>CM040403.1:70244180-70277172 GCA_022702515.1 Ilyophis sp. 1 JC-2022 | reverse complement strand
CCTCGATGCCGATTGTCGGCCTTGTAACCGTTGTGTCTAAAACAATTAAACATTAAACAATCATACATAAATATAAAACAGCTTTAAAAGGATCATTTAAACAACCGTAAAAATAATATATATTTAAAAAACAGGCTGTTTAATGGTTCCGTCTTTGTGAAATAAAAACCTTAAAATAAACCCTAACGATGTTCAACAGTACAAAAACTTTAAAAGTTTCACTCTGGATATATATATATATATATATAAAAATATATACGCATGTTGCGAAGCGGTATATAAACTTTGTCGAGCTAACGTCGTGTGCCCCGAACAGCCATTTTGTCTGCCATGTGCCGACCACATGGCCACACGTTTAAACAAGAGGCCTTGTTTCGAGAACACGTGTAATACATTGGAACAGTCGCCAATAAATATACACACACACACACACACACACACATATATATACACACACACACCCCGTCTCTTTCAAAGTAAATTTTAAACAAATGTATAATACAAATTACAAACACTAAGTTCTATAGAACTGCTTAATCACTTTTCATTGGGGTAACAAACATCATGGCCTACAGACTGTTAGGCCATATATCAACGTAGTCTAACACATTTACAACAACAGAAGCCAGATCTGTTTACTGTCTTTGTCTTTGTGAAATAAAAACCTTAAAATAGACCCTAACGATGTTAAACAATCCAAAAACCGTTTTTTTACATCGGTCTTTAAAATATTCAGAACCCCAGGCCTTGCGTAGAGGGCTGGCTTATATGGCTTTTGTTAGACACGCTGTCTCGACACAAGGCCAACACCTTTAAACATTCGCCGTTAAATATATACACGCGCCATACACACACAACCTCTTTTAAAAGTACATTTTAATCAAATGTATAAGACAACTCACCCGCACCAATTTCTACAACGCTGTGTAATTCGTTTTCCAAAGGTAGCATATGGATCAACTCGTCCAGGCCGGCTAGATGTTCCGATCCCAAGTCGATAACGTCTGCTGTTTCCGCAAATATTGTGGAGTAGTCTAAAATACAGTAACAAAGCCATGTTAAGAAATAGAACAAACCGCATGATTAATTAACTTGTAAATCTCATACTTGTACGATAATGAAATATATGGAACACCTACCTTCCGTTGAAAAGTACCCCTCCGACATTACTTCTTCTTCTTCTATCGTCGAGTCTTTGTTACCTGTGGCTTCTTCAAATATCATCGGATGTAATCGTAGAGACAGAAGAGTTCCTAAGTGTCTGTTCTTATATGGATTCAGGCCGGCTCCTTCATCTTTGATTGGTTGTATCATGTTTTACAATTACGCCCCCCCTCCCCCCCGTTGTTTGGCCATATGTTCAACGTAAACCCCCCCAAACATTTAGATACACTTTTAAAAGTAAATATTCTTACGCGTTATATGCTACATATAATAACGCTACTGTTTAAACTGCATAATCTTTTACAAACCGTTCGATACCAGACAGGCCTATTACAAGCCCCTGCAGAAAAAACTAATTATAAAAAGTTGTACCGTGAAATTCGCGTTGATAGGCTTTGTACGTTTGGCGACTTTTGTTTTGGGGGAAAAAAAGTCCCCAAAAAGATCTTTATATATTTTTTGTTTTCTGGCAGTTTGTTTCTAGTTTTATATATTTAAAAACCCTGTATTTAATAACCCCTCAATAAAATCGCTTGGTTGAGGCCTGCAAACTCACATCAACCCACCCCCATCTCCCCCCACCCCCACCCCCACCCCCGTCCCCCAACAATCACCCCCACCCCACCCCACACAACCCCCTCCACACCTGTTTAGAGACGTCTTTGCAAGATTTTGTCATTTACCGTTTCGGCCAAAACCTCTTTGGACCAACCCTCCGACACCGTCACAACCATTGGTTCGCGCAAACGTCCATCAAAAACTCCTACGTAAACTTGCGTCAAATCCACGTGACAGAACGTTGGTACGTCATTTCGGCTGCTGATACACCCCAATGTCCCCTCTCTGAACAATTTTAGTCCTGCCTTGTAGCCACCAGCTGCCGACGTGCTGTGGCTTTAGCACTCTATCTTCTAGCGTATCACCACGGACCTCCGCAGCGAACGAGCGAATACTTTTCCAAGTTATTTTTGCGTTTTTCGTTTTAATTCTTTTAAAACGTAACATATTCTTTTATTTAAATTATTTTCTTCATAGTCTTTCATGCGGACCATTCTAGACTTTTAAACGCGCTATCTCGCCTTTTGTACCTATCTTTTGTCTATTTTGTACAATATCGTGATTTCACGGACTCCGGAAATGTTTCTAAGTGCTTTGCCTACTGCGTCTATGCTTTGCGAACGCCTTTAAACCACGGAGTTTATTTTTCCTCCTTCATGGCATCTAACAAGTCTTTACAATGATTCTGTTTAATGTTTTTTCATTATAGCCGTTATAGCGATTTTTCACGTTTTAACAGCATGCTTGAATTATTCATTTTAACAAGCGGCTGCTGCTGCCGCTAGCACAAACGGCTTTTTAAAAATAAAACTTAATTGCCGCTGCTACTACTTCTACAGCTAACAACATATACATTTATACACCATTACTTTTTCACGATGTTTTTCAAAACAATGTACAACACATTACATTGCCAATATGTCTCCCTAAGCACCCCTATCCCCAACCCTAAAAACAATTCGTCACAAAACCACAACGCTTACAACAATTACCAATAAAATGACATCGCCAAACCCCTGAAACGAAAAACCCACAAACCCCCGCCCCGAATGATGATGCATCATCATAATCATAAAAATAAAAAAATCATAAAAAAATTAATTTATGCATAATCATAATTTTTCATAAACTCATTAATATTCAAAAAATGCCCATCAATCAAATTTTGACAGATACCGAATCGTATTATACTACTGCTGTCCCTGCTGACCGTTAACAGCATACCCCACATAGGGTGAATACTAGCAACATCAGCTGACCGTTAACAGCATACCCCACATAGGGTGAATACTAGCAACATCAGCTGTCCCTGCTGACCATTAACAGCATACCCCACATAGGGTGAATGCTAGCAACATCAGCTGTCTCTGCTGACCATTAACAGCATACCCCACATAGGGTGAATACTAGCAACATCAGCTGTCTCTGCTGACCATTAACAGCATACCCCACATAGGGTGAATACGAGCAACATCAGCTGTCCCTGTGACCGTTAACAGCATACCCCACATAGGGTGAATACTAGCAACATCAGCTGTCCCTGCTGACCATTAACAGCATACCCCACATAGGGTGAATACTAGCAACATCAGCTGACCGTTAACAGCATACCCCACATAGGGTGAATACTAGCAACATCAGCTGTCCCTGCTGACCGTTAACAGCATGCCCCACATAGGGTGAATACTAGCAACATCAGCTGTCTCTGTGACCGTTAACAGCATACCCCACATAGGGTGAATACTAGCAACATCAGCTGTCTCTGTGACCGTTAACAGCATACCCCACATAGGGTGAATACTAGCAACATCAGCTGTCCCTGCTGACCGTTAACAGCATACCCCACATAGGGTGAATACTAGCAACATCAGCTGTCTCTGCTGACCATTAACAGCATACCCCACATAGGGTGAATACTAGCAACATCAGCTGACCGGTATCAGCATACCCCACATAGGGTGAATAATAGCAACATCAGCTGTCCCTGCTGACCGTTAACGGCATACCCCACATAGGGTGAATACTAGCAACATCAGCTGTCTCTGTGACCGTTAACAGCATACCCCACATAGGGTGAATACTAGCAACATCAGCTGTCTCTGTGACCGTTAACAGCATACCCCACATAGGGTGAATACTAGCAACATCAGCTGTCCCTGCTGACCGTTAACAGCATACCCCACATAGGGTGAATACTAGCAACATCAGCTGTCTCTGCTGACCATTAACAGCATACCCCACATAGGGTGAATACTAGCAACATCAGCTGACCGGTATCAGCATACCCCACATAGGGTGAATACTAGCAACATCAGCTGTCCCTGCTGACCGTTAACAGCATACCCCACATAGGGTGAATACTAGCAACATCAGCTGTCCCTGCTGACCGTTAACAGCATACCCCACATAGGGTGAATACTAGCAACATCAGCTGTCCCTGCTGACCGTTAACAGCATACCCAACATGGGGTGAATACTAGCAACATCAGCTGTCCCTGCTGACCGTTAACAGCATACCCCACATAGGGTGAATACTAGCAACATCAGCTGTCCCTGTGACCGTTAACAGCATACCCCACATAGGGTGAATAGTAGCAACATCAGCTGTCCCTGCTGACCGGTAACAGCATACCCCACATAGGGTGAATACTAGCAACATCAGCTGTCCCTGCTGACCGTTAACAGCATACCCCACATAGGGTGAATACTAGCAACATCAGCTGACCGTTAACAGCATACCCCACATAGGGTGAATACTAGCAACATCAGCTGTCCCTGCTGACCATTAACAGCATACCCCACATAGGGTGAATGCTAGCAACATCAGCTGTCTCTGCTGACCATTAACAGCATACCCCACATAGGGTGAATACTAGCAACATCAGCTGTCTCTGCTGACCATTAACAGCATACCCCACATAGGGTGAATACGAGCAACATCAGCTGTCCCTGTGACCGTTAACAGCATACCCCACATAGGGTGAATACTAGCAACATCAGCTGTCCCTGCTGACCGTTAACAGCATACCCCACATAGGGTGAATACTAGCAACATCAGCTGACCGTTAACAGCATACCCCACATAGGGTGAATACTAGCAACATCAGCTGTCCCTGCTGACCGTTAACAGCATGCCCCACATAGGGTGAATACTAGCAACATCAGCTGTCCCTGTGACTGTTAACAGCATACCCCACATAGGGTGAATACTAGCAACATCAGCTGTCCCTGCTGACCGTTAACAGCATACCCCACATAGGGTGAATACTAGCAACATCAGCTGACCGGTAACAGCATACCCCACATAGGGTGAATAATAGCAACATCAGCTGTCCCTGCTGACCGTTAACAGCATACCCCACATAGGGTGAATACTAGCAACATCAGCTGTCCCTGTGACCGTTAACAGCATACCCCACATAGGGTGAATACTAGCAACATCAGCTGTCCCTGCTGACCGTTAACAGCATACCCCACATAGGGTGAATACTAGCAACATCAGCTGTCCCTGCTGACCGTTAACAGCATACCCAACATGGGGTGAATACTAGCAACATCAGCTGTCCCTGCTGACCGTTAACAGCATACCCCACATAGGGTGAATACTAGCAACATCAGCTGTCCCTGTGACCGTTAACAGCATACCCCACATAGGGTGAATAGTAGCAACATCAGCTGTCCCTGCTGACCGGTAACAGCATACCCCACATAGGGTGAATACTAGCAACATCAGCTGACCGTTAACAGCATACCCCACATAGGGTGAATACTAGCAACATCAGCTGTCCCTGCTGACCATTAACAGCATACCCCACATAGGGTGAATACTAGCAACATCAGCTGTCTCTGTGACCGTTAACAGCATACCCCACATAGGGTGAATACTAGCAACATCAGCTGGCTCTGCTGACCGTTAACAGCATACCCCACATAGGGTGAATACTAGCAACATCAGCTGTCTCTGTGACTGTTAACAGCATACCCCACATAGGGTGAATACTAGCAACATCAGCTGTCCCTGCTGACCGTTAACAGCATACCCAACATAGGGTGAATACTAGAAACATCAGCTGTCCCTGCTGACCGTTAACAGCATACCCCACATAGGGTGAATACTAGCAACATCAGCTGTCTCTGCTGACCGTTAACAGCATACCCCACATAGGGTGAATACTAGCAACATCAGCTGACCGGTAACAGCATACCCCACATAGGGTGAATACTAGCAACATCAGCTGTCTCTGTGACCGTTAACAGCATACCCCACATAGGGTGAATACTAGCAACATCAGCTGTCCCTGTGACCGTTAACAGCATACCCCACATAGGGTGAATACTAGCAACATCAGCTGTCCCTGCTGACCGTTAACAGCATACCCCACATAGGGTGAATACTAGCAACATCAGCTGTCCCTGCTGACCGTTAACAGCATACCCCACATAGGGTGAATACTAGCAACATCAGCTGGCTCTGCTGACCGTTAACAGCATACCCCACATAGGGTGAATACTAGCAACATCAGCTGTCTCTGTGACCGTTAACAGCATACCCCACATAGGGTGAATACTAGCAACATCAGCTGTCCCTGCTGACCGTTAACAGCATACCCAACATAGGGTGAATACTAGCAACATCAGCTGTCCCTGCTGACCGTTAACAGCATACCCCACATAGGGTGAATACTAGCAACATCAGCTGTCTCTGCTGACCGTTAACAGCATACCCCACATAGGGTGAATACTAGCAACATCAGCTGACCGGTAACAGCATACCCCACATAGGGTGAATAATAGCAACATCAGCTGTCCCTGCTGACCGTTAACGGCATACCCCACATAGGGTGAATACTAGCAACATCAGCTGTCTCTGTGACCGTTAACAGCATACCCCACATAGGGTGAATACTAGCAACATCAGCTGTCTCTGCTGACCGTTAACAGCATACCCCACATAGGGTGAATACTAGCAACATCAGCTGACCGGTAACAGCATACCCCACATAGGGTGAATAATAGCAACATCAGCTGTCCCTGCTGACCGTTAACGGCATACCCCACATAGGGTGAATACTAGCAACATCAGCTGTCTCTGTGACCGTTAACAGCATACCCCACATAGGGTGAATACTAGCAACATCAGCTGACCGGTAACAGCATACCCCACATAGGGTGAATACTAGCAACATCAGCTGTCCCTGCTGACCGTTAACGGCATACCCCACATAGGGTGAATACTAGCAACATCAGCTGTCTCTGTGACCGTTAACAGCATACCCCACATAGGGTGAATACTAGCAACATCAGCTGTCCCTGCTGACCGTTAACAGCATACCCCACATAGGGTGAATACTAGCAACATCAGCTGTCTCTGCTGACCATTAACAGCATACCCCACATAGGGTGAATACTAGCAACATCAGCTGTCCCTGTGACCGTTAACAGCATACCCCACATAGGGTGAATACTAGCAACATCAGCTGTCCCTGTGACTGTTAACAGCATACCCCACATAGGGTGAATACTAGCAACATCAGCTGTCCCTGCTGACCGTTAACAGCATACCCCACATAGGGTGAATACTAGCAACATCAGCTGGCTCTGCTGACCGTTAACAGCATACCCCACATAGGGTGAATACTAACAATATCAGCTGTCTCTGTGACCGTTAACAGCATACCCCACATAGTGTTACGATTGCGGTAAGGACCCAGACGCAGACCACAGGATCAGGCAAAAGGCGTAGTTTAATAATACTTGCAGGGGTCAAACCAGGAGATCAGACATCAGGGAGGTACAGGAACGACAGGCAAAGGGGCAATCAAGGGCAATCCAAAAGGTCAGGCAGTACCAGGGGACAAGGCAGGAGAATCGTCGACAAACAGGTGTGATCAAAACCGGAAAACAGACAGAGCAGATAAGGGCTAATCCAAAGAATCGTCGGGCAAAGGGTATCTTCTGAAGCATAAACAGATCTCTGGCTTTAAAACAAGTAGCAGGCACAGGAAAAGTAATACAACGTTCTGACACAGACTGGAAGTAACACAGGGCTTACATGCACAAGGTACAAATGACACAAAGGGAATCAGGTGTGTGAAAGGGCGGGGCTCCAAACGAGAGACAATTTAGATACATTTGGGAACAATGAAACAATCACGGAGACAACTAGGGAAAACGCGGACTGGATTCCAAACAGACACACGATAACAGATGACCTGGAGTTTCAGGAAATCGTGCATAGTTTAAGATGACAGGGAGAGAAGATCAGATGCAGCTGGGAATGATTAGCAAGGACAGAACAGCGTGAAAATGTGCGCTCTAATATGTTAGTGAGATTAGTAACTATACACACCCCTGCCGTTAGTATGATTAGTAAGTATATACAAATTAGTTTGTTAATGGAGTTAGATCTTATCTATCATTAGTATGTTAGTGGTAATTAGTAAATCTAAGTGCACAGAGATAGGTGCGAAGCAAGGGGGAACCCAAACACCAATGAGATCACCCGAATGGTACAGAGGACCAAGGACAAGGACGGCGGCGCAGACAGGACCGCTCAGGCGGACGGCGCTGCAGACAGTACCGCTCAGGCAGATGATTAAAGACAATAATAGTAATATAGCTGCAAGCAGCAATAGGCCAGAGTAGCCACGACAACAAGATAGAACTACGTCAGACACATGGTCGTCAGCACTTTCAACAAGTTTCACATAAAAAAATATTGGATAGAATTTGTGGCCTGTGAAAATGTACAATGTGATTTTGACAACTTTCAAAATGGCGGCCAAATTCTGATGTTTTCGTGAGTTATCGTTTAGAAGCTGTATGGGGATGTATAACCAGACACTGAAAATAAGTTCGAAATCCACACATAGAGAGAAAGCAGTTAAAACACAGCGCCCCCAGAGGTCAAAGGTCACCATTTTTTTTGTATCCCCAGGATGATGTCATGAATCTATGAACCATGTCTGGTTATGATATGTTAAAGGGTAGCTGAGAAATGGGCTTACTTCCTGTTTTGCGGCCACGCCGTCGTATTTGGATGGCTGTCACAGCCAAGCATTTTTGAATTTGAAAAAGCTGTTTGGACAGAATATGTGGCCTGTGAAAATGTACTATTGATTTTGACATCTTTCAAAATGGCAGCCAAATTCTGATGTGAAAAACAGTTTTAGAGCTATTTGGAGAGGTCTGGCAATATCACCAGACATTGAAAAATAAGTTTGCAATCCACTTATGTGAAGATATAGGAGTTAAAACACATTTTCGATATTGCACCGCCCCCTAGATGTCAAAGGTCACCAAATGTTTTGGGTGTTCCCAGGATGATGCCATGACTCTATATACCAAGTTTGGTTAAGATATGTTAAAGGGTTGCTGAGAAATGGGCTAACTTCCTGTTTGGCGACCATTCATTCAGTCACTCACTCACACACCGATGGCGGAGGCTGCCATGCAAGGTGCCAACCTGCACATCGGGAGCAGTTTGGGGTTCAGTGTGTTGCTCAAGGACACCTCGGTGGGGTCAGAGAGAGCGGGGCTCGAACCAGCAACCCTCTGGTTACTAGACGACTCCTCAACCACCTGTGCAACCACCGCCCCGTTTTTGATCAAATCCAACATGGCGGAAAATCCAATATGGCGGAAAATTACGTCATAGG
The DNA here is from genome assembly GCA_022702515.1 of Ilyophis sp. 1 JC-2022. Taxonomy (NCBI): domain Eukaryota; kingdom Metazoa; phylum Chordata; class Actinopteri; order Anguilliformes; family Synaphobranchidae; genus Ilyophis; species Ilyophis sp. 1 JC-2022. The sequence continues at coordinate 70,267,792 of CM040403.1, read as the reverse complement.
ATGTGTTGAACTCGGCTTGGCCCAAGGGTTCCAACGATACCTAGTTTGTGAAAAACAGATGAACGGGTCAAAAGTTAATAAACATTCAGCTTTGACCTGTTGGTGGCGCTAGAGCTCTTGAGCTAGTGTTGCCTACACAGTATCACCACTTGAACCCAAGTAATGGGTGGTCTGCTGTTAAATTATTACAATATTGGGGAATTATTACATTATCAGGACTTGCGAAATGAAGGCTAACCTGATAATGTAATAACCTCCCATTAATGTAATACTTTATTACATTATTGGTAAAAAGTGTATTACATTATTGGGAAATGCACTTTATTACATTATCGGGAAGTTATTACATTATCGGGGTTATTACATTATCGGGAATTTATTACATTATCAGGTTCTACAATGCTAAAGAAGGTTACGACTGTAACCACGGTTTTATGAGTTCCGGATGACCATTAGGGTTGTCAACTTACGAATATACCGTCTTGTTGCCGGATGCATCGAGACTCTTTACCAAGCGTTTGTCATGACCATGACCTCCGCGTGATGACGCAACTTCCTCTATAAATAGAGACACGGCAATTCTGAAATCCTCAAAACCTTTCTAGCCCTGAAAGGGTCCCGAGTGACCCCTAATATTAATTCGGAACTCATAAAACTGCGGCTACAGTCGTAACCATCGTTTTATTTAATTCCTCTGACTATTAGCGTTGTCAACAACCATTAAGTGCATGCCAAGGCCGCTGGCAGGATAGCCGAGCAGACCATTGACACAGGCGCCATGTTGACATGATAAAATCTTGAAAATGTGCAGGGGGACACCGAAGACACCAACACACCATTGCTAGTAGAAATGCCATTATAAAATAAAGCCGATTAAGGCTGGTCATATCGAGAGGCTCATATGGCTGACCCGTATGCACTCGCAAAACTAAAGGGGGATTCCAGGAAGGAGGCACCATTGACCTCGCAGGTCTCCGCCGATAGGCACCCCTCAGGGACTGGCTGACAAAGTGATGCATACTGGATATGGCAGCAGCCTAAACCTTTAGAGTACTGGCTGCCCTGACTCGTTGCCATGGGTGGATTGCTGGCAAAACCAATGCTTCACTCTGATTCGAGCGTGACTGTCCCACTTGGGGTCCAGTGCAATGGCGTTCAACCACATTTGAAGCAGCCTGGCTGCAAGTAGTCCAGGAGGCACAACCGCTGAGGCAGCCACAATCAGATCCAGAAGCCTCTGAAAAACCCTAATTTCGAGGACCGCATTTATCTGGAACCGACGCACAACGTTGAGCACACTGCCTATGCAGTGGGGCGTCAAAGATGCCCTTCATGCTCTTTGAATCGAGCAACAGTCCTTGCTCGGCACTCGCTGGCTCTTGCTATAATTAACATGCCCAGGCTGGAGATATGTGCTAATGTCTGGGCAGTGTGTGAGAGCGCCATACTGTACAACTCGGAACATATCAGCTAATTGTCCAGGTACGGCAGAATGGGAGGACATTGAATTGGTATGCCTGACCTCGGAACGCAAAGTGAAGGAAACGACGATATTCCACACAGATAGGGATGTGGAAGTACATGTCTTTCAAGTCCAGAGCCGTGAACCAAGCTGCCATTTTCACGGTGTGTAGGACTTCTGATATCAAGAGCATTCGGAAAGCGTATCACCTTAGATACAAATTCAGGCCCCTCAGGTCCCGGACTGGTCGGAGGAGACTATATTTTTTTGGTATCAGAAAATAGATTGAATAAAAGCCACTGAGCCGTTCGGAGGGAGGCACCACTGACACGGCACCCTTCTCCAGGAGGCCTGTCATTTTCAGACCGGATGGGGTCCAAGACGCGTGTATACCTTGACCCCGGCTGACGGTTGAACTAGAGGCGGTAACTCATCTGCTGTCGTCTAGCTGGACAGCCAGGTGGACCCATGGGGTTGTGTCATGAATCGGATGCCGCTACACAGTAGGGGTGTGCAGCGATGCCACAATCTGTTCGACCATCAACATTATCTGTATCTGTATTTGTATTAAAAGCCGGAAGCGGGCGGGGCTTACACGGTGTTACATATCGAAAATGTCATATTTTCTAGTGTAGAACTAATTGTTATTGCAATTTATGAGTATTCCCCCCCTCCCTGTCTTTTTTTCTTTCAAAACTTTTTATAAAACCTATATTCTGGAATTTATACTAATTTATCTATTGTTTTGTTTACGGTTGTTTTTGTTAACCTATTTGAACCCCCTACCCCCTAACTGGGGGACACTGAACAATGATTTTGGATAAGAACTGGAAAAAATCTGAGGTACAATATACAAAATAACAAAAAATGTGTCACTGTCCAATGAATTATGGTGCTTTCTGTAGGCTACAGCAGCCCACTGGCATTAGCCTTTGCGCGGTGTTGAGCATTGAGATTGCCGTTTTACAGCAGAGGAAGTTACAATCAGAGTAGCTAGCCAGCCACTCGCTTTCCCCCTCCATACAAGAAAATTAATGACAGACTGCCTGGTGGAGTCGAGACCGAGCTACATATGGATAGGCTCGCGAGCTAATTTCTTGATCAACAGCATGCTGTGCTGTCCGTCTCCTTTCTACTGTTAGTGTGGATATAGCAGCGAGTAGGCTGCAGCTGCTTAGGTTTGGGTTGGAGATCAACTCGGCTATAATAAGTTTGTAGGCACTGGAAGTCTTCACCACAAATCTAAGCAGCTCTTTCTAGGTACAGTAGGGAGGAGACGGGAGACGGCAAATGATGACAGGGGGCGAGATGCATTCATATTTGTGACCCAAAAAAAAGAAAAAGAGTAGGCCTACATGCCAGGCTTGTGTGTGCTCCACTATTTGCCACTCTGCTCCCGCATCAAAAAGCATCTAGGCACTGAATCGAAGATTTCTCTGCTGCAATTAAATTATTTCTTGAATATGAACTGGCAACTTCAGACAGGAAAATCAGTTAGTGTGTCTACGTCAACAACAGCTGGTGTACCAACACAGTGAACGTAGACAGACACTGCTTGCCAGATTTGGAATATCTGACTGTTAAATGCAGGCCCGTTTATCTCCCTAGAGAGTTTACTGTTGTCATGATAACAGCTGTTTACATACCACCGGACGCAAATGCTAGCTCAGCTATCGGACTTTTATACACTAGCATTACCAATAAGCAGAGCATGTATCCTGATGCAGTGCATATCATAGCGGGGGATTTTAATCATGTGGATTTAAAGGCAGCACTCCCTAAATTCCACCAGCACATTAAGTGTGCTACAAGGGGAGATAACACCCTGGACAAGGTGTACACTAACATCAAGCTGGGCTACAGGGCCAGACCACTACCTCACCTGGGTCAGTCCGACCACTTGTCCTTGCTTTTAATCCCCGCATATGCCCCCCTCAGGAAAACTGCTCCCGTCATCACTAGGACTGTTGCTACATGGCCAGAGGGGGCCTCCGAGCAGCTGCAGGACTGCTTTGAAAGGACTGACTGGGGGGTCTTTGAACATCAGGACCTGGAGGTGTTCACAGACAGTGTTCTGTGCTACATTAAGAACTGCATAGACACTGTCACTGTGGACAAACGCATCCGGGTCTACCCCAACCAGAAGCCCTGGATGACACGCGGGGTCCAGCAGCTGCTGAAAGACAGGAACATCGCCTGGAGGTCCGGCAACAAAGACCTCTATAGCACAGCCCGAGCTGACCTGAGGAGGGGCATCAGAGCGGCCAGGGCAGACTACAGGAGGAGGATAGAGGACCACCTGAGCAGCAATAACAGCAGGCAGGTGTGGCAGGGAGTTCGGCACCTGACTAATTACAAGTCCAACCTCGGAGCTGCTGAAGGTGGCCGCGCGCTGGCAGAGGAGCTGAACATCTTTTTTGCCCGCTTCGAGGTCACAGCAACAGAGACAGCACCACCACTCCACACGGCCCACAGCAGCGTAAACCTCACAGTGGAGGAGCATGAGGTGAGGCGCACGCTGCGGGCCGTCAACCTGAGGAAGGCAGCTGGTCCCGATGGCGTCCCGGGGCGCGTGCTGAAGGACTGTGCAGATCAGCTGGCTGGAATCTTCACCAAGATCTTCAACCAGTCCCTGGCTCAGTCCACCGTCCCACCCTGCCTGAAATCCTCAACTATAGTCCCCCTGCCCAAGAAAGCCCACATCTCTGGCCTCAACGACTACAGACCAGTGGCACTCACTCCAGTGGTGATGAAGTGCTTTGAGAAGCTGGTCCGTAGTCACATCACAGCAGCCCTGCCCCCCAGCCTTGACCCCTACCAGTTTGCCTACAGAGCCAACCGATCCACAGAGGACGCCATAGCCATAGCACTCCATACTGCACTATCACACCTGGAGCAGCAGGGGAGCTATGTGCGGATGCTCTTCGTGGATTATAGCTCTGCTTTCAACACCATCCTCCCTCACAAGCTGGTGGTCAAACTGGGGGATCTGGGGCTTCCACACACCACCTGCATGTGGATTAACAGCTTTCTGTCTGATCGCAGGCAGAGGGTCAGAGTGGGCCACCACACATCCACGGCCCTAAGCCTCAGTACCGGCTCTCCTCAGGGCTGTGTGCTGAGTCCCTTGCTCTACTCCCTCTACACGCATGACTGCTCCCCTGTCCACCACAGCAACACCATTGTGAAGTTTGCGGACGACACCACAGTGGTGGGGCTCATCTCCAGGGGAGAGGACGAGTCTGCCTACAGAGATGAGGTGGAGAGGCTGTCCACATGGTGCAGGGCCAACAACCTGCTCCTCAACACATCCAAAACTAAAGAACTCATCATAGACTACAGGAGGAAGAAAATAGAGATCCCGCCACTAATCCTCAGTGGGGACTGTGTGGAGAGGGTGGCAGACATCCGCTTCCTGGGAGTCTACATCGAGGAGAGCCTATCCTGGAGTGTGAACACCTCTGAGCTGCTGAAAAAGGCCCAGCAAAGACTGTACTTCCTGAGAATTCTCAGGAAGAATAACATCTCACAGAGACTACTGGTGTCCTTTTTCCGTGCCTCCATAGAGAGCATACTAACGTACTGCATGTGCGTATGGTACACCAGCTGCACAGCGGCTCAGAAGAAAGCGCTCCAGAGGGTCATCATCACCGCCCAGAAGATCATCGGCTGCCCCCTCCCCACACTGGAAGAACTACACCATTCCCGCTGTCTCAAAAAAGCCAATAACATCATAAAGGACACCCACCATCCCGCTCACTCTCTGTTCCAACTGTTACCCTCAGGCAGGCGGTACAGAGCATTAAATGCAAGGACAAACAGACTCAAACACAGCTTTTATCCAACTGCAATAACCACCCTCAATGCTCAAAAGAGATAATGAATCTGACAGAAAAGTATGCATGTGGTGTGTATGACTGTGTTTTATGTCTGCTATTTATTCTTTTATATTTTTATTTATTTATTTATTTTTCTTTAAATGAATGTTGCACTGACAAGAAGCACTTTTAAATTTCGTTGTACTTGTGACAATGACAATAAAGATCTATCTATCTATCTATCTATATAGCAAAAAAAATGGCAAAAGCTAACGTTACAAAACGTGAGTTAGTTTAGGCTAACGTTGGGCAACGTTAAATCACTAACATTAGCAATTAGCTAGCCATTAACACTACAACACGATAAAAATCACCACTGACAACGCCACAACCATACAAATGTAATAAATTTCTCTCTCTCTCTAATACAGTAACACAGTAATGCTCTACTCGAAATTGGCAGTGAAGATGATTATATTGCTGGACAGCTGAACTCGTGTTTTGAACGGTTAGACTGCAATCATACTGACTGCGCCTAGCGCTTAGATTCGTGTTTGCCTTTTTAGGATTGTTTTAACGCACTTGTTACTTGTTTGGAAATGCACTATGTACGTCGCTCTGGATAAGAGCGTCTGCTAAATGTCTATAATGTAATGTAATGTAATGTAGACATTATGTCAATCATCAGGACGAGAACGCGCACAAGAACACGCATGATTGGAACTCTATTGAATACTTTAGTGAGGCAGTGCTTCACGGGTGGGCTCAAAAACACATCATAATCCACAATTATCCAATCATGTCTTATAAAGTCCCCCATTGATTTCCAATGGTCAAGTGAAGCAGTCAGACACTGTGCCTCGCTGAAGTTATTTAAAAGTCAAAGGGTGGCGCTGTTTTCACGATACAAGTAATGTCACGTGGCGCTGTAATGGTGACATCTCTCGTGTTCGTGTTTGTTCATTTGAATGTGTTTTGTTGTCTGGCTTATGTCTTTGTTTTTTCATGCGCTGCATGTCTGTAGTGGGACGGAGAAGCAGGCTGGAGATTTTTCAGGGCACTCTTGCTGCTTGTTTTATAATATCGACGAATTGTCTAGTCGATATAATTGTTTGTGGTCACCATAGAGACGCATTCGCAACATATGCTCGGGACTGTCCGTTGGATCTGCAGACTGCAGCAACAAAGTTTACCATCGCTCTTCACCGGAGTTGAGGATTTCGGGACAGATCCGGGAATGCAGGCAATCTTCAAAAGGCAGCCAGGGAAAGAGAACATAATGCGGGGGAGGAATGAGGAGACGACTGGGAGGATTAACGCTGGTCCGTTTCGGCGGTGGGCAGAGACCGCGGCGCTGCGTGTATGGAGGAGAGTCGTGGAGGCGGAGTTTGTGTGTTGGACTGCTTGGTGACACTGGACATCTCGGGACAGCGGGACTATTTTTTAAATCATGTGTATTGCCCTTTAATTCACTTTATTGATATAATGATTCTGTTGGATGTCTTTGTTTGATATGTTTGTTTGTGTGTTGTGGGTCTGCCCCACTGTCTGTCTTTTTTTTGTTGTGTCCGGGGCTACAACTGAAGTTCCCTTGTGGGAAAATTAAAGTTACTCTATTCTATACAAGCACAGAACTATTTAAGAAGATACAAGGCATATTTTTGAATCTAAGCACCTTTTTTTTGCTTCACAAGGGAAAGTCGAAAGTCGGTGATGATTCAATATTAAAGAAAGCCTATGTTGTGTGTGTGATTGTGTGATATGCATGTTCTTTTTCACCTTTTTTTGGTGAAGCACTGCTTCACTTGTCCTCTGGTACAAACCAGAAATGCAGTGACCAAATTCCTATACCATTTACCGATTTCGTTTGTCAACAGTTTAGACAATCTTGAAGTGTAGGAAGACTGTGTCCTGAGCTATTTATAACCGGCAGGAAACTCAAAACAGGTGCGAGGAATAATAGCCGGCCGATATCCAAATACCGAAACGGAGGCGGAAAAACTCTGATACATCGCCCCGCTGCCATCAATAAGAATGACGACCGCAGAAACAGCAGAGGCTGCCAATAACCATGACACCGATGGCCCAGACCTTAGCCTATATAATCAGTCTTCCGTTTTAATGGCCTCATGAGCAACAATAATCAGGTTTTCCAACTGCCACCTGCACATTGCAATAACTGGCTGTGATTATCCCACAAAAACATATGACCCACTGTTACCCTGTGTCTCTAGTTTTATAGTAACGTACATGTGCTTGAATATTGAGCGCGTTTACATGCACTCAATATTCCGATAACTGGGAGTATTCCGAACATGGCAATAATACGATAAATGCGTTTACATGCACTTAAGTAATACGATAATGGGAAAAATCCAGGTTTACATGATTCTGTCAATATTCCGATTTCTTTCCCTGAACGCGGTGTAACTCAAACGTAAATTAGAAACATATATTAGCCTAACGTTATATATTATAAATTACATATTTTTACGTTTTTACATAACGTGATTATACTTCCTGCTGGGTTGCTAGAAACAGCACGCGGGTTGGTATGCGTAACCGTAAGTTAGTAAACATGTTAGTTACATAAGAAAGAACAGCAGCCTATATAACGTATAAGAAAGTAACGTTAAACATGGTAACGTTAGACAGGAATGCTCTTATGGGTTTCGTCGTCATATGGCAGATGTTATGGTTGCGGTTGGCAACTAACACTGTCCTTATAGCGTATGAGCAGAAGACGACGAAGAGCTTTAACGTTACAACAATTGATTATTGGACCCAGAATAGGCCTTCCTCCAGCACTGTTAAGGACCCGGTCGTGCTGGATGCGCGTTAAGAGCAAGGACTGGTGGGAGAGAGTGGTGCTAAATTAATTCACCGATTCAGACCGTAGACTTGTGCACACCAAACTGGTTCGCTATCAGCCTGTACTCCCTGCAGCTACCGAGTTTGTACAGCACTATGACTCGCATTTGAAGAGGTACTGTGAGAGCCATTGTGAACATGAAGATTATGTTGTATTTGTGCCTTATCTGCATAATGAATAGTTCTCAGTAATTTAATCTTGAGCTAATCTTTATTATGTCATTTGGAATGTATAACTATTAGTTTGTAGTAATGGGTTGTTTAGTTAAGAGTAAATTATTATTAGAATGTTTTGATGCTCAATGATATTATTTAGTATTGATGTATCTTTCCGTAATAGCCTATCTTTGCTCCATTAGTCTGTACTGCTATTGGAAAGGCCACAGGAAACCATATACGTCTCAGATCGTGGCAAGCAGGCACGTGCACACATAGACCTCAAAGGGGGCTTGAGCACCTGCCGTTTGGCCTCCTATAGAAAAGTGCCCTTTTTCTGTTTAAAAAAATATATTATTATTTTTTCTTTTTAAATAAATAAATAAATTATTGTTTGCGCACAGCCTGCCCTGTCGAACAGATATATTGATTGAATCAAAATATCAGATCAGAAGATTGGTGCTCCCGGGCGATGCCCTCTACCATCCCAGCTGGTTTCCTGCCGCAGCGGCGGGCGCTGTGTGGGCACCGAGCCTTTCTATGGTGAAAGAACGCACGCACGCAAAATTGCATGCATAGGCACTCGACAGTCGTGAGTCAGTCATGAGTTTCTTTGAGGCAGACATCAGGTATGTGGCCAAACAAAGTATAAATATACTGTTAATTTTCGTTTTATATTGATATTGATGCGCTTTAGGAATTTCTTGACACTATTTGGCAAGTAGGGTCTATCTATGCTTGAACTATTTAGCAGCTCAAAATGTGCAAACTAGCTATTGTTAGACTTTTGCTAGTAATGTGATAATCAGTGGAATATGGTCGAGTTCGTGTGTCCCATCCACTTAACCTAAAATAACTGTCCAATCGCACCACAGCAGTTTTAATGTTGTCTAGATAGCTGGTTAGCTAATGTAATACGTTCAGGGATTAAAGTTCTCCGTCGCTATGATGATGCAGGACAGCACTTAAAGGCGAATGAGAATTGCGTTTAATGTGATGTTTAACTGTAGCATAAATATATGTATAAATTTAATGGGCTATTTTTTGTTATCCTTTACATTTCAATAGGCTACATTATTGAAATGGGATTTCATGTAATTCATTGTTTGATGAGTTGAAGTGTTAATAATTTGAACGTTAAAAGCAGTAGCGTATTTAACCTATTTCCACGAATCCACACTGACTGAGTGTGAACCCTATTTCATTTGATTAGCTTTTCATATTTGTCAATGTCGTTTTAAAAGCAACATTTTGAACACCCTGTTACTACGTTTATATTGTCAATTGAAACGAACTGAACACGTTTAAGAAGGTCAATTAAAAAGGCTATTTTCCATATGTCTTTACTCTTCTCTGTTGAATTAATCTCAGTCAACTCTATGTTAACGTAAAGCGCCCTTATGAGGATTTTCACAAAAGTGCAAAGCATTGTGAGAATGCAAGAACGAATACGGGTAGACTTTTATTTTATCGGTTGCTATAGGCCTACTGGCTAGGAAGGTGATACATTTTTCAATCGTTTTGTTAAACAATCTACAACATATTTAAACAACATTTTGTAATGAATACGTAAGGTTAAATTGTATATATGTACCATTTTATATGCTGGCTTACTTTAGGGGGGGGGGGGGGGGGGTTGTAGTAGTAGTAGTAGTAGTAGTTTTATTTGTTATATGAACTGTATACAGGTACACAAAGCAATATCAGCATCTTCTTATTGCCCGTTATTACTAAAGAAATTATGCCTTCTCTGGAGAGGTGGTAAGAGACGAATATGGAGGCGAGAGAGGCAGCCATGCAGCCAGAGGAAGTGCATCTTTGTCAGCAGTATTAAGCTGAGCTTCTGCAAGTGAGAATGTCAGTCAGAGGGCTAGGTAAGAGTTGGGCTAGTTAACATGTGAGGAGAATTTACTGAAATAGACTTCATGTCTTTGCATGTATCATTATTGAACTGTCATGTGGCAGTGTTTGAACCAACCTCAGTCATGGGTTTGTTTTAAATACATACATTTTAATATCCCTTTAACAGTGTCGCAAAAGTAATCATTCCAGGCATATATTTATTTAATTATTTGCAAAAAAAACGCCGACATGCCCTTTTATAAATTTGGGCCCCTGCCCCTCTAATATCCTCTGCACGTCCCTGGTGGCAAGTTATTCTATTGAACAGGGCGTGGAGCAACAGTTTTCTGACCGTTTCGTTTTTCGCTTTTAATGCTTAATACCGACAAGTATAGGTATGATAAAGACTCCATGTGAAGACGTTATTGGGTGCGTTTACATGCACTCAATATTCCGATAATATTCGGAATATGGCTGTTATCGGATTATTCAAAGTGTCATGTAAACGCAATATTCCGAAAAGCTTTTTCGGAAAAAAGCAGTTATCGGAACATGAGAATTCCGATAACTACACCTGGATTTCTGCCGTGTTTTTCGTTTTATTGGTTGCATGTAAACGCTTATTCCGATCTCTGTCGTATTTTTAAATCTGCGCATGTGCGCAACAGCCATTCCGGATATTGTTAGTAACGTAACGCTAACGTCAAAACAGTTGAGAGGTCTGAGAGAGATGTCAACCAACGGGAGAAGTCATTTCTGGAGCGAGGAGGAAACCCTCCTGATGTTATCAGAAATAATAAAGAGGAATATACTTCATCTCATAGATGGGAAAAAAGTTAGAAACGCGGAACTAATGAGCACGTTTACATGCACTCAATAATGCTCTTATGGGTTTCGTCGTCACATGGTAAATTAATTCACCGATTCAGAATGGAGAGGCAACTTCAGTATGGCTCGGAGATCATTTATGAAACTTTGTGGTTTGGTACAGAACATAATGAGCCCTGACGAAGTGACAGTGCGTCCAGCTGTACCTGTAGCCGCGAAATCCAAATAAAACCTTATTTTCCGGCTTCTGCAGGACGTAGGACTTGTGTTGTTCTAATGCAGTATTTCCACACGTGCCTTCTGTAGCTTAATAAATCAAAACTCCGGTACTTAGCATCCACATAGCATCAACGAGCCAAGTAAAAAATGAAAACAGAGACGGTTTATTTCACGAAAAACCAATACAAACAATTACGTCTTCACATGGAGTCTTTATCATACCTATACTTGTCGGTATTAAGCATTAAAAGCAAAAAACGAAACGGTCAGAAAACTGTTGCTCCACGCCCTGTTCAATAGAATAACTTGCCACGATCTGAGACGTATGGTTTCCTGTGGCCTTTCCAATAGCAGTACAGACTAATGGAGCAAAGATAGGCTATTAAGGAAAGATACATCAATACTAAATAATGTCATTGAGCATCAGAACATTCTAATAACAATTGACTCTTAACTAAACAACCCATTACTACAAACTAATATTTATACATTCCAAATGACATAATAAAGATTAGCTCAAGATTCAATTACTGACAACTATTCATTATGCAGATAAGGCACAAATACAACATAATCTTCATGTTCACAATGGCTCTCACAGTACCTCTTCAAATGCGAGTCATAGCGCTGTACAAACTCGGTAGCTGCGGGGAGTACAGGCTGATAGCGAACCAGTTTGGTGTCCACAAGACAAGTCTACGGTCTGAATCGGTGAATTAATTTAGCACCACTCTCTCCCACCAGTCCTTGCTCTTAACGCGCATCCAGCACGACCGGGTCCTTAACAGTGCTGGAGGAAGGCCTATTCCGGGTCCAATAATCAGCGCTTGTTGTAACGTTAAAGCTCTTCGTCGTCTTCTGCTCATACGCTAGAAGGACAGTGTTAGTTGCCAACCGCAACCATAACATCTGCCATATGATGACGGAACCCATAAGAGCATTCCTGTCTAACGTTACCATGTTTAACTTTACTTTCTTATACGTTATAGGCTACTGTTCTTTCTTATATAACTAACGTTAGGCTATAGTTAACGTGTTTACTAACTTACGGTTACGCATACCAACCCGCGTGCTGTTTCTAGCAACCCAACAGGAAGTATAGTCACGTTATGTATAAACGTTAAAATATGTAATTTATAATATATAACGTTAGGCTAATATATGTTTCTAATTTACGTTTGAGTTACACCACGTTCAGGGAAAGAAATCGGAATATTGACAGAATCATGTAAACCTGGATTTTTCCCATTATCGTATTACTTAAGTGCATGTAAACGCATTTATCGTATTATTGCCATGTTCGGAATACTCCCAGTTATCGGAATATTGAGTGCATGTAAACGCGCTCATTGTTTGTATTGGTTTTTCGTGAAATAAACCGTCTCTGTTTTCATTTTTTACTTGGCTCGTTGATGCTATGTGGATGCTAAATACCGGAATTTTGATTTATTAAGCTACAGAAGGCACGTGTGGGAATACTGCATTAGAACAACACGAGTCAGACATTTTACGTCCTGCAGAAGCCGGAAAATAAGGTTTTATTTGGATTTCGCGGCTACAGGTACAGCTGGACGCACTGTCACTTCGTCAGGGCTCATTATGTTCTGTACCAAACCACAAAGTTTCATAAATGATCTCCGAGCCATACTGAAGTTGCCTCTCCATTCTGAATCGGTGAATTAATTTACCATGTGACGAAACCCACAAGAGCATTATTGAGTGCATGTAAACGTGCTCATTATTTCCGCGTTTCTAACTTTTTTCCCCATCTATGAGATGAAGTATATTCCTCTTTATTATTTCTGATAACATCAGGAGGGTTTCCTCCTCGCTCCAGAAATGACTTCTCCCGTTGGTTGACATCTCTCTCAGACCTCTCAACTGTTTTGACGTTAGCGTTACGTTACTAACAATATCCGGAGTGGCTGTTGCTGTCAAACACGCACATGCGCAGATTAAAAAATACGACCGAGATCGGAATAAGCGTTTACATGCAACCAATAAAACGAAAAACACGGCAGAAATCCAGGTGTAGTTATCGGAATTCTCATGTTCCGATAACTGCTTTTTTCCGAAAAAGCTTTTCGGAATATTGCGTTTACATGACACTTTGAATAATCCGATAACAGCCATATTCCGAATATTATCGGAATATTGAGTGCATGTAAACGCACCCATTGACGCCGCTATGGGCGTTAATGTCTGACACTGAGCGCGTTTACATGCACTCAATGGGTGCGTTTACATGCACTCAATATTCCGATAATATTCGGAATATGGCTGTTATCGGATTATTCAAAGTGTCACCAGCCACTCCGGATATTGTTAGTAACGTAACGCTAACGTCAAAACAGTTGAGAGGTCTGAGAGAGATGTCAACCAACGGGAGAAGTCATTTCTGGAGCGAGGAGGAAACCCTCCTGATGTTATCAGAAATAATAAAGAGGAATATACTTCATCTCATAGATGGGAAAAAAGTTAGAAACGCGGAAATAATGAGCACGTTTACATGCACTCAATAATGCTCTTATGGGTTTCGTCACATGGTAAATTAATTCACCGATTCAGAATGGAGAGGCAACTTCAGTTTGGCTCGGAGATCATTTATGAAACTTTGTGGTTTGGTACAGAACATAATGAGCCCTGACGAAGTGACAGTGCGTCCAGCTGTACCTGTAGCCGCGAAATCCAAATAAAACCTTATTTTCCGGCTTTCTGACTCGTGTTGTTCTAATGCAGTATTCCCACACGTGCCTTCTGTAGCTTAATAAATCAAAACTCCGGTACTTAGCATCCACATAGCATAAACGAGCCAAGTAAAAAATGAAAACAGAGACGGTTTATTTCACGAAAAACCAATACAAACAATAACGTCTTCACATGGAGTCTTTATCATACCTATACTTGTTGGTATTAAGCATTAAAAGCAAAAAACTTCAGAAAAACGAAACGGTCAGAAAACTGTTGCTCCACGCCCTGTTCAATAGAATAACTTGCCACGATCTGAGACGTATGGTTTCCTGTGGCCTTTCCAATAGCAGTACAGACTAATGGAGCAAAGATAGGCTATTACGGAAAGATACATCAATAGTAAATAATATCATTGAGCATCAAAACATTCTAATAATAATTTACTTTTAACTAAACAACCCATTACTACAAACTAATATTTATACATTCCAAATGACATAATAAAGATTAGCTCAAGATTCAATTACTGAGAACTATTCATTATGCAGATAAGGCACAAATACAACATAATCTTCATGTTCACAATGGCTCTCACAGTACCTCTTCAAATGCGAGTCATAGTGCTGTACAAACTCGGTAGCTGCAGGGAGTACAGGCTGATAGCGAACCAGTTTGGTGTGCACAAGTCTACGGTCTGAATCGGTGAATTAATTAGCACCACTCTCTCCCACCAGTCCTTGCTCCTAACGCGCATCCAGCACGACCGGGTCCTTAACAGTGCTGGAGGAAGACCTATTCTGGGTCCAATAATCAATTGTTGTAACGTTAAAGCTCTTCGTCGTCTTCTGCTCATACGCTATAAGGACAGTGTTAGTTGCCAACCGCAACCATAACATCTGCCATATGACGACGAAACCCATAAGAGCATTCCTGTCTAACGTTACCATGTTTAACGTTACTTTCTTATACGTTATATAGGCTGCTGTTCTTTCTTATGTAACTAACGTTAGGCTATAGTTAACACTAACTTACGGTTACGCATACCAACCCGCGTGCTGTTTCTAGCAACCCAGCAGGAAGTATAATCACGTTATGTAAAAACGTTAAAATATGTAATTTATAATATATAACGTTAGGCTAATATATGTTTCTAATTTACGTTTGAGTTAGACCGCGTTCAGGGAAAGAAATCGGAATATTGACAGAATCATGTAAACCTGGATTTTTCCCATTATCGCATTACTTAAGTGCATGTAAACGCATTTATCGTATTATTGCCATGTTCGGAATACTCCCAGTTATCGGAATATTGAGTGCATGTAAACGCGCTCAATATTCCGATAACTGGGAGTATTCCGAACATGGCAATAATACGATAAATGCGTTTACATGCACTTAAGTAATACGATAATGGGAAAAATCCAGGTTTACATGATTCTGTCAATATTCCGATTTCTTTCCCTGAACGCGGTGTAACTCAAACGTAAATTAGAAACATATATTAGCCAAACGTTATATATTATAAATGACATATTTTAACGTTTATACATAACGTGACTATACTTCCTGTTGGGTTGCTAGAAACAGCACGCGGGTTGGTATGCGTAACCGTAAGTTAGTAAACACGTTAACTATAGCCTAACGTTAGTTACATAAGAAAGAACAGCAGCCTATAACGTATAAGAAAGTAACGTTAAACATGGTAACGTTAGACAGGAATGCTCTTATGGGTTTCGTCATCATATGGCAGATGTTATGGTTGCGGTTGGCAACTAACACTGTCCTTCTAGCGTATGAGCAGAAGACGACGAAGAGCTTTAACGTTACAACAAGCGCTGATTATTGGACCCGGAGTAGGCCTTCCTCCAGCACTGTTAAGGACCCGGTCGTGCTGGATGCGCGTTAAGAGCAAGGACTGGTGGGAGAGAGTGGTGCTAAATTAATTCACCGATTCAGACCGTAGACTTGTGGACACCAAACTGGTTCGCTATCAGCCTGTACTCCCCGCAGCTACCGAGTTTGTACAGCGCTATGACTCGCATTTGAAGAGGTACTGTGAACATGAAGATTATGTTGTATTTGTGCCTTATCTGCATAATGAATAGTTGTCAGTAATTGAATCTTGAGCTAATCTTTATTATGTCATTTGGAATGTATAAATATTAGTTTGTAGTAATGGGTTGTTTAGTTAAGAGTAAATTATTATTAGAATGTTCTGATGCTCAATGATATTATTTAGTATTGATGTATCTTTTCTTAATAGCCTATCTTTGCTCCATTAGTCTGTACTGCTATTGGAAAGGCCACAGGAAACCATACGTCTCAGATCGTGGCAAGTTATTCTATTGAACAGGGCGTGGAGCAACAGTTTTCTGACCGTTTCGTTTTTTGCTTTTAATGCTTAATACCGACAAGTATAGGTATGATAAAGACTCCATGTGAAGACGTAATTGTTTGTATTGGTTTTTCGTGAAATAAACCGTCTCTGTTTTCATTTTTTACTTGGCTCGTTGATGCTATGTGGATGCTAAGTACCGGAGTTTTGATTTATTAAGCTACAGAAGGCACGTGTGGAAATACTGCATTAGAACAACACAAGTCCTACGTCCTGCAGAAGCCGGAAAATAAGGTTTTATTTGGATTTCGCGGCTACAGGTACAGCTGGACGCACTGTCACTTCGTCAGGGCTCATTATGTTCTGTACCAAACCACAAAGTTTCATAAATGATCTCCGAGCCATACTGAAGTTGCCTCTCCATTCTGAATCGGTGAATTAATTTACCATGTGACGACGAAACCCATAAGAGCATTATTGAGTGCATGTAAACGTGCTCATTATTTCCGCGTTTCTAACTTTTTTCCCATCTATGAGATGAAGTATATTCCTCTTTATTATTTCTGATAACATCAGGAGGGTTTCCTCCTCGCTCCAGAAATGACTTCTCCGGTTGGTTGACATCTCTCTCAGACCTCTCTCAACTGTTTTGACGTTAGCGTTACGTTACTAACAATATCCGGAATGGCTGTTGCTGTCAAACACGCACATGCGCAGATTTAAAAATACGACAGAGATCGGAATAAGCGTTTACATGCAACCAATAAAACGAAAAACACAGCAGAAATCCAGGTGTAGTTATCGGAATTCTCATGTTCCGATAACTGCTTTTTTCCGAAAAAGCTTTTCGGAATATTGCGTTTACATGACACTTTGAATAATCCGATAACAGCCATATTCCGAATATTATCGGAATATTGAGTGCATGTAAACGCACCCACTATCGGATATTATTTTTTCTGGACTTGGCTTTGAGGAGGGAGGGGCATTGAAATCCACACATCATAGTTAATTTTACAGTTTAATTTAACAATTTTTACAGTTTTCTAACTGTCTAACATGAATGAAACACACAGAGATTCAGCATCAACAAACACTTCTTGCATCACTTAAACCAATCAACGGAGTGCACACACTCACAAATAACCAAACAAAGAATGCAAACATTCCTAAGATGTACAGGTGCAGCTCAAAAAATTAGAATATCGTGAAAAAGTTCAATATTTTTTGTCACTCATTTCAGAAAGTGAAACTCATATATTATATAGATTCATTATACATAGAGTGAAATATTTCAAGCCTTTATTTCTTGTCATTTTGATGATTATGGCTTACAGCTAATGAAACCCAAAATTCAGTGTCTCAGAAAATTTGAATATTTTGCTTTAACATATTTTTAAAGTATCATATTTAATATTTGGTCGCATATCCTTTGCATGCTGTTACTTCCTGAAGTCTGTGACCAATCAACATCAAAAGACTCTTCATATCTTATTTTCAGGTACTGTTACAAGCGATACTATAACCTCTCTGCATTTGAACTGATCTCTATGGGAATTGGGGGGTGAGACTAGATTCAGCTGTAAATTACACTGGTACAGGATGGAACACATGGCTGGCTAAATGGCTGGAAGTCATCAAGGGTCTGAGCTATCGAACGAGCCCCAAACCATCACTCTGTTGCTAGATATGGAGTAGATGTGGATGGATCACTGCAAGGGTTATTTCTCCTGACTCATTTTCCTATAGAACTCTATGGGGAGAAAAGTCAGGAGAAACAACCCTTACAGGGATCCATCCACATCTACTCCATATCTGGCTGCAGTGATGGTTTGGGGCTCATTTGATACCTTAGACCCTTGATGACGTACAGCCATTTCACCAGTCATGTGTTCCATCCTGTACCAGCGTAATTTACAGCTGAATCTAGTCTTACCCCCCAATTCTCGTAGAGATCAGTTCAAATGCAGAGAGGTTATAGTATCACTTGTAACAGTACCTGAAAATAAGATATGGAGAGTCTTTTGATGTTGATTGGTCACAGACTTCAGGAAGTAACAGCATGCAAAGGATATGCGACCAAATATTAAATATTCTAATTTTCTGAGACACTGAATTTTGGGTTTCATTAGCTGTAAGCCATAATCATCAAAATTACAAGAAATAAAGGCTTGAAATTTTTCACTCTATGTGTAATGAATCTATATAATATATGAGTTTCACTTTCTGAAATGAGTGACAAAAAATATTGAACTTTTTCATGATATTCTAATTTTTTGAGCTGCACCTGTATATGAACGCGGCAGCACAGTGTGCCCAACCGCACTATATGCTATACGAAAACAATTGACCGTTAGCAAAATATCGACAAGTCCCACCCACCTTAGCGACTGTTGCCATGTACGACAAAAGGAGATGGATATGTTACAAGAATTTTGTCCCGAATACTGGTGAAAATAAATGCTTCTTTAAAAACATGGCACAGTCATGAGAAGTTTGAGCTGAAGCCCAATAATTTTTATTTAAGTCATGTAAATGGCCAAACAACCATGACAAGCTGGTTTAGAGTAAATTAAATTAATTCCAGGGAGAATCCAAAACGGATCCAGCTCTGGAAGCATCACAGTCATCTTGTACAATACAAGCCACACTGGCTGAAGTCATAGCTGCCACAGATGATCAAGTTTATTTGCTCCAGCTATTTAAAGTATTTTGAAACACAGTATTTTTTCAGCAGTGATAATAGAGCTATTTTTTCTAATATTGTATTACCTACAAGATGACTGTGATGTGAGTCATAGTTCAGGACAAATATGAATGGAACCTCTTTGATCTCTTGAGTTCTCAACAGTCACAATCCCATCCTTGTTAGATCTAACGCTGCCATCTGGTGGATACCCTGTGAAGGGAAGTGGGAATCTTTCGTATCCCGATTAAATTTCTGAATCTCGATTGAGGCTAGAGAATTACAGAATAACCCAGGGTGTTTACACTGGCTTTTTCACATGATACATGTATCGTCTCCCAAAAGAGTAAAGCAACAAGCTTAACTGTTTTAACTATTCTTCTCTCTATGGAGCACTGTTCATCAGGAGAGGATTGTTTTCATCACAACTGTGTGACTTGTGTTGTCAGGTGTGTATTGATATGAATTCCTCTTCTTATATAAACTATTCTGAAGAGGAATTCATATCAATAGACAAATACCCGCCTGAACTGTGGATGTAAATGGACATAACATAAGCTAATTGAATAAGAATTGACTTCTCACTCATTTATCCTCTCTGGATTCTGGAAATTATATATGGATGCTTTTGGGCCCTGAGGACTGCAGATGTTGGACCTGCATGTTCTGGACAGGAGACACTTTGGGAGGACTCCAATATTACTCTCAATATACAGAAGCATATTAGCCTGAAATTAATTAATAATGTGTGTAAATGTGTGTGCACGGGGCCTGTGTTTGTGTGATGGCGGTACCTGTGCCATGTTTGTCATAAGCACCAATGGAACTCTTGCGAAAGAAAAGTGCCTTTGCATTAACTAGGTTAGAGCTTAGCTGCACTGTGGCTTCTCTCCAACGGTCAGTTTCCTGCACAGCCTCCCTGGCTTGGTGGGACTGCAAAGGCAAAAATATCTTTGCTGATAACATAACTATTATTATGTTAACAAATAGTAGTAGTACAATAGTACAAATAGTACTATTACTTATTTGGCATCATCTGACCCACAAACATACAGGAGGCTACATTGACGATGTCTGGAAGGCTAAAGCACGCCTATGTCTAGGTTTGTAAAAATGCGATATGTATGCAATAAAAATGCTATGTACTTTTCAACATCATCATATTTCAAATTTTTATCTGCATTTATTTATTCATCCCCCCTTTCTCTATTGTAAATGATCTTTCTTGGTGTAAATGTCTGTTTGTGAATTGTAGAGAAATCTGTAGCAGCAGCGAACATTTTAAAACATGTACATTTTCTAAAGTAAACTTGACAACAAAGTATAAACATATACTTTCTGGAGAGTAATTATTTGTCAACTGTTTAAACCATTAATTGAAATGACATGTTGTTCCATATGGCCATTTTTGTTATTTGACATTTAAAGTTTGAATGACCACAAGGGCCAAGTTGCATTAAATAATTTAGGAAAGTTTGGATAGCATTGCATTGGAATAGAGCTAGTTTAATTAGTGTGAGCTACAATAGGCAATATTGTTAGTTGTAACTTGGCCACATTTTGATATCAATACTTTTAAAGGCAGGCCTAGTTTTTGCAAGTTGTAATTAAGGTGCTTTGTCTGCAATGTGCTTTGTAGGCAATGCATGAGTAACTTGACATTTTTTTACGTTGAAAACATATTTTTTGGTGAAAAAACCTAGTTTTATTTAATTCCTTTGACCATTAGGGTCATCAACATTACGAATATACTTTCTTGGTCGGAGCCATGGTTTCCCGTCGTCCGAAGGCTGTGATACCACTCGCATGTGGTAATCCGCTGGTAGCATTATTGCTAAAAGACTATAGATATTGTGTATCACTGTATTTGTTATTGCTAACGTTAGCTTTTCTATTGTTTTCGTGTAGCAAATAGTGTGGTTCAGCACTCGGTGCTGCCGTGTTTATATTCTTCCTTGGGAGTGTTTTGCATTCCTTTTTGGCTCATATTGCAGTTGCTAATTATTGTTTAAAAAAGAGAGCTTGCTAAATCCTTAGCAAGCTGTCCTGGTGAAAATTTTCCCAATTGGTGAGTGTGTGCGCTCTGTTGATTGGTTAAAAGTGCTGCGAGAGCTTTTGCTGATTCTGTCTCTGAAACCTTAGGTGTGGTTCCTTCCCCAGTGAGACTTTTCCCCCAATTTGTGAGTGTGCACGCTCCATTGATTTGTAGAAGTGCTGCGAGAGCGTTTCCTGATTCTGTCTCTGAAACCTTAGGCGTGGTTCCTTCCCGAGTGAGACTTTTTCCCGAATTTGTGAGTGTGTACGCTCCATTGATTTGTGGAAGTGCTGCGAGAGCGTTTCCTGATTTTGTCTCTAAACCCTGGGCGTGGTTCTTCCCCCAGTGAGACTTTTCCAGAATCTGTGA
This sequence comes from Ilyophis sp. 1 JC-2022, assembly GCA_022702515.1. Lineage (NCBI taxonomy): Eukaryota > Metazoa > Chordata > Actinopteri > Anguilliformes > Synaphobranchidae > Ilyophis > Ilyophis sp. 1 JC-2022. The sequence goes on along the minus strand of CM040403.1, from coordinate 70,246,480 downwards.
GTGTGTGCGCTCCATTGATTGGTTTGTGTGGCAGATTGTGAGCATGTGCACCTTGTGCAATGAATGTGGGGGAGCCATGGACTTGTCTGATGCTCACACCAGGTGCTGCTTGTGCCTTGGTCTAGGGCACCTGCAGGAGGCATTCTCCGATCCCTGCCCATGTATCATGGGCATGTTTTAGGAAACCCAACAGGCCAGGTTGAATGCATTTATGTGCCATATGCCCCCCCTCTGGTAAGGTGCCACCCCGAGTAGGGCTTGCCCTTAAACGCAGGGGTGTCACCGCCACTGATGGCCCACCATGTAAAAAGGGGAAGTCTGGCAGGGACACTCGCCTCTCCGCGGAAGTCACGCAGCTTCGCTCCGCAGTTCAACAGTGATGGCTATGCTGGAAACCCGCACTGAAACTGAACCGGCTCCCCAGCATGGTCTTCCTGATGGGCTTACAGTGGAGGATCCGAGCACGGGTCCGGACTTTGAGGTGGTTGACGCACTCTCCGCATCGGCTTCCAACACTATGTTTTATCAGAATCGGGCCTACGTGGTTGACTAATCTGAGAGGTGGTCGGTGGAAGGTTCGGGTTCCACTGAGGGGTGAGCGGACTACTCTGCCTCTCTGAAAACGGTTTTACGTTCAGTCAGCATGGGATTGACAGTATGCCCTCTGTTGAGCCCGCCATCGCGGCACTTGTGGTATCTCCAGAGGAGGTAGTTCGGGTGGATGCCCTAAGCCACAGTGCAGAGAGAATGTTGATCTGCTCTGTAGGTCATATAATGCTGCGGCCAGAATGGCGCATATTGGGAACTCAATTTCCTGGCTGATGCTTTCACAGTCACAAATGCTGCTTGATTCGGGGGTGGATGTCTCGATCAGTGACGCATCTCTTCAGGTTTTCACGTTCATGTCACGTAGCTTGGCCGTATGATGTCTCTTCTCACGGTGGCCCGGCATCAGGTGTGGTTAGCTCAGTCCCCTCTCCCTGATGCTACAAAGAAAACCATTCGGGACCTGCTGGTTATCCCTGGCCAGATCTTCACGGAGGCAGCCAAGCAGGCTCTTGAGCGTTCTGTCGAGGTGTCAAAGTGTCAAAGTACAGGGAGCAGCAGATACACCCTCTTCGCCACCCTGCTGCTCATTGGCCCCAGCCTGTGGCTCATAGCCGCAAGCAGCCCTTGTATGGGAACCCAGGGAGCTCCTCACCGTCCTGCCACCCGTGCAACCTCATGACTTCGTGGGTCCACCTTCCCTCCAGCTAGGTGGCAGCAGTCCAACCGCCGCCCCCCCCCAGACCCCCCATAACATACCGCCAAATGGGAATGATGTGGGTGCCAGTTTCACCAAGACAAACTGGCGAATTAGGCAGCATTTAAAAATGACCCGTGGATTTTTTTCCACAATTTCAAAGAGTTACAGCCTTCAGTTCAACCCGCGGCCCCTAACATTCTCCGGGTTCAGGTATACATGCGTCCTGGACCCCACTCAGTCTGGGATACTGAGTCAAGAAATTACAGGCCTCCTGGAGAAGGCCGCCGTGTCAGTGGTGTCTCCCTTCGAACAGCTTAGTGGCTTTTACTCCATGTATTTTCTGGTACCAAAAAAGTATAGTCTCCTCACATCTAAAGCAGTACACGTTCTGGATGCTCCGGGTACCGGAAGCCTTACACACCATGAAACCGGGGGATTAGTTTATGGCTGTAAACTTCAAAAATGTGTACTTCCATGTCTCTGTCTGTGTTGTTTGTACTATAAACTTGTTTGTACTATAAACTGTTTATGGCTGTAAACTTCAAAAATGTGTACTTCCATGTCTCTGTCACCGTTGTTTTTTTCGCTTTGCGTTCCGAGGTCGGGCATACCAATTCAATGTCCTCCCACTCAGTCTTTCCCTCGCCCCGTGTTTTCACCTGCTGTATGAGCGCTGTTCTATCGTCGCTCCGGTTGTGGGGTTAAGGATTCTGCCTTACCTGAATGACTGGCTGATATGTGCCGAGTCGCACAGCATGGCGCTCTCCCACTCTGGCCAGACATTAGCCTATATCTCCAGTCTGGACATCAATGTCAATTATGGTAAGAGCCAGCTAGTTCCCAGTCAGTCCATCACTTATATCGGACTGTTGCTCGATTTGCGGAGCATGATAGAATCTTTGCCACCCCACTGCATAGCTAGTATACTTCATGTAGTGCATCGGTCCTGGGGATCACAGTCCTCGAGATGAGGGTTTTTTCAGAGGCTTCTGGGCCTGATTGTAGCTGCTTCAGTCGTCATGCTTCTTGGACTCCTTGCAGCCAGGATGGGTGT
>CM040403.1:68489180-68767180 GCA_022702515.1 Ilyophis sp. 1 JC-2022 | reverse complement strand
TCCTTAAAGTTGTTGTGTCTTTTCAGCTTCTATCTGTATTGGATCGTGTTGGTTATGCTGTAGTTCTAATGGGGCCGGTTTTACTGCCTTGCTTGGCAATATTTGACCAGTTGTACCTATAGCTTTCTTGTAAGAGCCTTCCTTGTAATTTTTGAAAGACTTTTCCTGTCCAATGATATGATGGGAAGTACGTAAAAACTAAGTGCTTTTTCAAATGTTTACATGTGCACATGTAACTATCAAATTTCACAGTACGGTGTGATACGATGCCAACCTAAATATCATGGTGTACAATATTTCACAATATAAATATTTTCCCCCTTTTAATTAAATGTACTATGGCCCATTGGGAAAAAAATAAAAAAAGTATTCTGCTTTGAAGAAAAACCTTTATTGAACTGAAACTACAGTATGAGAACATTTACACAAGGGTCCTTCATTATGTACTTATTTGTAATGGCGTGCGGCACAGCGCATATTGTGCTACATATGGTGGGCACGATATTACAGGGAAAGCTTACGGTACGATAATTGTGGTTGCTTGATATCGCGATGAAAATAAAAATTATATATTGTTACGTCCTTAGTGCGCCCAGAGGTTTTTGGCTGATTCTTTTTTTTTTTTTCTGGAACAGTTTGGAGGGAGGAAAAGCCAACTCTTGTTCAAATCAACATAATAGTGCAATTTAGAGTAAATGGTTGTGCTATATTGTTATACCAAATACAAATATTGTGTGAAGAAATGTGTTTGCTTGTTTATTGCCACATTTGCTTTCTAAAACAAAAACAATGTTGTAGGTAAACAATTAGGCTGGATTTAGTAGAGGGATGTACTAAGTACATTACTTTAACAGAAATCAGCTTACAAAATAATTTCAACATGTATAAAGTATGCCAAAGCTTTATAACTTAATAGTGTTAGCTTTACCTGAGGAGGTTGGGTCGATTTACACAACATTGTGTGTACTTCACATAAAAGTATTTTTTGTTTAACGGATGATATTTTAATATCATTAACATTAAAGAAAAACATATTAACATTAAAAAGTCATGTTAGTTCAACAGATGACAATTGAATATACTTTACATTAAAGAAAAGTGTTAAATTAGTATAAAAAAGTCATGTTGGTTTAACAAATAAGCATTTGGTGCATAGAACAGGAGTACATTATTTTGAGTATACATAAAAAAGTCATGTCTGTTTAATGAATAAAGATTTAGTGTGTAGAACATGAATACATCATTTTGAGTAAACATACAAAAGTCATGGTGATTAAACATATAAAAATTGTGTGTATAAAACATGAATCTATCCTTTTGAGTAAACATAAAAAAGTAATGTTGATTAAACATATAAAAATTGTGTGTATGAAACATGAATATAATTTTGAGTAAACATAAAAAAGTCATGTTGGTTTAACATATAAAGATTTTGTGTGTACAACATGAATACATCATTTTGAGTAAACATAAATTTAATAAGTGCAACCGATGTACATTTTTTTTTAATGTAAATCCAACATACTTTTTTTTTTCAGTGTACATTTCCTACCATGTTTCCAGATTCCCTGATTTCTGGAGGTTTGTATGACCTACAAATGTGACATATGATGTTGAAGACAAGCATTTAAAATATTAAAGAATTTACCTCAGGTAAAAGCACATCTAAGACAAAGGCCACTTGATCAGACAGCTGCCTGGCTTGTGGTGTCACTTTAATAAGTCACTTTAGTTGTGGCCAGACTCCTTCTGGCATAATGGTGTTATGCATCTGTTGGTGAATAATAAAAAATGATTGTGAATAATAAAAAAACAAGAAATAAAACGTTCCTGTTAATGGTTAAGATATGACGAAGCCAACTAAACTATCAACACCCACCACAGATCCCTCTAATCCCACCCCAACAAACATGAAATCAGTTCTCCATGTTTGACAAGTAGTAATAATCTGTGGCTTGGAGTATTGTTTTTTTATACTATTTAATGCATTCTCAGTGAATATGGCAATGGTTATTTTTTTCCTATACAGATGAATAATTATTAATATGGAATTTGTAGCCTACTGGATCTGAAGCTACTGGCAACCAACAGTAAAGTGTGGGTCAATATAGCAGAAAGCTAGTGGTCAGAAACGGTTACTATTTATTATATAATGGAATATAAAATTAACAACGTCAATTACTTATTAATCTGTCGACTTATTGTTATCTTAATTATTAACATGAATGGCTTTGATCCAAATCAGATGCTGACCACTACTGTAAGATCTGCGGTAACCAAATACTGAGAGGCTTCCCAGAAAATCGCGGTAAGCGGTCTCTTCTCTCAGTCAATCAAAGACGAGTCCGCTTGCCGCTCTTTTGGAAGCCCCTCAGTCTGAGGTAACCTAATTCTCGGGGTTAATAGTAAATCTCACTGTACTTTTTTAAGGCTGATGGTGAAAAACGAATAGCCCAACCAAAATGTTCCGTGAAACAAATATATATATATTTATTTCTTATTTCGTCCTAAAACCGTCATTAAATAACGTTATCTACACAATGAGAAATTTGCATGTAGCTAACGTTAATCTAAAATGTAGGCTATGGCCTGGTGGATTATAAATTTATAATTTTAATTGAAAATCCTACTCTTAGTTTAACTAACCAGGAATGTCATTATTGTAGTGTAGTTGACCTATATCACATCATAAAAAGTAAAGCTATATGGGCATTCTGATAAGGTCTGGGGTAATTTAGGGTACCCCTCTCCGCAGGGAAGAACAAGTTATGATTGGCAGACGGTGTCTGACTGATAGCACAACATTCTTTAGTTTGACACATCACTTTAGTAGCTAGTTTCAGCACTGGATTAGACGTGTTTCTGAACAAACTTTGTATTTCATAATAATTGCAAGTATAAGTGACATTGCTGAAAATGAACGAATAGGCTGGTAACGGCATACTTTACGTAGTCTAATGACCTCAGCCTACCTAGCTAGTTACATGGATGATCACTTGCTAGATAAACTAAAGAGAGTCAGCAAACTAATTTACGTTAACACGTTGCTATGATAACGTAGGCTAAATTCCCTGTTTTTTTTTTTGACGTTCAACTACATTCACATAGCTAATTAGCTGAAGGGGCGTTTCTTGGAGGGCGTTTCTTGGAGTCTGCAGCTGCAGCTATGGATACTCTGATTTTTCGGCCATCTCGGACAGTTTCCGATGCAGGCCGACGCAGATATGACGTAAATCGGTTCTAGCCGAACACGCCCAGTGCCTTACGAAAGACGCAGACGTGTTCGGTGTGAGGATGCCGCAACAATTTCCAAGTTTACATAGCTGCAGCTGCAGACTCCAAGAAACGCCCTCCAAGAAACGCCCCTCACTACAAGAAACGCCCCTTCAGCTAATTAGCTATGTGAACATAGTTGAACGTCAAAAAAAAAACGAGGGAATTTAGCCTACGTTATCATAGCAACGTGTTAACGTAAATTAGTTTGCTGACTCTCTTTAGTTTATCTAGCAAGTGAACATCCATGTAACTAGCTAGGTATAGCACATTCAGTTCCAGAAGGGAACTAACTGACGTAGTTACTTGTCAGAGAGCAATGCAGGGCAACGTTAATGTTAAATGATGTCATGCTGTAGGCCTATCTGTGTGGAATTGTGTATTTTTGTAAGCGGCGTAATGAGCTAAATCTGGCCCAGTCGACTGAGGTCATTAGACTACGTAAAGTATGCCGTTACCAGCCTATTCGTTCATTTTCAGCAATGCCACTTATACTTGCAATTATTATGAAATACAAAGTTTGTTCAGAAACACGTCTAATCCAGTGCTGAAACTAGCTACTAAAGTGATGTGTCAAACTAAAGAATGTTGTCAGACACCGTCTGCCAATCACAACTTGTTCTTCCCTGCGGAGAGGGATACCCTAAATTACCCCAGACCTTATCAGAATTCCCATTTGTATTATTGATAGAAGCATGGCGCAAATAATCAGAAATAGCTTTACTTTTCATGATGTGATATAGGCCAACTACACTACAATAATGACATTCCTGGTTAGTTAAACTAAGAGTAAGATTTTCAATTAAAATTATTAATTTATAATCCACCAGGCAATAGCCTACATTTTAGATTAACGTTAGCTACACACATTCTGCAAATTTCTCATTGTGTAAATAACGTTATTTAATGACGGTTTTAGGACGAAATAAGAAATAAATAAATATATATATTTGTTTCACGGAACATTTTAGTTGGGCTATTCGTTTTTCACGATCAGCCTTAAAACAGTACAGTGAGATTTACTATTAACCCCGAGAATTAGGTTACCTATTGTCTCCCAGCACAGTCTCAAGAGTGTGGAGGAAGGGCCGCCGCGGTGGTACAGCGGTAAAGACCGCTGACTTTCAGTCAGCGCAGTTGTACTCCGAGGATCGGGGTTCGCGCCCCGGTCCTGCCATAGCCGAGCGTGGCCGGTGCCCTGTGGAGGCGACAATTGGCGGTCGCTTCCGGGTGGGGGGAGGGGCTCGGAGAGAACCGACGCGCACAGGGGGACCCAGGGCGTGTCACGGTCAGGAGCTGCGCCCTGTAGAGGACGTAGCGTCCTTCCTGAAAAAAGTGCCGATTGACGGGGTTGTGCAGCGGTGGTTCTCTAGCGGTTGCTACACGGGGGGGAATTGAATTAGAATAGGGGTTCAATTGGCTACTAAATTGGGAGAAAAAGGGAAAAAAATCAGAAACAAATTTTTTTTTTTAAGAGCGTGGAGGAGATATTACACGAGGAGTTGATTAAGTGTTCCCTTAATTTCTTTAAGCAGTGTATATATATATACTATATGGCCAAAAGTATGTGGACACCCCTACTAAGTATTGAGTTCAGGTGGTTCAGCCTCCCCCACTGCTAAGAGGCACATAAAATAGATAAACATTGTCATTAGAATGGGTCGTACTGAAGAGTTTAGTGACTTTAAACATGGCACTGTCATAGGATGCCACCTAGAAAAAGTTTTATAATTTCTAAACCGTTAATCCGATATGGATGGAAATACCCTCAAATTAAAGCTGACAGTCTGCACTTCAACCTCATTGTCATTGTATCCTTTCAAACTCAAAGTGCTAGAGTACGGAACCGAAATAACGAGACAACTGATAATTTTGCAGTGGTCTCTTAATTTTTTCCAGAGCTGTATATGTAACTCCAACCTGCCCATTAGTTAGGCCAACAAATATTTTTTTATTATTATTATTTTTTAAGTTAGGTTTTAATTGAGAGAAAAGGCTATAAAATGTATTATGCTGGAAGTCGTTTTCCTATTCCAATAGGCCAATACAGCCCATTAAAATGCTACTGTTGCACTAAAGAATCTCAAAGTGGACTTAGGAGTGACATTTAAAAAAGAGGGGTTGTTATGTTTTATTCTGGAGGGTTTAATAATGAACAAAATGAAACGGCTGGCACAGCTGGTGGTAACAAGCTTGCTCGAATGATAACCTGCCGAATGATTAAACAATAATGATTCAGAAATACAAAATAACAATTAAAAATTACAATTAGGTTACACATAGGTTCATTGAACAGTTCTAAATTGCATTAACGAATGAGTTTCATTCATAAAATATTCCTAAATTATTCTACTTTTGTCTTCAATACAACTAAATAACAATGTAATAAATTGCTTTCGATATGAATATCTTCAGACACAGCACCATATTATTCCATTGAAAAAAGTGAACGCTGTGGGCCGCTTAAGCGGCCGAAAGCAATCGAGTAATTCTGAAAGTTTATCTATTCTGGCACTTCACCTCTCCACAAATATCAGCTGGCTGGGGCAGGCTATGAACGGTTCGCCGTAATCCATACTTTTAGCGAGCTATAACAGACCATTTCAATACAAACGACTGACTTCTTCAATAGACTCCCCGGCCATGTTAATTTTCACTAGCTTGTATTGTAAAAATATATAGCACTCTAACATAATTAATTTGGCTCATGACAGAAATATGAGTGGTAACAATGGATGGAATGGATATGGATAGAACGGACTGTTTAGCTGGCTTACATACATTTAAATACTTTCAGTATATACCCATTTATATTAGTGTGCATAATTTTGCTGCGGATTAACAGCAGCGAACCAACAGGATCCCCCAAGGCCACCGTAGTTGGTTGGGGGCGTTTCTTGGAGTGAGGGGCGTTTCTTGGAGGGCGTTTCTTGGAGTCTGCAGGCTGCAGCTATACCCTACTCGAAAAATCGGTGCTGCGTGAACTGAGGCGGAAATTACAACAGAAGGTTAAGTTAGCAGCGGTGCAGCTGCTCTCGGGCGCCTTCAACCAAACCAACGACAGAATTGGTTAGAGAGCGTGGAGAGAGTGGTGTTTCCTCACGACAAACGCGGATAATTTCACAATATCGCCACCCATCTCGGCGTATTGATTCTACTCTCAAAAAAAAAAATCTAAATGAAATGTACCCCCCCCTAAGTGTTCAAACACAGGTATAAGGGTTATTTATTAAATCCTACAATGTAATAGCAGTATTTTCCTTTTTCCCTTATCTGTTCTCTTTTCTAATTTCACAATGAATATTTATTCAGTTTTTTTTTAGTATTGCTATATTTAAAAATATTTTTAAATATAATACAATCCTTTATGGCTATGGGTTATTAGATGTGGGTGGTCTGGTCTCCAGAACAAAACAGATAAATTATACCAGCAATTAAGCAAAGAGAACATTTTCAGACAATATGGTGACATTCACAAAAGGTAAATAAACTGTAGGACTATTCCCCTCCACCACCATTCAAGCCACAATGACACTGGGTTCTTCCTGTCATTTTGTATGTTTATTGTTAAATCAGAAATATATGAACAATGATTGGTGACAGGTAAAAGGAAGACAACATGTTGATATTGGAATACATCTTATGCAAATACAATTCTATTTTTCCATACATTACCATAACTGGCAAGGAAAATGTCATCTCAAAACACATAACGACTCCCAGTATCCCAATGTCCCTATGTACTATATTAGTTATTCATTAATACAAACTCAATTTATCTTGTTAAAGACATTGAATGGCCTTCAATTCAATACGTTCATTGTCATGGTCCAAAGGGACCATGTGCTGTCATGTAATTTGAATAAATCATGAACACTGTCACTATGAGTAGCTGAATCTTGTATGCTATGTAATGTTTTAGTGTGAAAATAAATCTCAACAGACTGGTCAAGTAAAGGATATATACAGTGAACAGTGAATTTTTTCCCCTATGTTTTGGCTCTGTACTCCAGCGCTTTGGATGTGAAATGATACGACTGTGAGGCTAAAGTACAGACTGTAAGCTTTAATTTGAGGGCATTTTCATCCATATTGTAACTAGGGATGTGCGCGTTTAGTCGATTAAACGTTGCTACCCTCGCTAGTCGGCACCAGAAATACTAGTCGGTTAAACTTATTATTTTATTAATGTACACATTTAAATTACATATTGACATAATTTGCACTGAAATGTCATGTTTTCCTGGTCAAATGTTGCTTTATAAAAAAACGAGCATCCGTTACTAATGTTAACGCCGGATTAAAAAAGATTTTTTTAAAACGAAGGAAAAAAACAAAACGCATTAGCCTGTTCGCCCTGCAAGTTAAACCAGCGAGGTGGAAAGAGTAAGTAGGCCGATCGTGTTGTTGAATAGCCCAATAAAACTAATATAATGTCACGTCGATCAGTAGGCCTAATTGTTATTTTTTGTGGGCCTATTGGTAGTTTTTCTGATGACCGATTATTATTTTTTCTGTATTTGCTATGCGATCGCGTTCACCCAATGAAAATGCCGTTGTAATAATCAGGCACGTTTCCTAAAAATGTTTTGTTACGTTGAATATTGTTTTCAATAAATGTTATTTGTTAACTTTTATTTAGTGAGTTGTCATGTTTTGTAGGATAATGTGCAATGTTCATAATGCGAGGCGCAAAGTGCCACACATTTCAGCGGCATTTAAAATACGATTTGGTTATTGAAGTATGTGATTAACGGTTTCAAATGGCTCTTATAATATACGCAATATTTGTTCGGACAATGTTTAACCTTATAGATTAAATTGTGCTCAATTTTGACTGTTTTCTGAGTGTTTTCTTACTTTTAGACTAGTCGACTAGTCTAAGTTTAAACTTCCGTTTAACCGTCAGGGAAATTAGTCGTTAGGAACATCCCTAATTGTAACTGAAGAAGGCTGCAGTACAGTCCTGGCATAGCATCACCAGTGAAGATACCCAGCATTTGATGATTTCTACAGCTCACAGACTTCAGGCAGTCCTTGCACGCAAAGGATATGCAACCACCAAGTATTATTATTTCATAGCAACATAATTAATGATTAGGATTAATACGCTTTCCCTTTATGTCACAAGGAATATCTTCAATGCATTAACTGTACACCTCTAAAAAAAAGTCCCATGAAAGAGAAATTTCTCATTCATATTGGTACAAATATTCTGCAATAAAATATGCTTTACAACCACCACTCAAAGGTCTATGCAAACATGCATGTAAGTTATGATACTTCTTTCATATGATTCTCACATTACAATGCATGGCTACCGATGACTACGATGTCTTCTGGGTTTAGATGAACTAAAATGACATGTCTACCATGTTTGCTAGTCTAAACAGAGATGACAGGTGTAGTTTAGGCAATCTCATAACTTGACAGACAAGAAACAGCTGAATGTGAGCAATAGAACATCAGCAGCCTAATGTTTACAGGTATATTACCATAACAGATGACAGCTTAGCTAAATAATTTAGTTATTTGACAATGAAACGGCACCCAGCGCTTTAATTCCAATGGAAATGATACGTATTTATTCAAGAACTTTAATTGGAGTTTCACTGTGGCACAATTCAGGGTGCTTAGCCAAAGTCGCGTAGCAAAAGATAGGCTATTGACTACCCTAACAATACAAGTCATGAAATAATGTAAGTCAGTATTAAAACAACCTTCGTTCGTTCTCCTCCATTTCTTCAAGATTTTGAAGTAAAAAGGGCATCTGTGTCGCCTCCAAGTCCTCCGCAACCACAAACAACACGGCTAATTCCTCCATGTTGTTTTTCTCCCAGCCGGTGTCAGAAACGTCAGAAACTATCCCAGTTGGATCTGCTCCGGCGTTTCTCATTTCAGCCTGAGACAGGCAAGCCAACTGCTCACCGATGTCTACTCGAACACGTCCTATATAATAACTACAAAGGAAACGTATGGAGGTAGATTTCTATCAAAAATAAACAAGCACAAAAGTATAATCCACAATTGTATTTACCATCCACACACACACCTCTCAATTTGTGTTCGTAGATAAAATCCACAATTGTGTTTTCCATCCACACACAAACACCTCTCAACTTGTGTTTCGTAAATCATCATTTGCATGAATGCAAAAATTATATTCACAAATGCAAATAACATTTACAGACATGTTTCCAATGTTCACATGTACAAATCAAAAGCTTGGTTTGCGAACTGGCGAATCTACATTTGCCGATCGAAGGACACGCTTGATCTACTTGGATTTACGGACAGAATTTTGAGACAAATATTCCGCTGTTTTTCACCTTGTCGATTCACACGCTTAATTTGCGATTCGTAAGCAAAACTTCTTCTTCGGTGCTACATAACACGGCGGTTTGTGTGTTTGGCTCATCAGCGCCGTGTGTGTTTGGCTCATCAGCACCACTTTTAGAACAAGTGGCCAAAATTGCACATTATCTTTAAGAAGTGGATTAATGGTCAATTTAATTAAAACAACCGAGTTTTGAGTTTACTTAGGTTGTAAAGTTAACCCCACGCTAATCTTGCGATGGGAAGTTTTTTAAACAGTCATTGCACAAAACTCCTATCAGATTACATGTAGCTAGCTAGCTAGATTACATGTAGATTCGCCAGTTCGCAAACCAAGCTTTTGATTTGTACATGTGAACATTGGAAACATATCTGTAAATGTTATTTGCATTTGTGAATATAATTTTTGCATTCATCCAAATGATGATTTACGAAACACAAGTTGAGAGGTGTGTGTGTGTGGATGGTATACAATTGTGGTTTATACTTTTGTGCTTGTTTATTTTTGATAGAAATCTACCTCCATAGAAACCTGGTCACGTGGTTCCATTCAACCCTATTCAATTTGGTTGGTCCACAATGGCACCACCGCAAGATTCGCTCCAGCGCAATCGGTACCAACATTTGTTTAGGCTACACAGAAAAAAGAGAGGCATGATTTTTTAAAAACTCATCGGTGAGTGTTGAGTAGGCGCACTGAACTCTGATTGGTTAAGAACAAACCGATGAGATTTGGAACATGGTCACGCGGTAATCCTAGTTACGTCACAGTACAATCACGTGAGAAGGCCTATTCGCATTTTCGCCTCATATGAAATCTCATCTGCACTGAACTATGGTCAAGGAGCATACAGCGCGGTAGCTGACTGTAGCTGGTTAGCTAACAGTTATCGTGTGAATAATAATTAAATGGTTTTCAAATGCTTTCAAGTGTGTAATATTTCTAAGGACAGACTTCACATCTTAAGATACGTTACGAGTAACCCACCCCAGTGAACATGTTGAAAAGTTGATTAAATGCCACCTTATGTCGTGAAATTAAGTAACTGCATAAAGCTAAAACAAAGGCTGCCGTATTACGGCAGCCTCGTCGCCAATTTAACTGACTTGTTGCTCCGATGTTCACTAGGACCCTATCTAACCTCTCTTTTCACCCCCTACAATGTGTCTAACCCCAATTCCCCTGTGCTTTATCCCTCGCCCCAGGTCCTCTTATAAGGAACTCTCAGTGGTGGGTGGACTGTGGAACTGCCGGTCAGCTGTCCAGAAAGCCGACTTCATCACTGCCTACGCTAAGATGAAGTCCCTCCACTTCCTGGCTCTCACTGAGACCTGGATCATCCCAGATAACACGGCCGCTCCAGCTGCTCTGTCTGATAGTTACTCCTTTTCGCACACCGCCAGGGCCTCTGGCCGAGGCGGGGGCACTGGTTTACTAGTCTCTCAGTCCTGGAAATTCTCCATGCCCCCTCTACACAGCCTAAATATCTCCTCCTTTGAGTTTCATGCAGTCACTGTAACTCACCCGTCTAAACTTAACATTGTTGTTCTCTACCGCCCTCCAGGTCCACTCGGCGCCTTCCTGGATGAACTGGACACTCTCCTGAGCTCCTTCCCTGAGGATGGCACCCCTGTAATTCTACTGGGTGACTTCAACCTCCAGCCAGAGAGCTCCCAGTTATCCAGTGTCGCCTCACTCCTCCAGTCCCTCGCCCTCGCCCAGTCCCCATCGCCTGCCACCCATAAGGCTGGTAACAGACTAGACCTTGTATTCACCAGGAGCTGCGCCACCTCTGAACTCACGGTGACTCCCCTCCCTGTATCGGACCATTTCTTTATTTCCTTCTCTCTCTCCTACCCACTCTCCCCCAACTCCTCTAACAACCTGCCCTCTGTAACTTTCAGGAGAAATCTCCGCACTCTCTCACACTCCTCTCTCTCTACCTCTGCTCACTCTGCCCTTCCTCCACCTGCAGATTTTGTTAATTTGCCTATTGATGTTGCCACCTCCACCTTTAACTCCTGCCTCTCTCAGTCTCTCGACTCGCTATGTCCTCTTGTCTCCAAACCAGCTCGACAATCACCCCCCTGCCCGTGGCTGACGGATTCTCTCCGATCCAGCAGAACCACGCTGCGAGCTGCCGAGAGAAAGTGGAGGAAGTCCAGATCTCCAGATGATCTGGCTTCGTATCACACTCTGCTGGCAGCCTTCACATCAGCAACCACATCTGCTAAGATTTCATTTTTTCAGTCAAAAATTAATGCATGTGTGTCTAACCCACGTAAACTCTTTTCCACCTTCTCTTCCCTGTTGATCCCTCCACCACCCCTCTCACCCTCTTCCCTCTCTGCAGATGACTTCCTAATCCACTTTGAGGAGAAGGTAGCCAAGATCAGAAACTCTTTCACACATCCGGTAACGCCCCAAATTCCCCTAAATGAACCCACTGCTACATTTCTGTCCTTTAAGACTCTGGAGGACACAGATGTACTCAAACTTATATCACACCAGCGTGCAACCACCTGCCCACTGGACCCCATCCCTTCAGCAGTCCTCCAATCTATATCCGGTGAGGTCCTTCCATATCTGTCCTCCATTATTAACACCTCCTTAACCTGTGGCTATGTTCCTGCTGTTTTCAAAACTGCCCGTGTTACCCCTCTCCTTAAGAAGCCTAGCTTGGACCCCTCTGATGTCAGAAATTATCATCCTGTGTCTCTCCTGCCCTTCTTGTCAAAAGCTGTTGAACGCGCTGCCCTTAACCAACTGTCTGTTTTTCTCCACCAGAACAACCTGCTCGACCCTCATCAGTCCGGCTTCAGAACCGGCCACTCAACTGAAACTGCACTCCTAGCTGTGACCGAGGCACTCGCCACTGCTAGAGCCTCCTCCCTCTCCTCTGTCCTGATTCTCCTTGACCTGTCTACAGCATTTGATACGGTTAACTACAAACTCCTGATCTCCACACTGGCTGAGATGGGCATCTCTGGAACTGCTCTCTCGGTTTACTTCTTATCTCAGATAGATCCTACCAAGTCTCCTGGAAGGGCTCTATCTCTGCACCTCATCCTCTTTCTACAGGAGTCCCGTAGGGATCTGTACTGGGTCCTCTGCTGTTCTCCATTTACACTAAGTCTCTTGGTCTGGCCATTAACTCACATGGCTTCTCCTACCACTGTTATGCTGATGACACTCAACTCTTCCTCTCTTTCCCTCCCTCTACCCCACAGATTAAAGAGAGGATATCTGCTTGCCTGGCTGACATCTCTGAGTGGATGTCTAGCCATCACCTGAAGCTCAACCTGGACAAGACTGAGCTGCTCTTCGTGCCACACAAGACATCCCCGCTTCTAGACCTGTCCATCACTGTCGACGGAACTATGATGACCGCCTCCCGCTCTGCAAGAAACCTGGGGGTGGTCCTGGACGACCAGCTGGACTTCAGAGAGCACATCAGGGCAACGACACGGTCCTGCAGGTTCCTCCTGTACAACATTAGGAGGATTCGGCCGTACCTGACCACCTACTCTGCCCAGCTCCTTGTCCAGACCATGGTCACCTCACGCCTGGACTACTGCAACTCCCTTCAACTGGTCCAGAACGCGGCTGCTCGGCTTGTGTTCAACCTCCCGAAGTTCACACACGTCACCCCCCTGCTGAGGTCACTCCACTGGCTTCCAGTCGTGGCCAGGATCAGGTTCAAAGTTCTGACCCTGGCCTACACTGCAGCCAAAAGGTCAGGCCCCTCCTACCTACAAGACTTGATCCAGCACTACACTCCTGCTCGACCACTTCGCTCTGCTGGTGCAGGGCGACTTGCACTTCCCTCCCTCCGTGTCAACGGCACTCGCTCGTCCCGACTGCGGAGCTTCTCCACTCTAGCTCCCCAGTGGTGGAATGAACTCCCCACTCCGTTGCGCTCTGCTGAAACGCTGTCTGTTTTCCGTCGTGGTCTGAAAACACACTTTTTCAGACTCCACCTTGATTAACTACATATATAAGGCCAAATATATAGCATGTTCTTTCTGTTTATTTTCTATTTGGTTTTGCTATTTCATAGCTTAGAATGTATAGCCGACTGTATTCTGTTGACTACTAGCGATAGCTCCTACGTTGTGATAAAGTTGTGCTTTGTTGGATTTGCTTTGTAGATTGTGTCTATGACCTTCAATATGCACTAATTGTACGTCGCTGTGGCGAAGTGAGCTCTTACGGCTCGGGAATAAGACACAGCAGTCCGTTTCCAGAGAACGAGCGTTTATTAATTAGTTCAGAATCTACAAATACACACAGGCGACACGTCCCTGTGTCCAGTTCTCTCTCGTACTCTTCTGTCCCCGGCCCTTTTGAAGACCTCAGGCTCACTGTTGAACAATCAAGGCAATTGGTTAATTGACAATAACAAATCTATAATCAATCGCCCCCAATTGCCCGATTGCCAACAGCTGTGCCGGTTCCCTAAACCACCCGCGTTCACTCTCTCTCTTGCTAGCTGCGCCTAAAACCACGCCCCCCTACCACATACCCCCACCGCCCGACTTAGGCCGGGAAGCCATCCGGCCAATGCTGAACTCCCCCCCCCCTCCTCCTCCTCCATCGGACGGGAGAGAAAATCAGCCACCACCATCTGCGCTCCCGGCCTATGAATCACCTTGAAATTAAAAGGCTGTAAAGCCAGATACCACCGAGTGATTCGGGCGTTGGTATCCTTCATGCGGTGAAGCCATTGGAGGGGCGCATGGTCCGAGCAGAGGGTGAATGAGCGACCCAGCAGATAATACCGGAGGGACCCGACCGCCCATCTGATGGCCAGGCACTCTTTCTCGACCGTGCTGTACTTCGCTTCCCGCTGTGATAGCTTTCGGCTAATGTACAGCACTGGTCGGTCGACCCCCTCCACCTGCTGAGTCAAAACGGCCCCCAGCCCTCTGTTCGATGCGTCAGTCTGCAAATTAAAAGGGAGAGAGAAATTAGGGGTGAACAAGAGCGGTTTCCCACACAAAGCTTCCTTTACCCTCTCAAACGCCTGCCGACACAGCTCCGTCCACTGGACCGGATCTGAGGCACCTTTCCGAGTCAAGTCGGTCAGGGGACTGGTCAGGTCCGAGAAAGCCGGGATAAACCTTCTGTAGTACCCAGCCAGTCCCAAAAACCTTCTCACCTCTTTTTTTGTCTTCGGTCGTGGACAGGTCGCGATCGCCGCTGTTTTGTCCACCAGAGGTCGCACCTGTCCACTTCCCAAGTGGTACCCCAAATACCGTACCTCCGCTCTGCCAATCGCACACTTCTTTGGGTTAGCCGTGAGTCCCGCCTGTCTCAGGGACTCCAGTACCGCCCCCACATGCCGCACATGCTGAGCCCAGTTGTTACTATGTATTATTATGTCGTCCAAATATGCTGCAGCGAAAGCCGCATGCGGACGCAGTACCCTATCCATGAGACGTTGGAAAGTGGCAGGGGCTCCGAATAACCCAAACGGAAGTGTCCGGAATTGGTACAAACCGTCCGGAGTGGAGAAAGCCGTTTTTTCCTTGGACTCTGGCGACAAGGGAATCTGCCAGTAGCCCTTGGTCAAATCCAGTGTCGAAAAAACCCGAGCTGTGCCCAGCCGATCCAATAGGTCATCGACCCGAGGCATGGGATAGGCATCGAATCGTGACACTTCGTTTACCTTTCGATAGTCTACACAGAAGCGAACAGATCCATCCGGCTTACTCACCAGCACGATGGGGCTATTCCACGCACTGTTAGACTCTTCTATTACGCCCAACTCCAACATTGTCTTTATTTCTGCCTGAACCACTTTCTTTTTATGTTCAGGCAGTCGGTAGGGGCGCGAACGCACCGTCACCCCCGGGGTTGTCTCAATATGGTGACTTATCAGATTGGTGTGGCCTGGTAGGGGGGAAAACACATCAGCGAACTGCTTTTGCAACTTGGCAAGATCCGTTCTCTGATTCGGTAAGAGATGGCTATCACAAAGGGGGGAGGTTTGATTGTTCGAATTTGGCACCTCCGGTCCCAGCTCATCTCTCTCCTGATCTACCGACACCAAGGAGACCGGTATCACCTCTTTCCACACTTTTAATAGATTGAGGTGATAAATCTGTTTCGCCCCCTCTCTATCAGACCGCTCCACCTCATAATCGACTTCCCCCACTCGTCGTGTGACCACAAAGGGTCCTTGCCACTTGGCGAGTAATTTTGTGCTGGAAGTCGGTAGTAATACCAAGACTTTCTCTCCCGGTGAAAATTGCCGTAGTTTTGTTCCTCTGTTATAGTGTTTTTGCTGACGTTCCTGGGCCTCGAGCAAATTCTCCCGTGATACTCTCCCCAGTGTATGGAGTTTTGCTCGCAGGTCCATAACGTATTGAATTTCGTTTTTACTGGGGCTTGGACCCTCCTCCCAGCTTTCTTTAACCAGGTCCAAAATACCCCGTGGTTTTCTACCGAACAGCAATTCAAAAGGAGAAAATCCCGTGGAGGCCTGGGGAACCTCTCGCACTGCAAATAACAGAGGAACTAACCACTTATCCCAATTTCGGCTGTCATCGTGTACAAACTTCCGAATCATGGATTTCAAAGTCCTATTAAAACGTTCCACGAGCCCATCCGTTTGTGGATGGTACACGCTCGTTTTAATTGACTGAACACCCAAAAGTTCGTACAGTTCGCGTAGTGTGCGTGACATGAACGAAGTGCCTTGATCAGTCAGAATCTCTTTCGGGATTCCAACTCGGGAGATTATTTGAAACAATGCCTGCGCAACACTCTTAGCCGAGATATTGCGCAATGGCACTGCTTCGGGATACCGGGTTGCATAATCCACCAGAACTAATACAAATCGGTATCCCTGAGTGCTTCGTTCAAATGGTCCGATGAGGTCCATGCCCACTCTATCAAACGGGACCTCAATTAATGGTAGGGGCCGCAATGGGGCTTTTGGGATGGCTGGGGAATTTACCAGCTGGCAATCTGGACAGGATGCACACCACCTACGTACGTCCGCCCAGATGCCCGGCCAATAAAATCGGGCCATTATCCGGTTTAGTGTTTTTTCATACCCTAAGTGCCCAGCCATGGGGTTGAAATGAGCCGCCTGGAAAATCATTTCCCGGCGGCTTTTCGGTACCAACAACTGGGTCGTCTCCTCACCTGTCTGAGTGTCACGACTCACTCGATATAACCTATCCTTAATGATACAAAAATACGGGTGAGAGCGTGCCGCGTCAGGGCGCACCAGCTGACCATCAACACATATCACCTGGTCGAAGGCAAAGCGTAGGGTATCGTCTCGAGACTGGGCGAGTGGAAAATCCTCCATGGGTTGGAACACCGGTACCTGGGGAGTCTCCACTGGAGGCTCTCCCGGAGCCGTCCCCCCCCCGTCAGTGTCGGACGACCCCGCGTCACCACTTTCCGCGGCACACACCTCACACTTCCCTACCAGTCGTGATCGTACCCCCATCAGTTTTTCCGCTATTAATTTAAACCCCGCCCAATCTGTACCCAAAATCAGAGGGTGCGAGAGGTGGGAGCTAACCGCAGCCTCTATGATATGCTTTTTTTCTTTTATCCAAATTTCCACTGGTACTATTGGGTATTTGTGTCGATCCCCATGCACACACCTAATTACCACCCAACGTGCCGATCTCAAAGCCTCGGTTCGAACCAGGCTCTGGTGAATCATGGTCTGCATAGCCCCTGAATCCAACAGCGCCCGGTGTTCACTCCCTTGCACCCTTACCGGAATACAGTACGCCCCTTCTGAATCGGGAGCGGAGGTGGGCGGTCCGACCACCCGGACCACCTGCCCCACCTCCATGAGCGGACAATTGCGGCGCAGGTGGCCCAGTTGTCCACACCGCCAACACTCCGGTCCAGGCGTTTGAGGCACTCCCTGTGGGCCGGACTGCACCGCCACTGAGCCTGAGGAGGGAAAAGAGGGCAGAGCGTTACGGGGGGTGACAGCAGTGAAGGAGGGGTTCTGGGGACGGTAAACAGAAAGGGGGGCGGAGCGAGCGGCGAATTTCTTCCTGGGCGCCGGCTCCGGCTTCTGCTGCTGGGTGACGGGGTATTGTGCCAGGTGGTCCTCCGCCAGGGTGACGGCGCCATCCAGGTTGGTGGGTCTGTGGCAGCGGACCCAGCTTGCGGTCTCCGCCGGCAACCCCACAATGAACCTCTCCAGGACCA
Source organism: Ilyophis sp. 1 JC-2022 (assembly GCA_022702515.1). Lineage (NCBI taxonomy): Eukaryota > Metazoa > Chordata > Actinopteri > Anguilliformes > Synaphobranchidae > Ilyophis > Ilyophis sp. 1 JC-2022. Next base: position 68,749,377 of record CM040403.1, on the reverse strand, counting down.
CCTGCTCCACGACCCCAGTAGCGGATCTTATTTCCGGGCGGAGCCAGCGCCTCGCCATGTCCGCCAGCCGCTGGGCGTAAGCAAACGGTCTGTCCTCGCCCGTCAGGTCCAACTCCCGGAATTGCTGCCGGTGCTCCTCCGGGGTACGGCCCGTCCGGTCGAGGATCGCCTTCTTCAGGTTCCGGTACTCCGCCCTCACGGCTGTCGGTAGGCTATGTGCCGCTCGCTGCGCCTCTCCTGACAGGAGGGGTAAGAGCCGCACCGGCCACTGCTCCATCGGCCATCGGGAGGTTTCCGCCGCCAGCTCGAATGCCTCTAGGAAGGCTTGAGCGTCATCCTCCGCCGTCATTTTAGGGATATTAAATTTCGGGGAGGATACGCTCTGCCTTCCCGTGGCATCCCCTCCGCCTATCAGCTGTGTCAATGTCTGAGCTTGGAGGCTAGACTGCTCACGCAGGGTTTGTATCTGTTCCGCATGTGCAGCGGCTTGTCGCTCCTGCATGGCAGCTAGCCCCTCCAGCACTCTGCCCAATGTTGTCTTCGACATTGCTTGCTCCGTCGTTTCCGTCTCCATTTTACGGTCTGTTTCTTTTCCTTTCTTCGCCTTTTACTTTCTCCCCCTGTACGGGCCACCACTGTGGCGAAGTGAGCTCTTACGGCTCGGGAATAAGACACAGCAGTCCATTTCCAGAGAACGAGCGTTTATTAATTCGTTCAGAATCTACAAATACACACAGGCGACACGTCCCTGTGTCCAGTTCTCTCTCGTACTCTTCTGTCCCCGGCCCTTTTGAAGACCTCAGGCTCACTGTTGAACAATCAAGGCAATTGGTTAATTGACAATAACAAATCTATAATCAATCGCCCCCAATTGCCCGATTGCCAACAGCTGTGCCGGTTCCCTAAACCACCCGCGTTCACTCTCTCTCTTGCTAGCTGCGCCTAAAACCACGCCCCCCTACCACAGTCGCTTTGGATAATAGCGTCTGCCAAATAAATGTAATGTAATGTAATGTAATGTGAAAAACCGCCCAGATAGCAAGAGGCTAGCGGGTCAGCAGACGAGTTGGCCGGAGTAACGTTCACTCATGCACTGGGCGCCAGCTTCACTCCGCTGACAGACCCACCCGCTACTAACCAGATGCGCAATCTTCCAGCAAGTTTTGCTCTTCAAATTAACACTAGAATACATGTTTTTGTATATTATTTTCATCATTATTTGTTCAAAATAATCATTAAAACATGAGAAAGTTTAAAAACTATTTGACTCATTAATATACATTAAATTATTAACTTTGTGTGTGTCCGAGAAATCTCCGTCAACTTTGTTACCCATTGACAAAACCCCTATAAATCAGCAATGGTTTGCTCCAAAGACACATGTCCAACAACATGTGATGTCACTTCCTTCAATGGTGGGCATTTTGAATAGTGTGATAAGTTTCTAATTTTTCTCTTCAATATTTCATCAATATTATTGTCTGCACATAGAGATTAATTGCTCATCAACCGTGTTATCAACATGTTCTTGTGTACTTGCTTTAGATATTATATTTACAAAAATGTAGAGAAAGTGTATAAAAACATGAGTTGATCAAGGTCATTTGGTGACATGTTCAAGGTCTGCAGTTAGAACAAGGGCCTAATATGAAAGAAATGTCAACTGTGTTACCCATCAACTCAGATAAAGTTCCCCCTATGATTCTACAGAAAGGAGGGGCTCACATTCACCAAACTAATACTGATAACTCATCTCCCCATATAGAGATAATTCACCAAGTTTCACCATCTTACCACCAAATCTGTCCGTTTCCATAGGGGGGGGGGACATTATCTGATGGCTGAATTTAACCCCATCAGATACTGTTTTCCCTATGGAATTGGACAGATTTGGTAAGATGGTGAAACTTGGTGAATTATCTCTATATGGCAAGATGAGTTATCAGTATTAGTTTGGTGAATGTGAGCCCCTCCTTTCTGTAGAATCATAGGGGGAACTTTATCTGACAGGCCTAAATTCAGCTGTCAGATAATGTTTCCCCCTATGGAATTGGACAGATTTTGAGACGGATGTGTTGGACCCGTAATGCACGATTCAGAACACTGACGTAATAATAAATGCCCGCAAGGGCTTTAATATGGGGAAATTCAAAATCGTAGTCACACAAGCAAAGTCCAAAAACCAATAAATCCAGCCAAACCAAAGACACAGTACCGAGGGAGAAGGCAGTCTCGAAATCGGTATCCGTGCACAAGTTCAGTAACCAGAGTAGCTGTCAGCGGAGCAGAAGTACAATACAGGGGTAAAGCAAAGTTCGTAGTCGTGGGGCGTAGCAGGAGTCAGACCGAAGTCCTATCCGCGGGGCAGAGGTACAGAACAGACAGCAGGCAAAACTTGTGGTCAAAAACAGGCAGTGGAAACGATAGGCAGGCAGTAACGATGGTCAATAAACAGGCTAGATTAATAACGGTAGTCAAAACAATGGAAACCGCTCAAAAGTGACAGTAGTAAACTAAAGGCAACAATTTCGCAAAGACATGACATGAACACTGATCTTATATGCAGGTGTAGACAGGTGCAGACACTTAGCTTGAGAGCAGCAGGAAATGAACAACAGCTTGAGAAAATGAGACACGTAACAAGGCAATTAGTAAATCGTTAGTAGTTATCCTATCCTAGCCCTGACGTTAGTAGTTAGTAAATGACATGCATGAGAAACGTAAGGTAAACATGAACACATGGTTAGAGAGTTAGTATTACCCAATCCTGATCTAATGTTAGTAGATTAGTAAATTGACACGGGAGAATGAAACAATTAGGGAAGCGTGAGTGACAGCAAGAGAAAGAAACAGCATGAATGCAAGGCTACGGAAAAACACGGAAATGTGTATGCTAACAATGAACTGCATCATAACATAAACAGAAAACAAGCATGACATGAACAGAAAATAAACTGTGACAAACACTAAACATGAAACGTGGCATAAATATGACAGAAACGTAACAGATTTGGTGGTAAGATGGTGAAACTTGGTGAATTATCTTTATATGGGGAGATGAGTTACCAGTATTAGTTTGGTGAATGTGAGTCCATTCCCCAGGGGTGAATGAGCCCCTCATTTCTGCAGAATCGTAAGGGGAACGGTATCTGATGGGGTTAAATTCAGCCGTCAGATAATGTTTCCCTCTATTGAAATGGACAAATTTGGTGGCAAGATGGTGAAACTTGGTGAATTTACTATTTTGGGAGATGCTTTACCTACTAGGTCGTCCTCGGACGGGCCCTCCATCGGTGCTTCCAGTCATCCCGATCCTCCATGCATCTGGCTAGCTCGCCGGTATTTCCTGCTCCCGCATCTTTCCTGAGTACGTCCATGTATTGTTATTGTGGGACGCCCTCGTGATCGATGCCCGTGTGTTGGCTCCCACAGCACAAGTTTGCTGGCAGGCAGCTCTTGGTGTCTCTGGCAGTGACCTGCCAGCCTCATTCTCCTGACCGCTATTTTCCCGCTCACCCTTAGCGCCCCCCCATACAAGTGCGTGTTGGTGACATGCTCATCCTTGTTGATGCCAAGTACCACACACAGCATTCTGGTGTAGCACCCATCTAGGGACTTCTGCAGGTTGGGCTTCAGGGCAGCATTCACTGCCATACAGGAGAACAGACTCCACTGTTGCATAGAAGAAGCTGAGTTTGATTTGTCGGGGGAGGTTGGAGTTCCACACACTGGTCATGCCATTCAGGACCCTCCATGCAAGCGCCTTCCTCACTTTAAGGTCTTGCTCGGACGAGTTGACCCACGAGCCCAGGTATTTGAAATCATTGACTTCCTTTAGAGCTGTGCCTCCTATTGTTATTAGAGGTGGATGGTCCGGGAGGATGTTATAGGTTATGACCTCAGTTTTCTTGGCATTTAGCTGAAGGCCAACCTTGGCGCACTCTGTCTCCACTCTGCCCAGGAGTTCCTGTGCTTGCTCTACGTGGTCAGAGAGCAGACTGATGTCGTCCGCGTAGTCCAGGTCTGTTAGGACTAGAGCGGGGTGTCGTCTCGACCTCCTAGGTGTTATTGTGAGGCCGAGTTCTAGCTCCCGTCCACTGATGGCCTTCCTGAGCGCATAGTCTAGGACTATGATGAAGAGGAAGGGGGCAAGGGTGTCCCCTTGCAACACCCCAGCCAGGATGTCAAACTCTTCACTGTTGCCGTCTGGGGTTACCACCTTTCCTCTTGTACCCGTGTACATGGTCTCTATAGCCCGGAGTAGATTGGAAGGGACACCGTAGGCCTTGAGTATCTTCATAATCACGCCTCTGTGTATCGAGTCAAATGCCTTTTTGAAATCGATGAAGCACAGTACCGCTGTCAGGTTGTTCTTCTTCACCTCCTCGATGATTCTCCTCAAGGCCAAGATCTGGGTCACAGTGGTCCTCTTCTCTCGGAAACCGTTTTGGTTCTCTCTCAGGTGGGGGTCGATGGCGCTCCGTATCCGGTTCAGTATCATGCGATTGTACATCTTTGCAATGACACATGTCAGACTTATACCACGGTAGTTGTCTGGCTTCGAGAGATCTCCGGACTTAGGCACTGGGATGATGTTAGAGAGAGACCACATATCAGGCTGGCTGTTTATCATAAGGGCGCGGTTGCAGAACTCCAGGATGATGTCGTCAAGATCACAGTTCTTACAGACCTCTGGGGGGATGCCGTCCGGCCCAGCACTTTTTCCCTGCTTCAGTGTGGATTTCACTTTGGCAAACTCCCTGACTGTAAAGGGACCATCGTCAATAGCGAGATTCGTGAGGATGGCAGGTATCACTTCCTCAGGTCTATCCACTGTCAGGTGTGTTCCCAGGAGATTTCGGAAGTGAGTGAACCAGGAGGTCACCCTCTCTTCTGGGCTGTGGCCCGCCACCTGTCCCTCCTTCGACCTTTTCCTCCCACTCATCTCATTGATGACCATCCATGCCTCCCCGTACTGCTGTTCACCATGCGCTGCCTCCACTCTCTGCACCTTCTCCATCAGCTCCTCCCCCCTGATCTTATCGTAGGTATCGAAAAGAAGCTGTTTGGCCGTATTCAATACCATGCGATTCTCTGCAGTCGGCTCGTGCCCAAAGCCTCGGCGTGCTTCCTCCACTCCCTCACGCGCCACCATGACCTCCGGATGCCTGGACCTCTGGGAGACTCCATTCCTCTCCATCACTGGAACACACATCCTGGTCACCTCCACGTACGCAGCAACGAACCGCCTGTACTTGGCATTAGGCTCCTCCTCCTCGACCAGCAGCTGGAAGCGATTCCTCACCTCCACTGCGTACCTGATTTGAAGACCAGGGTTGGCTGAGAATGCCTTCCAGTCATACCGGATCTTCAGGCTTGGTTTGGGGACCCTGAGGCTCAGTCGCACCCTCATGGAGACCACTCCATGATCAGAGCCCACAGAGTTGAACGTGCTGTAAGGTTCAGTGTTCAAGATGGAGTTTCTCCACCTTCGCCTTACTAGTATGTAGTCCAGTTGACGTTGCATACCGGTAGCCCGATCCTGGAAGGTCCATCTCTTGCCCATTATTTTCTGGAACATGGTGTTCGCAGCTTGTAGCTGGTGCTCCATAAGTAGGGCTGCAAGATATTCGCCATTGCGGTTAGTGGAGTTGTGGTACGTGAGAGGTGCGTCCTCCGGTCCAGTATTAGTTTGTTGAATGTATTTTCTTTGGAAAATAGGGAGTGGGAAGGTGACAGAATCTGCCTTAAAAAGTTAACATTTCTTATAGCCTACCACTATTAGTAATGCCACTGCTATTAGTACCACACCACCTCTTCTACTACTAGTAGTAATAATACTACTACTACTACTTATTGTGCGTCACTTCGGATAAAAGCGTCTGCCAAATAATTGTAATGTAATGTACTACTACTAATAATAATAATGTTAATTATTAATAATTAATTCACTTTATATATCGCGTTTTTCACACACACACACACACACACACACACACACACACACATTCGTATATATACTGTGTGTGTATGTACAGGTGCAGCTCAAAAAATTAGAATATCGTGAAAAAGTTTAATATGTTTTGTCACTCATTTCAGAAGGTGAAACTCATATATTATATAGATTCATTACACATAGAGTGAAATATTTCAAACCTTTATTTCTTGTAATTTTGATGATTATGGCTTACAGCTAATGAAAACCCAAATTCAGTTTGAATATTGTGAAAAAGTTCAATATTGGAAACTCATGGTGTCACACTCTAATCAGCTAATTAACTCAAAACACCTGCAAAGGTTGCCTGAGCCTTTAAATGGTCTCTCAGTCTGGTTCAGTAGGCTACACAATCATGGGGAAGACTGCTGACTTGACAGATGTCCAGAAGACAGTCATTGACACCCTCCACAAGGAGGGTAAGCCACAAAAGGTCATTGCTAAAGAAGCTGGTTGTTCACAGAGTGCTGTATCCAAGCATATTCATAGAAAGTTGAGTGGAAGGAAAACGTGTGGTAGGAAAAGGTGCACAAGCAACAGGGATAACCGCAGCCTTGAGAGGATTGTCAAGCAAAATCCATTCAAGAATTTGGGGGAGCTTCACAAGGAGTGGACTGAGGCTGGAGTCAGTGCATCAAGAGCCACCACGCACAGACGAATCCAGGACATGGGCTACAAATGTCGCATTCCTCGTGTCAAGCCACTCCTGAACCAGAGACAACGTCAGAAGCGTCTTACCTGGGCTAAGGAGAAAAAGAACTGGACTGTTGCTCAGTGGTCCAAAGTCCTCTTTTCAGATGAAAGTAAATTTTGCATTTCATTTGGAAATCAAGGTCCCAGAGTCTGGAGGAAGAGTGGAGAGGCACAGAATCCACGTTGCTTGAAGTCCAGTGTGAAGTTTCCACAGTCAGTGATGATTTGGGGTGCCATGTCCACTGTGTTTTCTGAAGTCCACAGTCAACGCAGCCATCTACCAGGAAATTTTAGAGCACTTCACGCTTCCTTCTGCTGACAAGCTTTATGGAGATGCAGATTTCATTTTCCTGCAGGACTTGGCAACTGCCCACACTGCCAAAAGTACCAAAAGCTGGTTAAATGACCATGGTATTACTGTGCTTGATTGGCCAGCAAACTCGCCTGACCTGAACCCCATAGAGAATCTATGGGGTATTGTCAAGAGGAAGATGAGACACCAGACCCAACAATGCAGACGACCTGAAGGCCGCTATCAAAGCAACCTGGGCTTCCATTACACCTCAGTAGTGCCACTGTAGTAGTTCTCTGTGCCAGAAACACGGAGGAAATGTTTGGAGGTCCAGGTGCGACAGATAGGGAATCTTAAAGTGTTCCTATGAACACCACAGAAACGGACAATAGTCCGTAGTGGAAAAGGGGGAAATAAGGGGAACACAAATAACCTCGCAATAAAAGGCGAGGAGCTCGATATCCGAGCAAAACAAAATAAATAAGCAGTCACGCTTAATACAAATAACCTCGTGATAAAAGGCGAGGAGCTCGATATCCGAGCAAAACAAAATAAATAAGCAGTCACGTTTAACACAAATAACCTCGCGATAAAAGGCGAGGAGCTCGATATCCCAGCAAAACAAAAGAAATAAGCTGTAGCGCTTATCTAACTCCCGTTTGTGGAGTGGGCAAACAGAAAGAAAAGAGAAAACTCAAAAGCCTGAAGACTTAGTGAGAGCACTCGCAGGTATAAGAATAAAACAAAGAAACGAAAACCCTAAACTGTGAGCTAAGAGCTAAAAAGATCACTTTGTTTTTTCTATGTTGTACTGCTAACAAGTCCCGCGTTGATAAGCAAAGCGGTCGATAGCAGAACAACTTCCTATACCCTTTTACCGGCACGAATGTTACGTGAAATATCATGGAAGCAATGAGAAACGGAGGAAGCGGGGTATAAGTAGTGAGCGGATATGCAGGGCAGGTGAACTCACTAATTACCAAGACGAAAGCAAAACCCGTAGCGGAACACAGAAAAATCCGATGGATTACCGGTAAAAGCAAAAAGGAATAAAAAACACGGAGATAAGAAAAGAGAGGCATGATCCATGACAGCCACAGGCTGATCGCCTCCATGCCATGCCGCATTGATGCAGTAATTCATGCAAAAGGAGCCCCAACCAAGTATTGAGTGCATAGAAATTAACATACTTTTCAGAAGGCTGACATTTCTGTTTAAAATATCCTTTTTTATTGATCTTATGTAATATTCTAATTTTCTGAGACACTGAATTTGGGTTTTCATTAGCTGTAAGCCATAATCATCAAAATTACAAGAAACAAAGGCTTGAAATATTTCAGTCTATGTGTAAAGAATCAATATAATATATGAGTTTAACTTTCTGACACGAGTGACAAAAAATATTGAACTTTTTCATGATATTCAAATTTTTTGAGCTGCACCTGGATATATATACTGTATATATACATATATCTATATACGTATATATATACACACACACATATAAAATGCTAAAATATACTCATGCCAGATAAAAAATAACCGTTGCATCACGTAACTTGTCGCTACCACTAACGTTACCAACATTCGTAATACAACCATCATTAATACCCCACCGCCTCCTCTTCTACTAGTAGGAATAATAATGATAGTATGCTACTAATAATAATATACTCAGGCAAGGTAAAAATAACTAGTATGACGTTTATTTTATATCTTACTCATAAACAGTCTGATCATGTTCATTGGGCTTCATTTATATTTTAAACAGTAAAATAAATAGTCGGTTATGTAATGTACACGTTACACGACTACATGAATGAATGTTTTAACTAACCAAGTCACTGACACCATACAAACTGACCAGAACACTTGCTGCTTTTTCTGAACGTATTTCACTGTTTTACGTATAGGCTGTAGTGGTGTGTCGTTCGCGAACGAGTTGGCTCTTTGAGCCGGCTCTTTTAGGTGAACTTTGGGTGCCGACTCGCATATCTGAAGAGCCGATTTGTTTTGTAAATGAACACAAGACTATTCTGAATGCAAACCTGTCATAAAGATAATGGTGGTATAGTGGTATTATGGTCATAATTTTAGTTGTGTACTTGTGGTCTTGGTGGAACTTTTATTCGTTTTTTTCTTCAAGTTTCATCTGTAATCAAAGAGAATAATTTTTTAGGCCAACAATAAATAAAACGGTCAGTTTAATTGTTCTGATGCTACACATTTATTTCTTTATGCATTTATGTATTCTTCTTTGTTATGATGCAATATTATGTTCTATTTTATGAGTGTCTATTTTGTTTTGAAATGTTCAACTACGCACTGTGTTTATTGTGCAATTTATTTCTAGACATAAAAATGCCATACTTTCAATGCACATGTGTAATAGCGTCTTACAGTTTTAACATTTATTTAAATAGTTTTTATAACAAACAAAATGCAAAATAATGTTATTTTGGTAATTCGAAGGTAGAGCAAGATTCCTTTGAACAATTTAAGTGATAGATGTGCACAAACACCAATCATAGGTCAAAATATCGCTAACTTTGGCTGATTTTGAAAAACCGGAAATGGTACTGAATGAAGAGCCGTTTGGGAGCCGGCTCTTATTGGTGAGCTGAGCCAAATGATCTGACTCACTGAAAAGAGCCGGAATGCCCATCACTAATAGGCTGACCTGCATATCGCGGCTTCTGATCTTAAGATTTCCTTGTCGGAAACGAACAAATCGCTTAAAACGTAGTCTACACAAACTGAGATTCACGCCAGTGGCACAAGCATTCCTTCTTGGGAGCGAGCTGATTTCAGATCGCGCGCCCATTACGATATTTCCTGAAATAACTGCGCAGCAACGCTAGGGGGAACATGATTTCGTGGGGGAACAGAATTCGACGAGAAGGGTGTGCCTGCAATACCGGAGCGGTGCAGTGTCAGGGCCGGGACAGTCTCAGGACCGGGACGGTGTGAGGACCCTAGAGTTCTGCGCATGCACAAGAGAAACAAGAAGATGGACGACAATCTGAATGTGAGTACAAAACTGAATGTGAATCAAGTTTTATTTGTTTAATATTAAAAACAATTCAATTCTTGTTAGCTAGCTAGTCGAAGTGCAACTTATGTTAGCTTATGATAGTCTTTGCTAACGCTAATGTTCGATTCCAAGATAATCGAAGCATATTTAAAAGGCACTACAAACAATCATCTGTTATAACGTTAGTTTACCGATAGCTTGCTGCAAAACTAACTAACGTTGACGTTAGCCTCATTTGTTTATTTGTTTAATGAAACCGTAGTGCGATTTTGGCAAGCCCAACTAGTTGACTATGCTAATGAATTCTAGCCAACACATTGATTAAACTTCAAAAGATGGTAAGAGCATGTCGATATGATCTGTGTCTGTCAGCTACATTACATCAGCAGTACTGTCTTCAGTGTAAATGTTTGTTTAATACTAATTGTTTTACCATTTTAATTAAGTTTAAATAATCTTAATAATTAGCTAAACTGTGCTGACTGCCTGTTTACCCCCACTGTATGTGTTATCAGTCTCTTCATTTGGACATTGTTTTGTAATGTTGGGTATTTTAACAGTCAGTTATTATGTATTCTGCATCTATAGGCTTACACTACTTACTCGTGTTGGATTCTGTCATGTGCTGTATATATGAAGTGATTTCACAGACACAGATTAAGCTCAATCCAGGACAGAATATTCTAAATGTCTTTTGGTCCGCTGGCATATCTTTACTGCTGTTACCAATGTGAGTTCAATTTCCCTCAATAGCTTTTCCCTAATCTTTTTGTCATTAATTCCAAATACTATCTGGTCACGAATTAAAGAGTCTCTAAGTTCACTAAAATTGCATGATTTAGCTTTTATCTTGAGGTCTGTGAGGAAACTATCAAATGACTCCCCTTGATGCTGCACATGCATGCGAAACACATACCGTTCATAGGTTTCATTTTTCTTCGACATGCAGTGCTCATCAAATTTCTTTAAGACCTCTTCAAATTTATCTTTGTCCTCTACCTGAGCAAACACAAAAGTGTTGTAGACTTCTATCGCTTCGGTGCCGGCAATGGTGAGCAGCATGGCTATCTTCCTTTCATCATGCCGTCTTTCCACTCCGACAGCTGCAATATACAACTGAAATTGCTGCTTGAAAATCCTCCAGTGAGCATCCACATTTCCCGTCAAACTCAACGAGCCTGGTGGTTTTATAGCATCCATGTTGTGTCACTTCTGGCGCTTGACAAAAAATACCCGTGTCCTGGTACCATGTAATGTTTCTTATTATTAAGAAATGAGACTTTGTCATTCAACTGTTTAAGCTAGCGGTGCTAGATGTTTATTCATACTTCTGCCGAGCATGTACAACTCTCTCTTGTCTCGTTCTAATACCTGGAGGTACGATAACCCTCAGGACATATAGCGACCTCTACAGGTCGATGATATATATATAGCCGTGCTATAGACATATCATTACAAGTACTTGTCATGGATCTTGCCTTCCTTCCCTTATCTCCACGTTCTCGTTATTCTTTTTTGTCGTTTACCGATAATCTATCGGATTTTCCTGTGTTCCACTACGGGTTTTGCTTTCGCCTCATCATTAGTGAATTCACCTGTCATTTATTTCCGCTCACTATTTATACCCCGCTTCCTGCCTCTCTCGTTGCTTCCATGTTATTCCACTTAACATTCGAGCCGGTAAAAAGGTATAGGAAATTAGTTAGAAAGCTAGTTTAAAAAGAAAGGGTTTAGAAAGAAAGGGTTTAGAAAGAAAGCAAGTTTCTTTTCGCTCTCATTTCAGAGCAGAGGCTTTCTCGTTTCTTTCGTTTTACACTCTGACTTACGAGTGCTCTTACCCAAGAAGTTAGGGTCTTTTGAGTTCTCTGTTTCCTTTCGTTTCGCTCCACAAACGGGAGTAAGATAAGCGTGTCTGCTTATTTCCTTTGTTTTACCACTCTTATCTACGAGCGCTTTAACTGCTCTGATCCCAGTTAAAGTGATCTTAATAGTTTTATTTTCTTTGTTCGTTCGCACCACAAACGTTGTTAGATAAGCGTGTCCGCTTATTTCCTTTGTTCTTTTACAAGCGCTCTAACTGCTCTGATCCCAGTTAAAGGGATCTTAATAGTTTTATTTTCTTTGTTCGTTCGCTCCACAAACGTTGTTAGATAAGCGTGTCCGCTTATTTCCTTTGTTCTTTTACGAGCGCTCTAACTGCTCTGATCCCAGTTAAAGGGATCTTAATAGTTTTATTTTCTTTGTTCGTTCGCTCCACAAACGGAGTTAGATAAGCGTGTCTGCTTATTTCTTTGTTTTGCTCGATTATCGAGCTCCTCGTTTTTATTGCGAGGTTTGTGTTCTTTTATTTTATTCGTTTCTCCACTACGGATCATTGTCCGTTCCAGTGGTGTTCGTTGAACACTTAAAGATTCCGTATCTGTCGCAACTGGACCTCCAATATTTCCTCTGTGTCTCTGGCACAGAGAACCCCCACAGTACTAGGCTGAATTTGTGTCAGTGAAATTAACTAAGTGACCAATTAGGCTTTATATTTTTCAAGATTCATATAACTATACAAAAAGAACAATCCTTGCCACATAATAGATGCACGACATGCTGCAAGAGGTTTCACTGCCCGTTCCGCAAGGCATCTTTGTTCCAACCAACAAAATGGAGGAAGGCCAAAACCCATTTGGAAGTCAAATGTCAATAACATTCTCTCTCTCTCTCTCTCTTTCTCTTCTCTCTCTCTCTTTCTCCTCTCTCTCTCTCTCTCTCAGGTGGAGGTTGTGTTCTATTTCATACCGGTCAACACGCCACGGTATGGGTCATCCTCGCCGAGAGGGGGAGCTACTAGGAGATTGTTTATCAAATTAACCACCACTACGGGCGGAACCACGTCACGCCATAAATATGGCGCTGGTACACCGCTCGACCTCTTTTTGCCTCCTCGAGGCGAGCTGAGATTGTGTTTGTTGGTTCCTTTGCAATCTGCGATTTTCGCAAAAACTTTTTGTTTCTGCCTCTCCCGATCGCCCGGACAACGTAAGTTTCCGGGGCTTTCCCTCCCCCAGCAACGCGGAACTGCGGTTTGCTTGCTGTTGTTTGCTGCTTTACACGGTAAGATATTACCTTGTTGTAGCCGGTTCACGGCCGGTTTTTTCATTACAGAATTAGATCGGATTTACCCGATATCTTTCTGATTGCATTGCGTTGTTTTCACTTGTTATTTGCATAGCAACAATTACACGCATGATACAATAAAGTAAGCCTCCGCGTCCTCTCGCAGTCCTCCAGTGCTACTGTTGCAGATCCTTGACTGGCGCTGGACTCGCTTGAAAAACGTTGTTGTAGGCAGATTGCTGCCGTTCTTTACAGAAGTTTATATTATTATTAACTAATATTCTTCTGTCTTATATTAGCCGCTGGGCTTGGTGTTGTTAGTTGCGCAGTAGCAACAACAACAACAATAAGAACAACGAAAAGGCTGGAAGGAGCCCCTGTGTCCGTTAGGGCAGACGCTACCTAAAGCTTCCACACCCCCCTCGGTCCTTCAGTACCACTGATTTGGGCCCTCGGCTTGGTGTCGGACATACTCTATTCCTGTAGGTTTGGGCAGCACGCTGCCATTCCAACGGAAGAAAAAAAATAAATAAAAAGCCGGAAGGGGCCTCTCTGCTCGTGAGAGTAGAAGCTGCTGGAGGCTTCCACATCCCCTTGCGGTCCCTCAGTACCACTGATTTAGGCCCTTGGCTTGGTGTTGGACACACTTCTGGGCTAAGCATGTCGGATCCTCTATCATTTAGACTCAAATTCTATTCTTTATAAACACCAGTACGGTTTCCGAAAAAATCACTCCACTTATATGGCTCTGCTTCACCTAATTGACAAAGTAACTTCTGCACTTGAAAATAACAAATTCTGCTGTAGTATATTCATTGATTTCTCAAAAGCTTTTGATACTGTAAATCATGCTATTTTACTGGATAAATTGTACAAATATGGTTTTCATGATGTCACTCACAAATGGTTGAAAAGTTACATTTCTAATAGAAGTCAGTTTGTTTGCGTAAATGGATGCTTTTCTGATAAAGCTAAATTGCTTTGTGGGGTGCCTCAAGGATCAATCCTGGGGCCTTTGCTCTTTCTTATTTATATTAATGATATGTTTAATGCCTCAAATTTACTTTCTCCAATAATGTTTGCTGATGATACAACTCTCCTTCTCTCCCATTCAAATTTCCGTTCGTTGATCAAAGAAGCAAATGATGGCTTAACCGCATATGCCTCATGGTTCAATCTAAATAAATTGTCTTTGAATATCAAAAAATCTAACTTTATAATTTTCAGTGGGAAAAAAAAATACTCTGAAGATGTATTTAAAATTTCAATTAATTCTATAGAGATGCCGAAGACTTCATCTACACGATTCCTTGGAGTGTATATCGATGAAAACTTGAATTGGAGAGAACAAATCGACTGGGTCTATAAGAAAATTAATAAATCTCTTGGCATAATAAGGAGAATCAGTCACCTTGTAACCACTAACTGTCTTCTCACCCTTTACTACAGCCTAATTTACCCCTATCTTTCCTACTGTAATCTAGTCTGGGCCAGCACTTTCCAAACTAATCTGCAGAAAATACTTCTTCTTCAGAAGCGATTTGTTAGGATCGCATCGCGATCAGAGTCACGGGCCTCATCTGACCCCCTATTTCAAAAGCTCCAGATCCTGAATATCTATAATATAAATACTTTTCAAATATGTCTTTTTATTTATAAAATTAATTCTAGTGAAGGAAACATTCCTGTACAATTTAATACCTATTTTATAAAAAATTCATTGTCCCACGCATACTCTACTCGCCAAACTTCTCATCTTCATCTTCCCAAATTTCTTACATCCAGAGGTCAATTTTCTATCAAATATAGAGGTGTGCAACTATGGAATTATTTCATCCATCTGGCAAATATGTCTTCTCTAAAAAATTACAAAAAAAGTTTGAAGGAACATTTGATAATGGCATTATAAACTCCTGTATTATAATGTATCTTCTATAATTAATGTTTTGTATTTTAACCTGTACTCTTTCTCTCCTGCACACATACACACACGCACACGCACACACACACACACACACATCAGTCACATCCTACCTATACTTCTTTGATTATGTAATGCATATTTTTTGTTTATTTAGGTGGAGGTTCCCTATAAGCCCCTTGGGCTTTTTTTACCTCTCCCTGCACAGTATCTTTTGTATGGTACAGTTGTCATTGCTGTGTATATTTTATTGTCTTGCTTTTTACTGTGCGAATAAATAAATAAAAAAATTAAAAAAAGAAGGCGTACAGAATCCGGGAGATGGTGGGCCGTCGGGGGAGGACGTCCCACCTGGGCAATCAACTTTTGTGGAGCATAATATGGAGCCGTATGCTCAAGGGGCTGGGTTTGGCAAGCGCGCTAGGACGCGTAAGCATCAGGAACCGGAGTTCCATCAGCTTCAGCTACAGGTGTAGGCGATGCAGCAGACCCTTCTGGGGCTGGTAGCATCACAGCAGCAGTCACCCAGGCCTCGGGACCCTCAGGGCCCAGTGCCTGGACCGTCCTGCCGTCACCCAGACGAGCTGTCTACGACGGCGTCGGATAGCCTGTAATGTCGGACAGACCCCCAACAGTCTGACACTGAAGGTGGGTCAGTGTCTGCCCAGGAAAGCGACGATGCTTCTGAACTCCCGCCCTTGGATCCCTCCGATCGGGCGGTGATTCTCAGGGCGGCTGAGCGCGCTCGCTTACCCCCCTTGGCGGTTCCTGCTCCCTCACTTTTCAGCCGTGGCCTTCATCGGCCCATGACAGGGGGGTTACCACCCCTGCCTGATTTTTTGACAGAGCTGCAGGCATCCTGGCAGTCTCCTGGGGCATATAGACTCCCCAAGACCCAGTTGGCCAATATGGCGGGTGCCGCGTCCTACGGGTTGGCGGCCCCTCCACAGATTGGGCCTATGTTTTCAATGCTCGCAGGCGCTACCTTTAGAGCTGATAGTGATTCCCAGCATCCCAATAGGCGATGCAGGGCGACTGACAAGCGGGTGTGTAAGGCTTATCAGTCCGCCACTCTTGCGGCCCGACTGGCTAACACTAACGCACTACTGCTGGTGTACCTGGAGGGTATGCTGCAGGACATGTCTTCCGCTGCCCCCAGTAACTCAGCAATAGAGATGCTGCATGTGGTGGACATTATGATGCGCGGGGCTAGTGCTCATGCCCAAGCCCTGGGGCACTCCATGTCCTCACTCGTTCTGGCATGCCGCCAGGTGTGGCTGTCTCAGTCCAGTCTAACAGACCAAGGACAGGTAGCAGCCCTTACTGCCCCAGTGGTTCCGGGGCAGGTGTTCGGGCCGCCTGCGGAGGCTGCCTTAGAGCAGTCACGCAGGGCGAGAGAGATGTTGGGGGTGGTAGGACGGGCTCCAGCCCCACGGGCCCCAGCAGGAGGGACCCGTTTTTTCCACAGTGCACCCCCAGCTTCAGGTCCCGCCCCCACTGGGGAGCACACGACCTTTCAGGGGCCTTTATCCGGCTCTCTGAAGCTAAGGGCTTCCCGAGGCCAGTTCTGTCGGTGATGGTTACCAGCCTCCAGCACCGCATTTTTCCCCTCTCCATCTCGCAAAGTGGCGCCTATGTACCCGATGTCCTTGGGTGCTCAGCACATTGGAGTCGGGGTACAAGCTCCAATTCAACACCAAGGCCCCCCGTTTTTACGGGGTTACTCCTACTCGGGTGAGAGACGGGGCCGCTGCGCGAGCTCTCTCCAACGAGATTCTGGTGTTGCTAGAGAAGGGAGTAATAACACCCCTGCCCCTGGTGGCAGCGGGACAAGGGTTTTATTCAGTCTATTTTCTAGCCCCCAAGAAGGACGGGGGCTTCCGCCCCATCCTAGATCTAAGAAGGCTCAACCGCTTTTTGAAGCACCTGCCCTTCCGGATGCTCCGCCTCACCAATCTCCTCCTTCAGGTGAGAGATGGCGGCTGGTTCACCTCTGTGGATCTAAAGGATGCATACTTCCATATCCCCATACACCGGGATCACCGGAAGTACCTCCGCTTTTCCTTCAAGGGCACAGGGTACAAGTACTCGGTCCTTCCCTTTGGCCTAGCTCTGGCCCCACGCACTTTCACAAAGTGCATGGATGCCGCACTGATCCCACTCCGTCGTCAGGGTATCCGCATTGCGAATTACCTGGACGACTGGCTGATCTGTGCTCCATCAGAGGAGCAAGCGAGAAGGGACACAACGTCGGTACTGGACCTTTTAGCCAGCTTGGGCCTGACCCTGAACAGGGAGAAGAGCCACCTCACCCCTTCCAGAGAAAGGGTTTTCCTGGGTCTGGTTTTGGACTCAGGGTCCATGCGTGCCTCTCTAACCCCAGAGAGGCGACATACTTTGATGGAGAGTCTGTCCCATTTTGCTGCAGCGCGGCAGGGGACAGTAAAACTTTGCCGGAGGTTGCTCGGCCTGATGGCCTCAGCCGCCCAGGTGGTGCCACTTGGGCTGCTGCATATGCGCCCGTTACAACATTGGGCGACGGCACAGGGAGTGAGCCCGCACGAAGACGGGCGGCGACTCCTCCCCATTTCCCAGAAATGCCTAAAGATGGTGGATTGGTGGCGCACCACCCCTGGCCTCAAGGAGGGCGTTCCCTTGGGGCCGGCAGAGGTGAGGGTGACAGTCACCACGGATGCCTCCATGACTGGCTGGGGAGCGGTCAGAGGTGGCCAGTCCGTGCAGGGATCGTGGAGCCCCTCATGGGCAGGGAAACACATAAACCTTCTAGAAATGGAAGCAGTGCTTCGGGCATTGTACCACTTCCTCCCAGTGGTCTGGCACAGACATGTTCTTGTCCGGACAGACAGCTCCACGGTAGTGTCCTACATCAACTGCCAGGGTGGGGTTCGGTCCCCAATCCTGCATGCGAAAGCACGTCAAATCCTGCTATGTGCACATGCCCAATGCATGTCCCTGAAGGCAGTGCACGTGCCGGGTATAACCAATGTGGCAGCCGATATGCTGTCCAGGGGTGGCCCGAGACCATGGGAATGGCGCCTGCACCCAGAAATTGTGCAGTCCATTTGGTCCCGCTTCGGGGAAGCACAGGTGGACCTCTTCACATCCAGGGAGAATGCTCACTGCCCCCTGTGGTACTCTATAATGGACACGACGGGGACATTGGGCATGGACGCATTGGCACACCAGTGGCCTCCAGCCCTGCTCTATGCTTTTCCCCCCATGCCTCTCCTGCCCACAGTTCTGGCGAGGATCAGGAACTCAGGGGCACAGGTTCTGCTGATTGCCCCCAACTGGCCCCAGCAGAGATGGATGGCGGACCTAAGGGAATCCCTACGGGGCACCCCCTGGCGCCTCCCAACCAGGCCGGATATGCTGTCTCAGGCCCAGGGCCTGCTGTGGTATCCGAACCCAGAATTTTTCAACCTGCATGTTTGGCCCGTGGGCAGAGTTGCCGGCAGGGCCTAGAATCAGCAGTGCTGGACAATTCCTCAGAGGAGCCAGGCGGCTTCGGCCGCCTAGATCGAACGCAGTCCCTTCTTGGGACCTGCAGCTGGTCTTAAATGCTCACTGAACCGCCGTTTGAGCCCCTGACTGGGCTCAGCCTAAAGCTCCTCTCTTGGAAGATGGCCTTCCTTCTTGCTATCGCCTCCGCGAGGCGCGTGAGCGAGCTGCATGCACTGTCGATACACCCTGCCTGTATACGGCTGGGGGACAGTAGCTCATCGGTCTCTTTGCGTCCCAACCCCGCGTTTCGGCCTAAGGTCCTTTCGCGGTCATACGTCTCGCGGCCTATTGGGTTGGAGGCATTTCATCCTCCTCCCCATGAGACCCCTGAAGAGTAAGATGGTGATGATTCAGGGTTTTTATCACCCATTGGTTATGTTCCACGTTCCCACTTGAGCTTGCTCTTCTGTTAAGAACAGCAGCCAATGGTGTAATTTTATTGATCGGTCCCGCACTCATGCTATGATGTACAGTCCTGGTTACCCCACTACATCCCCGCCTGACTTATTTGATATACAGTAACCCATACCGTGGCGTGTTGACCGGTATGAAATAGAACGTACGGGTTACGGATGTAACCCCGGTTCTATGAATATGGTCAACACGCCACGCGGTGTTGTCAGGCGGGGAACCTTGCGCCCGCAGGACGGCAAGTGCCCTCAAGTCGGCAAAAGAGGTCGAGCGGTGTACCAGCGCCATATTTATGGCGTGACGTGGTTCCGCCCGTAGTGGTGGTTAATTTGATAAACAATCTCCTAGTAGCTCCCCCTCTCGGCGAGGATGAACCATACCGTGGCGTATTCATAGAACCGGGGTTACATCCGTAACCCGTACGTTTGTGAGAGCTCTTGTCTGTTTTTCTAAAATTTCAATTTCTATTACTTTTCTATTCTTTATATGTTTACCTACTGATTTAAAACTTATTATTTGGGGAAGGGGTTTTTTTGTGGGGTAGGTGCGGGAGGGTTTTCTGTTTGAGACGCCGTAATGGATAAGAAAGTCTGGATTCTGAAAAAACGGGCTTAAATGAAGAAGAAAGTGTGGTTGCAAAAAAATCTGTAGAAACCCCTTCGTTTTCGGAACCACATAGTCTACCTGAGCAGGAAGGACAGGAAAATATAGCTGGGATGGATTGTGAAGATGGTAAAGATAATAGCTGTGTGCAGGAAGATGATGAAGAGTTTTCCGATTCTTCAATCTTATCGGAAAGTGTAACCAGCCAAGAGGGCGATATTACGCTTTACACCATAAAAGAAATAAATAGTATTTTAGATGTGACAAAAGGAAAGACTGTTAATGTGCTTAAATTCTTTCCTGACGGAGATAAATTTGTGCGGTCAGTTAAGAATATCATTAATAACGTTAGCATGGCCGAATTGAATAGCCAGAAAAGATACAGATTGAAGAAACATTGCACAACTGTTAGAAAATCGAGGTCGATTTCAAAAATCGTGAAATAAATGGCTTGTGGGTATTTTTATTTCACTTTTTTCCTTTCTTCACTTGTATGCTTGTTTCTATTTCATTTTTACTTCATGAATACATTAAGTATAGGATCACTTAATGTTAACGGCGCCAGAGATGGGGTAAAAAGGTGGATTGGTAGCTGAAGTGGTGAAACAAAAAAGACTGAATGTCCTTTTTTTTTTACAAGAGACTCATAGCAATATAGAAAATGAAACTGAGTGGAGACTATGGTGGGAAGGAGATGTTTTTCTGAGTCATGAGACAAACTTGAGTGCTGGGGTTGCCATTTTATTTTCACCTGCTTTTAATGTAAAATTATTGGCTAAGGAGGAAATTGTTAAAGGGCGGCTTTTATGTGTGAATGTAGAAATATTGGGGATTTCTTATGTTTTTATTAATATTTATGCTCAAAATGTGGGGGCAGATAGGCAGTTTTTATTTGAACAGTTACAGAAAAAACTTTTTAAAATTGCAGATAGTGATGCAGTTTTTATTATAGGGGGTGATTGGAACTGCACATTAGATTTTACAATGGACAGAAATGGTGCAGAACCGCATTTTAAATCTGCAGAGTTTCTTAAGAAGCTCTCAAATCATTTTGATCTGTGTGATGCCTGGAGAGAACAAAATCCAAATGTGAGACAGTACACATGGGTAAAGAGTGCCTTAAATACAGTGTGTACAGCCAGGTTAGATAGGTTTTATATTCCTAAAAATGAAAGGCACAGGGTAACAAGGACTGGTATCTTGCCAGTGGGTTTTATGGACCATCATTTAATTGTTTTAAGTATGTGCATTAAGAAGAGGCCCAAAGGTAGTTTTTATTGGAAATTTAATATAAAATTGCTGGAAGATGACAATTTTTGTGCAAAATTTGAGGATTTCTGGCAAAAATGGAAAGGGGAAAAAGAAAGGTTTGAAACAGTAGGACTCTGGTGGGAGGTGGGCAAAGTTCAAATTAAAACCTTTTGTCAGCAGTACACAGAGTATAGTACTGCTAGGAGCAGAAGGGCTGTGGCGGAACTAGAAAAGGAAATTACTCAAATGGAGGAGGAGGTGATAATGACCAATAATACTGGTATGTTGCAGGCTCTTAATGAGAAAAAAATAAATCTGGCTACTCTACTGAATGAGAAGGTTCAGATCCAGATCCAGATTTTGTACATTAAAAGACATGGATGCTCCTAGCAAGTTCTTTTTTTAATTTGGAAAGAAAGGTGGTACAACGCAAAGAGTTGTGCGTTTTAAATCTTCCTGGTGGGAAAACGACTGCTGACCCTGGGGAAATCCGGGAAGAAGTGGTGTGTTTTTATAAATAACTTTTTAAAGCAGAAGATGTGGACATGCAGCAGGTTGAGACACTTCATAAAGACCTACCAAAGATAACTGCAGAAGAAAAAATGGAGTTGGACTCTGAGCTCAGTATGCAGGAGATTACTGAGGCTGTGGGACAGATGTCTTCAGGCCGTGCCCCAGGCATTGATGGATTACCTGCTGAATTTTATAAAACGTTTTGGGGATGTATGGGGCAGGATTTTTATGGGGTGATTATAGAGAGTAGTTTGAAACGGGAGCTTCCACAAAGCTGTCGCGGGCAGTGCTCACAATGCTGCCGAAAAAATGGGACCTGTGCCTGTTGAAAAACTGGCGACCTTTGACACTTTTATGCACTGATTTTAAGATACTGTCAAAAAGAATAAATAGAATAAAAAAATATGTGAGACGTAGTGCGTGGAGGGTTGGACCCGAGAAGCACAACTCAGAACAACAGATGTAATAAATACCCGCAAGGGTTTTATTAAGGAAAGTCCAGTAATCGTTGTCTTAGCACAAGCAAAGGTCATACACAAAAAGATCCAGCCAATAAACAAAAGTACCGAGGGAGAAGGCAGTCTCGTCGTCGGTAAGCCAGGCAGTAGTTCGGAACCAGGAAGGCAATCAGCGTGGCAGCGGTACAAAAGGGAGAAGGCAAAAGAATAGTCGAAAAACAAACAGGGTCAGACCGGAGTCCTCGCCGCGTGGCAAAAGTACAAAATCAGCAAACAGGAATCGTGGTCAGGACAGGCAGTGAAAACAAAAGGCTGGCAGTAAACAGTGGTCAAAAAACAGGCTTGGATCAAAACAGGAAATCAGAATAAGAATGCTTGACAAAATGCTTAAGAGTGCTAGTGAGGCAACAATTTCGCAAGGACATAACATGAACACTGATCTTATATGCAGGTGTAGACAGGTGCAGACACTTAGCTTGAGAGCAGCAGGAAATTCACAACAGCTTGAGAAAATGACACGTAACGAGGCAATTAGTAAATCGTTAGTAGTTAACCTATCCTGACCTAGCGTTAGTAAATTAGTAATTAACATGTACGAGAAACATCAGGTAAACATGAACACATGGTTAGATAGTTAGTATTACCCAATCCTGATCTAATGTTAGTATATTAGTAATTAGACAAGGGAGAATGAAACAATTAGGGAAGCGTGAGTGACAGCAAGAGAAGAAACAGCATGAACGCAAGGCTGCGGAAAAACATGGAAATATGTATGCAAACTAATAAACTATGACAGAACGTGAATACAAATAAGGGCGTGACATAACAATAAACATAAAACATGGCGTGGAACGGTTAGAACCGTAACAGTACCCCCCTCTTAACGACCGACTCCTGGCGGTCCATGGTGCTTATCAGGGTGGTCTCGATGAAAGTCCTTAATGAGGCTGCGGTCCAAGATAAGGCTGGGAGCGATCCAGGAACGCTCCTCTGGACCGTAGCCCTCCCAGTCGACCAGACACTGGAACCCCCGGCCTCGTTTTCGAATGTCCAAAAGTTTTCACAGTATAAGCAGGGTGGTTATCAATAATACGGGGGGGAGGGGGAGGGGGATCCGGGGGACACAGAGGGTGGGTGGACACAGGCTTAATACAAGAAACATGAAACGTGGGATGAATTTTAAGGGAAGCAGGGAGTGACAATCTAACAGCAGAGGGGTTGATGATGGAGTCAATCTTGAAGGGGCCAATGAATCGGGGTTGGAGCTTGCGTGACGTGCATTGAAGGGGAATGTCCTTAGTGGAAAGCCACACAGAGTCGCCAGGCTTGTAAGCGGGTGCAGGTGTGCGGTGGCGATCAGCGACACGCCGGTTGCGGTCAGCCGTGCGCAAAAGCGCGGCCCTGGTGTCCTTCCATAGCTTGAGGCACCGGCGCATGTGGGTGGCGAGGGAAGGGACAGCAATCTCAGCCTCTTGGTCGGGAAACAGAGGTGGGAGGTAGCCTAGGGAGATCTCGAATGGGGATTTCCCCGTGGAGGCACAGGGCAATGCGTTGTGCGCATATTCCACCCAGGTGAGCATCTTGCTCCAGACAGACGGGTTCTTAGCAGAGACACAGCGTAATGCAGCTCCGAGGTCTTGGTTAGCCCTCTCTGTCTGGCCATTAGACTGAGGGTGGTAGCCTGAGGTGAGGCTTACCGTAGCTCCGAGCGCTGAGCAGAATGCCTTCCAGACCTGGGAGATGAACTGGGGTCCTCGGTCGGAGACGATGTCCGCTGGGATGCCGTGGATCCGGAAAACCTCTTTGACCAGAAGGTCAGCGGTTTCTTGGGCGGAGGGCAGTCCTGGCAGGGGAATGAAGTGTGCCGCCTTGCTGAAGCGGTCAACAACGGTGAGAATCGTGGTGTTACCCTCGGACGGTAGAAGTCCAGTAACAAAATCCACACCGATGTGGCTCCAAGGTCGGCTGGGCACAGGCAGCGGCTGAAGAAGTCCCGCCGGGGCTTGATGAGAAGCTTTACTCCTGGCACAGGTGGTACAAGCCTTTACGAACATCCTGGTGTCAGAAGCCATGGAACTCCACCAGAACTTCCGCTTGAGCACTGCCATCGTGCGGGTGAAGCCGGGATGACGAGAGTGGCGAGGAGTGGGCCCACTGAAGCACCTGAGTCCGAGCAGTAGAGGGAACATACAGGCGATTACCCGGAACGGCTCTGGGGTCGGGCTCGTTGTGTAGCGCCCTCTGTATGACTGCCTCGATCCTCCACGAGACCGAGGCGATGGTGCAGGAGGCGGGCAGAATGTTCTCAGGTCTCTCTTTCTCCAAACATGAGTCAAATTGCCTGGAAAGGGCGTCAGGCTTAATGTTTTTGGAGCCGGGGCGGTAAGTGAGAGAGAAATTAAATCTCCCAAAAAATAGGGACCACCTGGCCTGGCGAGAGTTGAGTCTCTTGGCAGTCTGGAGGTAGGCTAAGTTCTTGTGGTCCGTCCACACCACAAATGGTACTTCGGCCCCCTCCAGCCAGTGTCTCCACTCCTCCAATACCATTTTGACGGCGAGAAGTTCCCGGTTGCCAACATCATAGTTTTTCTCCGCTGGTGAAAGTTTGTGGGAGAAAAACGCACAGGGGTGCAGTCGGTTGTCAGTGGCGGAGACCTGGGAGAGCACCGCTCCCACCCCAGTGTCAGAGGCATCTGCCTCGACCACGAACTGGCGAGTGGGATCAGGGTGAATGAGAATGGGGGCGGAAGCGAACAGTCTCTTAATCTTGCAAAAAGCCCCCTCCGCTTCGGGGCTCCAGCGGAACGGTAAGGCAGTGGACGTGAGCTTGGTGAGGGGTGCGACAACTTGGCTATAGCCCCTGATGAATCTTCTATAAAAGTTGGCGAATCCCAAGAAGCGCTGTAAATGTTTCCGCGTGGCAGGCGTGGGCCAGTCAGTGACCGCCTGAATCTTCTTGGGATCCGCCCTGATCTGTCCCCTCTCTAGAATAAACCCCAGGAACTCCACTGTGTCCGAATGGAAAACGCACTTCTCCGCCTTGACAAATAGTTTGTTCTCCAACAGTCTTTGGAGAACTTGTCTGACGTGGACTTCATGTTCCTGAGGGTTCTTGGAGTAAACCAGGATGTCGTCGAGGTAGACAAATACGTGTCGACCCAATAGGTCTCGTAGCACGTCATTGACCAGGGCTTGGAACACCGCAGGGGCGTTGGTGAGTCCGAATGGCATGACCAGGTATTCAAAGTGTCCGAGAGAGGTGTTGAACGCCGTCTTCCACTCGTCCCCCTCTCGAATACGGACCAGGTGGTAAGCGTTGCGTAGGTCGAGCTTGGTGAAGATGGTGGCTTCATGGAGAGGATGAAAAGCAGAGTCAATGAGGGGTAAAGGATACTTATTCTTGATCGTGATGTTATTAAGTTCTCTGTAGTCAATGCATGGGCGTAGGGAACCGTCCTTCTTCTGGACAAAAAAGAACCCCGCCCCCACGGGTGAAGAGGACGGACGAATCAGCCCATTGGTGAGACAGTCCCGGATGTATCTCTCCATGGCCTCCCTCTCCGGTCTGGAGACCTTGTAGAGACGACTTTATGGTAGTGGTGTGCCGGGTAACAGCTCAATGGCGCAGTCATAGGGTCTGTGTGGGGGCAGAGTCTGAGCCTGCGTCTTGGAGAAGACTGTCTCCATGTCCAGGTAGACCGCAGGCACCGTCTCCAGTGAAGGCTTGGGGGCTTTGGGTGGAGTGGGTAAGTCCTCTGCTGGAGCAGGAGCGGATCGCAGGCATTGTTGGTGGCAATCGCGAGTCCAAGCTTGGATCTGACCTGTCTTCCAGTCGATGATGGGGTTGTGTTTCCTGAGCCATGGTAACCCCAAAATGAGCGGATCGTTGGGAGAGCGGATGACGTGAAACTGGATAATTTCTTGGTGATTGCCGGAGATAATCAGTAGAATGGGTTCGGTGATGTGGGTCATTTGACAGAATGTCTTTCCATCAAGGGACCGAGCATTCAAGGGGTGGGGCAATGGAAGGGTGGGAATGTTCATGTCCTTGACCATCACCTCATCAATCAAATCGAGGTCCGCTCCGGAGTCCATCAGCGTTCTGACCTCGATCTCTCTCCCTGGCAACATGATCAAGGCCATGAGGGTCTGGCGAGAGTCATCTCCGCTGGTCTTCTCCGGGTAGGTCAGGGATCCAATCCGAAGTGGGGCATCGGCATCTGACTTCTTGGAGCGAAGTCTGCACTGCTGTAGAGTATGCCCAAGCTTGCCGCAGTAGAAGCATGACCCAGTCTCTTTACGGCGTTTCCGCTCCTCCGACGAGACTCTCACCCCAGTGCGTGAGAGATCCATGAGCTCGGCCTCCTCCACTGGTCCCTCTCTGGGTCGAGGACTTGACCATCGTCTGGGGTAGGGCTGGCCGGCCGGAACTTGTCTCTCGTGGTGGCGTTGTCTGGAGCGGTTGTCCAGGCGAATGGCGGCACGAACGAGTTCATCAAGTTGCGTGATGGGTTCTTGATGTGCCAGCTCGTCCTGCAGAGTCTCACTGAGACTGGCCCGGAACAGATCGGCAAGAGCCTCCTTGTTCCAGTGGGTAGCAGCGGCGATGGTGCGGAACTCAATCGAATGATCCGCGGCGCTGTTCTTGCCTTGGCGGAGGGTGATCAGGCGTTGAGAGGGTTCTTGATCGCTAGACGCGTGTTGGAACACTTTGCGAATCTCCTGGGAAAATGCCACGTAGCGAGAGGGAAGTGACCCACTGGACCATACAGCTGTGGCCCAGTCCAGGGCTCTCCCCTTCAGCAATCCCATCACGTATCCAATCCGCCGCTCGTCGTCCTGGTAGGCTGCCGGAACACAAAGTCACACTGGAGGAGGAACGATCTGCATCTCTCCGGTTCTCCGCCGAACCTCTCCGGGGGGGGTTGCTGTGGCTCCCGGAATTGCCAGGTTCCCGTGGCGTTGAACAGGGGTGATGCAGGCGTGCTGACAGGCTGTTCTGTGGGACGTGGCTGGACAGCAATGATGAGTCTCCTCATCTCCTGGCACAGCTCTCTCATCTCCCGGCGTAGAGAGGAGATCTCCTGGGTGTGCTCCTGCACGATGGCACCTTGTTCCACGAGTGCGTGGTGCATTGCGGATGAGTCGGCAGGGTCCATGTTGGCGAAATTGTTCTGAGACGTAGTGCGTGGAGGGTTGGACCCGAGAAGCACAACTCAGAACAACAGATGTAATAAATACCCGCAAGGGTTTTATTAAGGAAAGTCCAGTAATCGTTGTCTTAGCACAAGCAAAGGTCATACACAAAAAGATCCAGCCAATAAACAAAAGTACCGAGGGAGAAGGCAGTCTCGTCGTCGGTAAGCCAGGCAGTAGTTCGGAACCAGGAAGGCAATCAGCGTGGCAGCGGTACAAAAGGGAGAAGGCAAAAGAATAGTCGAAAAACAAACAGGGTCAGACCGGAGTCCTCGCCGCGTGGCAAAAGTACAAAATCAGCAAACAGGAATCGTGGTCAGGACAGGCAGTGAAAACAAAAGGCTGGCAGTAAACAGTGGTCAAAAAACAGGCTTGGATCAAAACAGGAAATCAGAATAAGAATGCTTGACAAAATGCTTAAGAGTGCTAGTGAGGCAACAATTTCGCAAGGACATAACATGAACACTGATCTTATATGCAGGTGTAGACAGGTGCAGACACTTAGCTTGAGAGCAGCAGGAAATTCACAACAGCTTGAGAAAATGACACGTAACGAGGCAATTAGTAAATCGTTAGTAGTTAACCTATCCTGACCTAGCGTTAGTAAATTAGTAATTAACATGTACGAGAAACATCAGGTAAACATGAACACATGGTTAGATAGTTAGTATTACCCAATCCTGATCTAATGTTAGTATATTAGTAATTAGACAAGGGAGAATGAAACAATTAGGGAAGCGTGAGTGACAGCATGAGAAGAAACAGCATGAACGCAAGGCTGCGGAAAAACATGGAAATATGTATGCAAACTAATAAACTATGACAGAACGTGAATACAAATAAGGGCGTGACATAACAATAAACATAAAACATGGCGTGGAACGGTTAGAACCGTAACAATATGTTTCTAGAATAACAAAAAAATATCAAACCTATTGCATTCCAGACAGACAATCTGTTTCTGATTAGAGATGTTGTAGAGCTGGCAAAGGTTTATAACTTAAATTTTGGCCTTTTCTCTATCGATCAAGAAAAAGCATTTGATCGGGTGGATCACAGCTATTTAATGAAGACACTCGAGGCTTTTTGTTTTGGGGATGGCCTTCTGTCTTGGGTGAGACTGCTGTATAAAAATGTGTCTTCCTTAGTAAAGGTGGCGGGGGGACTCAGCAGGCCAATAGAGGTACAGCGTGGCATCAGACAAGGGTGTCCTTTGTCAGGGCTGCTGTACACCTTAGCCATCGAACCTTTGCTTTGCCTCATTATTAATGAATTGAGTGGTCTGTTTGTGCCAGGAGAGTCTCTCTGTAATAAAATTAAAGTCTCAGCATACGGGATCTGGCTGCCCTAGAAAAATGTATTCAGACCTATGAGCGGGCCTCCTCTGGCAGGGTAAATTGGGAGAAGAGTGAGGCATTGCTTTGTGGTTCATGGCAAAATGAAAATCCTCCCAATTTGCCAGGAAATCTGGTTTGGAAGAGAGAAGGGTTGAAAGTGCTAGGTGTGTACTTGGGGACTTCTCAATATATGCAGAAGAATTGGGAGGGTGTAATGGAAAAGGCGTGTGCTAGGATGTCTAGGTGGAAATGACTCCTTTCACAGGTATCTTTTAGAGGTAGGGTGTTCATTTTAAATAATTTGGTGGCATCTGCACTATGGCACAGGTTGGCGGTGTTGACGCCACCAGGCGGTTTCCTGAAAGCATTTCAAAAATTAATGGTGTAGTTTTTTTGGTCAGGGCAGCACTGGCTCAGGGCAGCAGTGTTGTATCTGCCACTGCAGGAAGGAGGGCAGGGACTCATGGACCTGGAAAGTAGGGTAATAGCTTTCTGGTTGCAAGCGGCTCAGAGGCTCCTGTACAAGAAGGTGTGCTGGAGGGAGACTGCCTGTGCACTGCTCAGAAAAGCAGGTGGATTGGGGCTGGATAGACATCTGTTCCTGATGGAGCTAGAGCCTATGGACACAGTAGGTCTTACTGTTTTTTACGCCTCGGTAATAAAGGCATGGACTGATACACTTTGTACTCAGAGGGACACATTATGGACAACGGAACCCATATTTAGAAATCCGTTTTTGAAACTGCCTCCTTTGATTTTAGAAAGCATAAGGGGCCATTTTACAAGGGCAGGTCTGACCAAACTGGCCCATCTAAGGAGTGAGGATGGTGGAGACTGGAGAACTGTGAAGGAAATAGCAGCAGAGGCTGGAGTTCATTCTCTAAGACTGGTGGAGAAAATAATGGTGAGAGTCAGAGCACTCTGGCCCTCCCAGAATCAAAGAAATAGTGAAGAAGCTCAGACTGCAGAGGCTCCTTTCTTCCCATCGGTCCGTATAAGAGCGAAGGTGGGGGACTGGCAAGAGGAAGAGGGGAACTGTTGACATTCAAGACTCCTGAGGTGGAGACTTTTTTATTTTTTAAATTTGTTTTTCAGATTTTTCCCCCTTTTTCTCCCAATTTAGTAGCCAATTGAACCCCTATTCTAATTCAATTCCCCCCATGTAGCAACCACTTGAGAACCACCGCTATACAACCCTGTCAGCCGGTAGTAGGAAGGAGGGCGCCACGTCCTCTACAGGGCGCGACTCCTCAAGCTCCTGACCGTGATTCCAACTTACCCAGGGCCATTTTGTGCGCAGCGATTCTCTCCGAGTCCCTCCCCCCACCCGGAAGCAGCCGCCAATTGCCGCTTCCACAGGGCACCGGCCACGCTCGGATCTGGCAGGACCGGGGCGCGAACCCCGATCCTCGGAGCACAACAACTCGGAGCTCTTACCGTTGTACCACCGCGGTGCCAGGTGGAGACTTTTGAAACAGTGGCTAAAAAAGCCTTGTGTATTTTAAGTGTGAAGGTTCGGCACTTGCATGCACTGGAAGATTTAAGAGCAGGGGCGTGGCAAGAAGAAAAAATTGTGCCCATGGTTACAAATTGGAGATTATTGTACAAATCACCCTTGCCAAAGAGATCAGGTGACCTCCAATGGAGGATTATACATGGAGCCATAGCCACCAATAGATACCTGGCACACATCAACCATGAGCAAGATGATGGCTGCCCTTTTTGTGGGATAGTGGAGACTGTGTCACATATTTTTGTTCTTTGTCCTCGATTGTCTCATCTGTTTTTATTATTAAAAGAGCTATGTGAGAGGTTGGGGGGTCTTTTAAATTGATAAAAGATCTGTGTTATTATTACTTTTATTATTTAATTAAATATAAAGAAAAAACATACAAATAATGAAATGTTCTAAATATGTTAGATGAGTTACTGTTTACAACATATTTGCAATATGTTTTAAATAAAGGTACTTTCAAAGTCAAGTCGCTCTCGCTCTCGCTCTCTCTCTCTCTGAACAGGAAACCAGGCCCAACAGTGAACCTCCGATGAGGCGGAATGTACAACGCTGGGAACATTAAAGTGGAGCCTCTGAAAATTGCCATGTACGTCCCTGCGCAAATAAAAGTTATTTGTTTTCAATTTTGTGCACAAATTTGTTTACATTCACGCTACTAAGCATTTCTCCTTCAATGAGATAAACCACCACCAGACAGGGTGTGACCATTACACTGACACAACTTTTGCTGGGGACAATAAAAGACCACTCAAATGTGTGTTTTTGTCACATGACCCGATGTCACAGATGTTGCAAGTCTTCAGAAAGCATGCAATTGGCATGCTCAATGCTGGGAGCTGTTAACCCCCCCAATTTTTTTTTCAACAATTGACAAATTTCTTGTGTGAGAAATTACTTCTCATTATATTTTCACTTGGAAACCACTTCCATATTATTTAAAGAGATGAACACACACAGGAGCTGTACTAGCTTAAAAGAATAGATGTTTCTGTTTTTTTCTGGACACCGCCATTGGTGGCTGTGAGAAATCTGCGCCTTGGCATATTCTACAAGTCTCTGGACCTCTATTGGAGGGAAGCAACACCATTCTTCCAAAATAATGTTAAATTGGGTTGAGATCAAGTGGCTGCAAATGCCATAGCATATGATTCCCATCATT
This sequence comes from Ilyophis sp. 1 JC-2022, assembly GCA_022702515.1. Taxonomy (NCBI): domain Eukaryota; kingdom Metazoa; phylum Chordata; class Actinopteri; order Anguilliformes; family Synaphobranchidae; genus Ilyophis; species Ilyophis sp. 1 JC-2022. The sequence continues at coordinate 68,718,368 of CM040403.1, read as the reverse complement.
TTCGTACTGTGAGCCACAGTGGCGGGCCGTGCATTTCACACCTAGGCCTTCAGTGATGTCCTACACAGTCCTACCTGAATTATTCCACCTCTTAATACCATCATTATGACGCCATGGCTCTAGAAACTATACATTTAGACAGAAACGCAGTATAACCGGGCGTTGCATCACCTTAACATAGTCAAGTACAACAAAGTTATATTAATATTTCCGAAGCATTTATAATCAATAAATCCGCATTTACAATTAAGAGTGTTAAACTACCAGCTTTAAGATCGCTTGGATACTGTCAAAACTTTAAAATAAAAGGCGCTTTTAAGGGATTAGTCTACAAAGTTTTATTAAGTCCACCAAAAGTATGTGAGCTTTAACAAGTTTGTTCACTAAACAGCGCATTGTCGCACCCAAAGCAGTTTCATTTAAGAAACGTGACGATAAAGACACATAAACTATTCACTGAAAATAAAAGAAAACAAACAAATAATTTGCATTTGTTCATGAGGATATATTTGCGACAGTGGTGAAAGTGTATTCCTAGCCTTGAATGTCCACTTTGACTCGCTAGCGTCGGCTCGCTAGCGTCGGGGTTGGCCGTTCTCTTCTGACGATGTCTTGCTTTTCTTGAAAAGTTCGTCTTGAAAATGGCGTTGGAATTATATCTGCGACCAAATCGATCTCTTCTCCTCCTTCAGCCATTGTGGGTTGAAAAAAAACAGCTTGTAGAAATCTACACAAATGAGCTCGTTCAAGTTCAGTTTGCTATCTCTGCATAGCTCTGCCTCTCAATAGTGCGTATCCAATCAAAACACGTGCACGTGCTGACGTTATCGTACGCCTGCTAGCTGGCCCCGGTGTCGCCTACTCGAAATCTGATAGGTTAACACCACAGGTTTGTTTTCGTTCACTTTAAGGTACATGCGCCCGCAATGTTTATTCTGAAGGCCTAAGGGCAGATTTCTTGGACCCTGGCAACACATTATGGCTGAAATATGATTGGATAAAAGCTCTAACATAAAGGCCAGCCCTCCAAATCTCGATCTGAGGCTGGAAGCAGCGCAACCAAGAGGAAAGCTATGAAATGAAGAGAATAGACTATGGGGAATAATTTAATACATATTTGTGGAAAAAATATATCAAAATTAAATTTATATTCTGATGATGTTTAGGCCAGCAGAGAAGGCCTTGCTGGCCCTGACGGCCCGCCACTGGTGAGCCACTGTATTTGCCTTGTAAAATACATTACAGGCATTTAGAAGACGCTCTTATCCAGAGCGACTTACACAACTTCTTATTACATTTATCCATTCATACAGTTGGATATATACTGAAGCAATTCAGGCTAAGTACCTTGCTCAAGGGTACAACAGCAGTGTCCTACCTGGGAATCGAACCTGCAACCTTTCAGTTACAAGTCCAGCTCCTTGTGGAGTTTCAGGGTTAATTTTTACCCGAAAGGGTTAAAATAGGCTAACTTAGCTTTAGGGTAAGGGCTTATGTACCACCACCGCTTTGTTGCTACAAATGCCAGAAATACGGACATATTGCCGCAGTTTGTAGGGGGAAACAAAGATGCGCTAAATGTGGAGGAGATCATAAGTATGAAGAATGTGGGGATTATGTGCATTATGTGTGGAGGGGCTCATAGTGTGGCATATGGAGGATGTGAAGTTAAGAAAAGAGCAAATCAAAAAACAAAATAACAGAACCTATGCAGAGGCAGTAAATAAAGTGCAAGGAGAAAGCAGAGTAGAAGAATCAGAGAGAAACTACCAGCTTTCTAGATTTTAAGTGCAAGGAGAAAGGAGACTAGAGGATTCTGAGAGAACAATCGTTAACCAAACTTCTAGAGTTGGGATGGAACAGAATAGTTTGGTTTGAGTACTGAAAAATGCATTTCATTCATTGCCTATGTCCTCAATTGTTCAGACCAAGCTAAAAGCAAAACAGAGAAAATAAGAATAATAGTTAAGGGAGCGGAAAAGTTTTTGGATGTGAAGGGTCTTTCTTGGGAGCAAATTCAAAAAGAATTGAGTCCGACTCAAAGTCAGGAAACGAGTTCTAAAGGACCTATATAGAAATTCATATCGAGATGAAGAGAAGAGATTAAAATGTGATTTAAGAAACGTATTAGAAATTGTTTGGTATAATTTTAGGTGTTATTTATGTTTTATTTTTTTATAGATATAGACCTAAGAGAAATGTACGCTTTTCCACACTCGGTAACAGTAGGCAGTTGGTAGCGACCCGCCATAGAAAACCCAAAGAAGAAGAAAAAGAAGGACTGCTTCAGCATATGAGACATTTTCCCTAACCTGGGGGAGGGTCTGTGCCTGTATCACACAACTATATTTTCAGTGACCTGTATACATGTTCATGCCACAGTCTAATATTTTCAGTTCCGGTTTGTTGGCTCCGGAAGTAATGCTGAACTTTAAGTTCACATAAAAAACAGCTGTTGTTGAGCGTCTGGCCGCTAACTGACAAAGTGAGTTTATCCCTCATCGTCTTGGCGTGTTTTTAAAATTTTATTTGCTGTATGTATATATAGTTCTGAGTAGAGGTACCCAATCCGTCCTTGTTTCACTGATTTAATTTGGACTCGTTTTTGTCCACGGACGTTTCGTTAGTTGGCTTGTCTTGCTAACGGTAGCTGTCGGGTTAGGTTGTGTGTCCTTCGGTTCGCAGATATTATGCCTAGATAACTAACGTTACAATGTGATTGAATTAACAAACTGAAAGCTAGATTTATTTAATTGCTGCAGCAACCGTTACTCAGGTGAACAAGGACATAACGTTAGCTATTTGTATACCTCGCAAAATATTTCTGAAGTCGAAAAACTGAGTGTAACGTTAGCTAGCTTCATTGCGCTTGTATACTAACGTTAGCCAAATTGCTAAACAACATAATTGCAGGGATTGCTACGTTAGCTAACACGTTATGTTATAATTTTGGAGCAAACGTGTAACGTAATCACTACCTCGCGTAGCTGTGCTTTAATTGGACATCTTTGAAAGCAGGTTAGATTTAAGTCAACTATTTAGCAAGCTAGCGCTGTTTGCAACTGCTAGTTAGTTCACTGAACGTTAAGCATTGTTCTCTGCTGGGTTACAGGTCGTCATAAATCTAATTATTGCTGCAAACTAGTGAATTTACCGTGCTCTTTTAACTAAATGTGTTATTTGGGTTAACGTTATCGGAAACAGTGACGCGGCCTTTTTTTGGGTGAGGTGGGGGAAGGTCGGAATTAAGGGCCAATTTATCTAAGTTATACGTTGAGCTAATTAAGCATTAGGATGTCTAAAATGTCTTAACTGTTTAAAATCATACGATTCTTTGTGAGACGATACAAGGTAGGTGCTCTGGAATGTAATCTTGGTTGTGAAAATTTCAGCTTGTTTATTTGTTTTGCCCAAATGACAGTACCAACGCATTTGCGTAGCTTGCTATATACGCTTGCTTGTATCATTTACATTTTTTAACGTAATACGAAACCTTTCCTATTGTGTATATAACTTGCAGGCTAATTCAGGCTACTTGTTCATCACGTTTTAAATCTGCCATGTAATTTTTTGATTAGTCTATAGCCTACTTCAGGCAATGGATCCCAAGGTTTGTCCGACCCTGTCTTTCAGATCCGCATGAAAGATACATTCTTAATACTCCCTTCTTGCCTTCTCTAAACCAGTGTTGGATGATGGGTTTAGATAGATGTAGGCTAGGTCGTACTGTATAGCTTATTTATTTATTTTTTGGCGATAGAATTCCCCTACATGGTTCTGATGAGCCAGATTTTAAAATCATGGTGATTAGGGCTGCACGATGGGCAACATGGGTGAGTCCATGTCATTTTAACGTTTTTTGAATGCATCGACACAGATTTGAATGAAATTTGTCATGCCGATTTGAACTTCTAAGAAACCCCTGGAACCAAAATTGTACTTGTCCCAAATCGTTAATTTGGGCAAAGTTTGGGCTAATGAGTGTGCTTTTTGTATGGAGATATCATTATTTATCTGAAGTGGGATCACGTCAGTAATTCCTTATAATGTTGTTGAAAAGTAGTTAATGATCAGAAATAGTTCGGTCTATGCAAAATTACAACGCTCCAACCTTCTGGGTCAATGACGTGACATGCATATTTTTCTGTGCATCATTTCCTTTTAAAATAATGTAATCAATTCATGACATTTTATTCTATAAAACCTATTTAGTTGGAATACATTTTCAGTACATTCAAATAATATATATTTTTTGTTTTGGCATCTCAAACCCCCAAAATGTCAGGCGGCCGATACAGAGTACCGATCCGATACCGTTGTTGAATTAATAAACTGTATGCCTCACGTTATTTTGTGCAAGGCAACATCAGGCTTGACTTAAACATTACTTTCCTAACTTTGTAAAGCAAAATGTAACAAATTAACAGATAAATATAAATGTACTGAATTGTTATTTATAATTAAAATAATACAGAATCGTGCACCAGCAACTTGAACAAAACATTCAAAATAAACAGGAATCAAAATTCTTTGTAAACTTTTAGTGCAAATAGGAGGCGTTCAAAATCCAATATAAAATATAGCAGCTGAAACTGAGAATAAGCAAGTAGCTTCACTAGCTTGGTAAAACATTAAAAATAAACAGGAATCAAACATCTTTGTAAATGTTTAGTGCAAATAGGAATTTTAAAATCTAATATAAAATAATATATCTTATATAATCCCTTGTTGATTACGAGCTGCATTGTATGTGCAACGCATGTTGTCCATTGCCTTTTTCATGTTGCTAGCGTTGTCCCTCAAAATTACGTGCACTTTGGTCAACGGAATATGCCTCTGATCAAGCATTTCAAGAAATCAAGTCTCTGGTGTGTGATCCATGGAAGTTTTGCTTGTAGCATCTCACTGAGGCATACAACTCGTGTCCAACCAGTGTACAGTTAAACTTAAAAGCGACATGGGGCACACGTCGGAGCTCCAGATATCTGTGGTGAAGCTCATCGCTTTTATTTACTTAACTCTTCCGATATGCGTTTACACACTGTCTTGTACAGTTCAGGCAGAGTGGTCTTGGTATGTGTTTGCACACTGTCTTGTACAGTTCAGGAAAAGCGGTCTCGGTATGTGTTTGTACAGTTCAGGAAAAGCGGTCTCGGTATGTGTTTGTACAGTTCAGGCAGAGCGGTCTCGGTATGTGTTTGCACACTGTCTTGTACAGTTCAGGCAGAGCGGTCTCGGAAAAATATTTTTGTGATGGTAGGCTGTACCGTGGTTCCAGGTGCTCAAGTAGGCGGCGGAAGCCCTCGTTTTCAACAACTGACAGGGGTTGCTCATCCAAAACAATGAATAACAGAACAGTTTCTGTTATTTTTGTCGCTTTCACACTATCACTTGGAAGTTTCTCGCATCTTTGCAGTGTATCCGCCAAAGTTAACTGCTACGTCGTATCATCCCCTTTTTTGTTTTGTCAACTCGAGGAACTCTGCGTGCTGTTTGGCATGGTGCTTGTGGAGGTGCTTGATTAAGTTGGTTGTTATATTTGGCAGTGCTACCACCACCCCTCGGAACATTGGCTTTGCAGATATTGCAAGTAGTCGTCAAACTTGTTGGCGTAGCAAGCTTGAAATACCTCCAAACAGCTGACTCTTTGGCTTGCTCCATGCTGTATTAGCTCCATGCATTTGCTATGTTTTGTGAGAAATCTACCGGCGTGCTGCGCGTGGTGCTGACGCATGATGTAGTATGCGTCACACACATAGAAATGGTAGTGAATAGATTGGCTTCATAGATCGGCCACATTGTCCGATAACTGATCTAGCTATTTAGTCAATATCGGGGCCGATATCCAATATCAATATCGGATTGGTGCATCCCTATTAAAAATGTATTTTAATGATAATAAATTCAAAATAAAATACTATAGCATGATTTTATGTTTGAAACCTTTCAAACAAACCAAATTTTACAAATACCAATAGTTTTAAAGCTGTTGAGATAATTGAAAAACTTCAACTCATAGGTAGGCTGGTACACTTTCCATGTCAGGAAACTAATGTAAAACTAGGAAAATGTTATTTTATCATAAAACGTTTTATTCTACTTAAAAATTATATGTATGACTGATAGCAATGGCAAAAGCTAATACAGGTGTCCAAGTAGAAGCCTGTTTAACTTGAAATTAGTTGTAAAAGTCAGCTGCCGCAACCAGTAACTCCAATGTCACTATATGAAATGAATAATGTTATTTAAAGCTCTAAGATTATCGATTACATTTCTAAAATGTTTATTAGTTTTAAGTTAAAGATGTTATACACTTTCAAACCTTTTTCATGATTTATAATTTTAGATTTAGAGTTTCTGAAGCAACTGAGTTTGCATGTTATTGAACTTTTCACTGTATAATGTGATGTATATGTATGCATTGTCCTGTGTGGTACAACATAAGGTTTAGAACAGGCCTTCCCAACTGAAAGATAGTCTACAATATAAGTTTGAACACAAACTTCAAGTTGGCTTGAAAAAGCAAAGGACAGAGAACAGTATTTTTTTGTAATAGAAATTAGGCATTACGCAACAAACAATAGACATTTTAACAATAGCATGTATTAGTATGCGCATGTTGAACTGAAATAGGCTATATGAACTGAAAGCTGAATGGAACTGGATGAATACAAGTTCTATTAAAAACCATGAACGAGTAGAAAACGCACAAGCTTTACCCATCCAATAATTTCTATTCACTTTAAAACAGTTTTTTAATGTGGAATATACCATTAATTGTATGAAATCTTTCAAAATAGACGACGAGGTGCTTGCTAAAGTCTTTCTACGTGGTTGCTATGGTCTTACTTAGTTGCTGGGGTCCCTGTTGGTTCTTAGGGTGTTACTAGGGGATTGCTTGGTGGTTGCTAGGGTCTTACGACACTGCTCAAAGAAATTAAGGGAACACTTAATCAACACATTATAACACCAAGTCAATTAAACGTCTGGGATATCGATCTGTCCAGTTAGGAAGCGTAAACGATTGTGAATCAATTTCACCTGCTTTGGTGCAAATGAAAGTGACAACAGATGGACAGATGAGGCAACAGCAAGACAACCCCCAAAAAGTAAATGGTTTTGCAGGTGGTGGCCACAGACCATTTCTCTCCTTTTCATTTCTGACAGATTTTTCTCTAGTTTTGCATTTTGCCAGTACCCTTGTCACTACTGGTAGCATGAGGCGGTACCTGCAGCCCATTCAGGTTGCACAGGTAGTCCAGTTCCTCCAAGATGGCACATCCATACGTGCCGTCGCAAGAAGGTTTGCTGTATCACCCAGCACAGTCTCAAGAGCGTGGAGGAGATACCGGGAGACGGGCCATTACAAGAGGAGAGCTGTACAGGGCCGTAGAAGGGCAACAACCCAGCGACAGGACCGGTATCTGCTCTTTTGTGCGAGGAGGAACAGGAGGAGCACTGCCAGAGCCCTACAAAATGACCTCCAGCGGGCTACTTGTGTGCATGTTTCTGACAAAACTGTCAGAAACGGACTCCATGAGGGTGGCGTGAGGGCCCGACGTCCTGTAGTGGCAGGGTTGCCAGGTCTTTGTGACAAAACCAGCCCAATTGCCAATCAAAACTAGCCCAATGGCAAATAAAACTAGCCCAAAAACCAGCCCAATACCAGAACTCTAAATACGGCCCTGCCAAACACTATACACTGTTTTTAAAGTCCAACAGCATTACTACCATTGCCAAATATATTGCAACACTGTAAATTAGTAGAGTAATATCAAACACGTACACTATATGCCCACATGTCCGGCAAATAGACATAAATACATCTGTATCTCCACTAGTTTTCAGATGTTTTGTATTTATCAGATATCATAAATAGCTCTGTGAAGATGCTAGACCAATTCACTGATGCACAAACTAACCTGTTGCCGCTTTATCTGTCTCTTGCTCTCTTCCTATTTTTTTGTATGCATGTCCTCCCTGCCTGGACCGTATGAATGTGTTTATTTAATATGCATTTATTTAATGCAATTACATTACCTAATTACAAGTTATAGGCATACAGTTTATTTGTCCTGTTAATTCACTAGGCTACATTTCAATCATACACTCACAGTACATGTGTAAATATATACACACATCATTTTACTCATACTGTCATGGCACACATTACTACTATTTACACATTGAGACACCAATATCAATAAATGCTTTTCTTAACTTTGTTATTCAAGTTTTATTTTTATTCTATAGATTGCATTGAAAAATAATTTCAGCTTACCAACTCATTGACGTGTAGTCTAGGTTGATCGTCTTCCAGTTGAATTATAAAAAAATAACAAAACAAAAAAATCCTTGAAACAGAACTATTTATATGTTTCGATGGCTTGTTTAGATGCTTTGAGATCCCTCGCCCGCTTCGTCCTTGTCATACATGTCTGTATTGAACAAGGTCAGCATCTCCCTGGCTGGCTGGAACTGGTGGCAGCAGATTCCATGTCTTTGCATGAAGGCCCTAATCCGAAGGATGTTCTCCAGAAGGCTGTCTTTCATCCTATTGCGCAATTTGGTCTTTATCAAATTCATCTTGGAGAAGGTGCGTTCCACAGCTGCGTTGCTGAAAGGCAATGCCAGCAGTGAGAGGGCAAAAGATCCGAGTTCTGCAAAGTCCTGGTCACCGGCCGCATCCTTATGTTTTTTCACTTCAATCCAGAACTGTTCGATTTTGCAGTCTTCTGTATTCTCCCACTGAAGCGTGTCCAGCACTCTCCACTGTTGATTGATCTTGCCGAGGTCTCCGGTGTACAGTCGTAGAAATGACAGTGAATGCTAGCTGGGGTTTTCTCTGACGACTGAGCACCATGGATGGACTCAAGGCCCCGAGAGACTGAAGTTGCTGCATATTGGGAGGCAGTCGTTGTTTCATTTGCTTCGCAAATTCAAGCAGGTATTCTCTGCAGCGCTGTTTGATGCCCTCTGCTGCTGGTGTGGGAATATTTGGGTTCTCCAATTCCAGCTGGAACTGAATGCCATAATCAACCATGGAGAGAGGCAGCTGGTTGGTTTCAATGGCCCCGTCAAAGTCGTGAATCTCATCGTCCGGTGTCCACCACGGTGCTGACTGTTGTGACTCTGTAGCAGGCTCAGATAGAACGTGATGAGTTCGTGGAAAAGCTTGCATGGATTTGCGGTTTCCAGTTGGAACATCTTGTTCACTCTGTTCGCCTCTTGGACGATGGGCTGCAGGAACAGTAAGTAAAGCTTGTTGATTGGATCTGCGTACATCTGAAACAAAATCTCTGCGCTGTAGTTTCGGTCCTTGTCTTTTGCTAACTGGAAGTGCAATCTGAGCTCTTCATATTGATCGAGCACCCTGTTCAGGCACGCGCTGACAGCTAGCCACCTAGTGTCTGAAAGTTGGAGGATCTTGAGCGGTGTTTCGCCAATGTTCATTGTTGCATAGAGTTGCTGGTAGTTTTGCTGACGGAGAGTACTATGAGAAAACCATGCGTATGTTTGCGAAATCTGGTACTCTACATTTCTCGGCAACACACGCATTGCATTCGAGGAGCACAGCTGAATTGAGTGGCAGACGCATTTGACAAACACAACATTGGGGTTGTGCTCTCGAAATTTTGTGAGAACAGATTTGTTTCGGCCGCACATCCGTCAGTTGCGAGCCCTATGCATCGTTTCGGACACAGCTTGCATTCTTGCAAAAAATTCAGCAATGCTTCTGTTATTGAAGCGGCATCTCCACCGTCTAAATCTTAATGATGCCAGCAAAGAAAGACACAATACGCTCTTGTTTTTGACTGTAGTATCGCACTACAACAGCAAGCTGTTTCTGCATGCTTACGTCTGTGCTCTCGTCGATAACTAAAGAATACAGTTCTTCCCCTATATCCTTTTGGAGCTCCTGCTGCATGTCTGGTCCGATTACGTGTTTAATGAGTGCGGAGCATTTTGTCCTATGCAGTTTTATATCCTTCTGTGCAATTTCACTAACAAGCTCTCCCAAATGGTCCACGGTCAAAATGCTCGAATGGCAAGCAATGTGCGCTGCCATTTTCAGCTCTGCTACCTTGACAGACCGGTCAATTTTCACCACACTTATGCCACTGTCGAACAAACTACGCATCCGACAGCTAGAGAAGGGAGCAGAATTTCGAATGTGTTTCTCCGTTTTGCTTTGGGTTTGGAGATCACCATGATGCGCTCGAATCTCGGTTTTGCAGTACCGACAGAAAGCTTTGGTTTCATCCCCGGCCACACGTTCTATCCAATCCTTCAGGCCGTTTTCACTTTCCCACTCCTTACTATATCTTTTTCCATATTTTGCCCACTTACCGGGTGTCATCTCTTTCTTCCCGGATTGATAGCCAGGTAGCTTCCGTTAGCAACAAGTCAGTGTGAGCGGCTGCAGCGGGAGTCCTGCAGCTGCGGACAGGACAGCGCAGGGCCAGGCTCACTGTGTGCCAACCAGTTAGGGGCGTGTCCCATGGCCATGTGTGTAAGTGCTGATCTGGAGTCAGTTTGGCTTGTTTCTGACTAATGGTTAAGATTAGGATTTGAGTATAATTAGCTGATCTTATATAGGACTGAGTCAATGCTGAATGACGAACATTAGATGTGTAAATTACTGAATTTGAAATGTTTAATTAAAAATATATATTTTTATAATTTTATTTAAATATATATAATTTATGTAATCTGCATGCAAAACCACAACCCGCGGACAAAAAATTCAACCTGTGGCAACATGTAGAAAGTAGCCCAATTCCGCGGGAAAACCGCGGACCTGGCAACACTGTGTAGTGGGACCTTTGCTCACAGCCCAGCGCTGTGCAGCTCGATTGGCATTTGTCACATAGCATCAGAATTGGCAGGTTCGCCATTGGCGCCCCATTCTCTTCACAGATGAGAGCAGGTTCACACTGAGCACATGTGACAGACGTGAAAGAGTCTGGAGACGCCGTGGCGTATGTTATGCTGCCTGCAACATCATCCAGCATGACCGGTTTGGTTTAATTGACTTGATGTTATACTGTGATGATTTGGCGTTCCCTTCATTTTTTTGAGCAGTGTAGGTGGTTGCTAGGATCTTACTAGGTGGTTGCTAGGATCTTACTAGGTGGTTGCTAGGATCTTACTAGGTGGTTGCTTGGGTCTTACTAGGTCACGGGTAGGCAACCCTGGTCCTAGAGAGCCGCAGGGTCTGCTGGTTTTTGTTGTTACTCACCACTTAATTGGTCAATTAGAGCAGTTGATTACACAGTTAACTCACCTCACCTGGTTTCTTTGGTCTAATTAGTTGCTGTGTTTAAGGTGAAAACAAAAACCAGCAGACCCTGCGGCTCTCTAGGACCAGGGTTGCCTACCCCTGTACTAGGTGGTTGCTAGGGTCTCATTAGGTAGTTGCTAAGGTGTAGTAGCTGGTTGCTAGGGTGATACGAGGTGGTTACTAGCCGGTTGCTACGGTGTAGTAGGTGGTTGCAAAGGTGTTACTAGGTGGTTGCTAGGGCCTTACCTGGCGATTGCTAGGGTTTTAGTATGTGGTACAATGAAAGCGTATCATTCTGCTCGAGTGCATAGGCCTCATAAATAGTGTTGTCATTTCCTACAGATTAGTATGAGCATGTTGTACTGAAATAGGCTATCTGAACTGAAAGCGGAATGGAACTGGATGAATAGAAGTTCTATTTAAAAACCATGAACGAGTAGAAAACGCGCAAGCTTTACCCATCCAATAATTCCTATTGACTTTAAAAGAGTTTACATTTTAAGTGGAATATACCATTAATTGTATGAAATCTATCATTACAGTGTATCTAATCAATCTATTGCCCTGTAGCCCATTCCAGTTTCTATACGAATGTGATCTCATGTGATGTATCCTGTTTTTGAAGTACTACTTTTACTTCAATAGAGACTGTTGACTAAAACACTTTTTTGTATTTGAAAAAAAAAAAGCAATTATTCAGCATATTTCCTGTCATTATGAATGTTGTCAGGTGGCACAACTGATAATCGTCAGGTGGTGCGACCAGGTAAAATATTCATTTAAACCAATAAATAATAGGTTAAAGTGTATAAATGTTTGATAACTATGATGTGAATAGCTATTGTATTGAATGCATTCATTTTGTATTTTCATAATTCTTTCTGTCTTTAAATGTAAAATCAGATGCTAAAGATACTAAATTCCTGACCACTAGAATGCGATAATCTTAAATTATTGGAAACACAACCACACTTTGAAATGTTATTTAACAAATGAGACTTGTTTAAACGCATTGTTCCAGACTCAAAAATATGCATTACATCCATTTTGAAAAGACTTTATAAAAATAAAAAATACAAAATACAAAATAAAATAAAAAAACACTTTTTTAGAAGCTTTATTTGTCATTGACCCTTTTGATGGGCCCTTCTTGATGTAAGGGAGTAGATGCTTTGTTTTTTTTGGAGGAACCTAAGAATTGCAAGAAACTAACAAGAAATGGCCCCTTAGAAAAACAATCTAAACCAATTATGAGAAAGAAAAGCAAAATGGTTATAAAAGGTACCACAGAGGATACGCACTCGGGAGACAAAAATACAGAAAACCGAAACACAGGGAGATCATCAAAACATGGAAAATTTGCTTGAAAAACTCAGATTGAATGACTTTCCAAATGTGTACGATGGAGATGGTTCATGAAGATGCAGAAAGTTCAATCTTATTTCTCTAGTGCTGGCTATTGTGTTCAACACAGCGCAACCACCAGTTATTATTATTATTATCAAAAGCTGTGTAATTTCTGTGTACCAGAAATTGTTCTTGCTGACTGAAATCAGGTATCAGCACTACATCTTTGTCGTGGCGAACTGAGATGTTCTTGATATTGGACTGGGCAAATTCAAACAGCAGGCGTGGAGTTAGAATCTGCACATCAATGGGTCGTTGCAGACATTGGCAGCAAGGCACTTGACTGTCCCTCCAACTCCATCAGATGGGCCTTTACCGTGTGACGTTGCAAATAAGTGCCATTCTACAGGTATATCAATATCCACCTTATGGCACAAGTTGATAATTTTTTCAGGTGCTTGTACTGACCTGCTCAAACATCTGAAAAGTAGATAATCTTCTTTGGACACCCAGTGGTCTTATCAAGGAACTCAAGAGCTCATCTTCAGCTTGACTGTCCTTGTTTTGGTGCCTTATTTTATTCTCTGTGTTCTCCTCTTTCTTGGAACTCCCTGCTTCTGATTTAGTCTCATTTGATTAATTTGTGGGTGGCTATGGGGTAGGGGTGGGACAAAATATCGATACTGGAATATATAGTCATACTTCCTCTTGCAAAACGTAACGTTATCGATATACTGGCGCCAAATATCGATATTTTTATTAAAACATGCAGGCACTCTAAACGGATTCTCCCACATTAAGACTGTTACCTTTTTTGACTTACTGGAGTCAGTACTTCATGACTCCTCATGGTGGCGCTTATCAAATGAATGAGGGTAAAGTGAACGGAAGTTAACTAACTTGCGGTGAAGATTGAAGACTAATTACTCAAATGGTGGACAGTGGGGGAACGCATATCAGAGAGGCAGTCTTTCAAATCGAAAGTCTGGCCCACTTCAGCTTTTACAACACTGATGATGGGACAAACAAAATCGATAAAGACTACGCGATCTGCAAGAACTGTCTCGTGAAAGTTACTCGTAGACCTCGGGGGGATAAAAGGAAGCTTTGCTTTAAATGTTGTATTCAGTGTAGAGTGACTTCCAGCCGTTTTCTCCACGACGAGATCACGAGGTGGCTATGCATGTTCGTTGTGTTTCTCGTGTACTTAACTTTAATGAGACAGTTCTTGCAGATCGCGTAGTAGGGGAGAAATGTATCTCGGTTTACATGAAACAAGTTGATTATGCTTGTTAAGCAGTGAAATGTGTATTTTTTGCATTCATTATTATTTTTTTTTGTTTGTTTTCTGTAAACTTAATTTGCACAGATTGAAAAGATTTTAGTGAGGCATAGTTGTATCCTTTCTTTAAACATTTGAACTCTAGAACTGTTCTGCTTTCTGGCAGTTTATGGCTATTTTACATTGGAATGATGGCACCCGTGGACAAGTAGCAGTCAGTCAGTGTGTGTGTGTTAGAGGCACTATGCTAAGACTCTATGCACTTTGTTGTACATTGTTTCATCTCACAGTTGTCAAATTCTGTGAAACTGACACCACAATGCAGTGCATAAATACATAATTCCAGCTTTTTGCCTTTTTAGTGGTATTTTCTTTTTCAGTTACACAGATATCGTGATGTATTGTACATCCTTGCAATGTATCATGTATCGCAGAATTGCTGTATCATGATACCATCGTTATCATGGGCAACGTATCGTGATAGTATCGTGAGTTAATCTGTGATTCCCCCCCCCCTCCCCCCCAACTATGGGTTGTGTGACCTGCGCCCCATTACTTTGTGTGTTGATTTTGTCAGTGTTTCTCATTTGTTACCCTGGAGTGATTCAGTTTCCTTTTTTTTTATTTTTTTCATTACGCGAACGTAACACACTTGACTCTTCTGTCAGGGGATGGACAAGCAGCAGTATGTGGACCCCAAGGAGAATGATTTGAATAGCCCGGAGCTACACATTTCTGGGTTATTGCTGTTCTTGGAGGATATTTGTTCTACGGATAATGATGAAACGATTCATGAGGCGTGTTACACAGTACAGCTACAATATAAGGAGTTGGTGATGTGAAACCATGTGATGCTTCTTCAGATAAATAATGATGTAATATGATGTAAATAATAATCCCTCTAAAGGCACCCTAACAATGAACATTCCAGTGTGCCAGGAGCGCCTAAAGGCGCCCTGAACTGGTATTTTACATGCTCTTTCTTTTTAGCCAATTAAATTGGTTAAATACAACAAATACATGTTGTTACTGGGCTAATATTAGTCGGCAGTAATGGATGGATGATCTTATTGGTTTATACAATGACTATGTAACATTGGCGGTCTTTTTATGCAGTTAGAAATACGAGCTGACAACTTGGGGGGGGGGAAAGAAAAAGTAGCGAGAGGCGATATCAGAATGGCTAACGGTGACGAGAGCGTATTTGTGTTTAACTGGGATAGCGATAGTGGAGAGGAAGACGCTTGTCCGATTGTCAAAAAAGTGATCGGACAAGCATAATCCAGCTTAACTTGCCCAAACGGAGGTTTTTGCGGCGCGAGAAGCCTAATTTTAATTCCAAATTGTGAAGCTCATTGACTGATTGTAAATTGAAACAAGCAGCCTCCAAAACCTAACCAAGCCCAAGACAAGCTCCTGAGAAGGCAGCTGTATCCAGATTAGTTTACGAGGTGAAACGAACAAGCTGCGATTTGCCCGGTATTGCAGACCCAAGTTAACAAACGTATGTGTGAAGTCTAAGTTGGCTAGCTAACGTTAATTGTCCTGGCTGACATTCAGGCAGTTGACAAAAGTTGTGTAGGTAAATGCTAGCGTTAGGTCGCCAATCATTATCAATCCGACTGTCGCATCATTGCGTCAAGTCTCTCAACGAGAGAGCACACGTTATATTAGTTAACGTTAACAAAATCATGAGGTTGGGGAGTCATTGGTTCTGAGTCATTGTTCCAGAATTCCGTGGCACTGAGTGAGTTAAAATGTATCTCCAGCGATTCAGTATTAGAATGATTATTTCAGGCCAGTTAACGATAACTAGCTACATAATCAGCTCGTTGCCCTTCAGCGAGTATCCAGCAAATGAGCCTGTGCAAGCTTATGGGCAATGGCCTATTAAAAATAAAGTTTTCTTAGTTTCATATTCAATACGCGTCGCTGTGCTTCGCCACGGCGTCTCCAGACTCTTTCACGTCTGTCACATGTGCTCAGTGTGAACCTGCTCTCATCTGTGAAGAGAACTGGGCGCCAATGGCGAACCTGCCAATTCTGGTGTTTTCTGGCAAATGCCAATCGAGCGGCACGGTGCTGGGCTGTGAGCAAAGGTCTCTCTACAGGACATTGGGCCCTCATGCTTTCCTCATGGAGTCTGTTTCTGACAGTTTGGTCAGAAACATGCACACGAGTAGCCCGCTGGAGGTCGTTTTGTAGGGCTCTGGCAGTGCTCCTCCTCGCACAAAGGAGCAGATACCGGTCCTGCCGCTGGGTTGTTGCCCTTCTACGGCTCGGTCCTGCTCTCCTTATGTAATGGCCCGTCTCCCGGTATCTCCTCCACGCTCTTGAGACTGTGCTGGGAGACACAGCAAACCTTCTTGCGACAGCACGTATGGATGTGCAACCTGAATGGGCTGCAGGTACCGCCTCATGCTACCAGTAGTGACAAGGGCACTAGTGAAATGCAAAACTAGAGAAAAATCAGTCAGGAAGGATAAGGAAAGAGAAATAGTCTGTGGCCACCACCTGCAAAACCTTTTACTTTTTGGGGGTTGTCTTGCTGTTGCCTCTCCTGTCCATCTGTTGTCATTTTCATTTGCACCATAGCAGGTGAAATTGATTCACAAGCGTTTACGCTTCCTAACTGGACAGATCGATATCCCAGAAGTTTAATTGACTTGTTATACTGTGCTGATTAACCCTTTCACACGTAAGTTCCAAAATATTTTCAACGACCCCAAAGCGTGAGTTTTTTTCTGTGTGCAACAGCTGTTCTAGAATTCGACTGTTACGTCACAGCACTAGCCTTCGCACGGTTGAGTTAGCTAATATTAGCACACATACATACATATACATAGCCTACACTAATATATATATATAAAAACACTAGATAATTCTCATTATGTGTGAGGCGACGAGGGACAGTCACCATCTGACTCCGTAGCTAACTGCGCCGTCTTTCATTTTCATCAATAAAAATATCTGTCAGCTAATTGTTTGTGTGGTGAAAATGTTTTTATTTTTAATATTTTTCGTATGTTTTCAAATAGTTGTTACAAGTGGTGTATTCCGATTCTAGCAACCATTGCAATGGACACCCATGATGTTGGTAAAGTACATTTTTGAAGGTTGTACGTTACTGCTCACCATATGCTATGAGATGCTATTTATCTCTGATAAAGCTAATAAGTTGGGCGCAGCCATACAACGTCATCTCTGGTCCAACCAAAGATGATAACGTGACAAGATAACTCACTTCCAGGTTAACTTGTTTGCGAATTGATATGGTTACAGTTGGGAGCAAGTGGAGCATCTCTTCATCATGAATCATCTTTGGTTGAATGTGGAAGAACAAGATGGCAGCACCGCAAACCAATATTAGCCTACTGCCGGATTATTTTTGAAAATGCGTTTTTCGAGTATTTCGTCAATTATTTTGATCACGGATGAGTTTACCCGTGATGTAAAACATTGTAAAGTGTAATCGCTATAAGATTGTGTATATTATATTTTCTGTCAGCCCGTAGTTAGCTCATTTTGACAGCTTGGTTAGCACTGACGTTAGCAAACTGTAGCTAAATCAACGTTATAGGCTAGGGGGTATTTGCTGCTTACATTACTTCTGTGAAAGTGTGAACTTCTGCATAAACAAATAAATGTAAATGTTGTAAAGAGGTTTACTTGGTACAATGTTTTTGTGGAACAGTGTGTTTAGTCCTAGGGTTAGCCCACAGGTTTATTGTTGCGTCATTCGTAAATAGACGATTTGTGAATGCGCATGTAAGCGAGATCGTCGGTATAATACAGCTAGCTACGTAGTAACCCATATGCATACACTGCAAATTAAACTAGATGACTATTCGGATAACAACTAACGTTGACATAGTAACATTTGCATTTCAGTACAACAATAAACGACTAGGTACCGCACTGGAATCATGTTTGCACTTTTACATTAGGATGAAATTGTTAGCTTGTGAGGTTAAAAACCACCAAACTGCTTAGCTTGCTCAGTGTTGATGTAATGAAGATATTCGATGCACAGCAATGTGTCATTTATCGTTCATTTCAGCTTCTGAAATCGCAAGTTGATGGTTTATTTTCCATAATATACACACCTCTGTGACGTGTCTGTTTAGCCGGCAGTAAACCATTGTGACCTCATTCTCAACGGAGCGTTCCAGTGATACGTTCGAATCACATATTTGTGATGGTACGCGTTTGGGCCATGTCTGGAATGATCACATATTTGTGATGGTACGCGCGAAAGGGTTAAGTGTTCTCTTAATTTATTTGAGCAGTGTATTTGATTCAGAGGTATTTTGTAACATAGCCTACAAGTGTATTATTCCCAATTCCTGCTTATGAGGTATTTTAAAGTACTGTCTGTCAACAAATTGATTGATAATCATTTTCTAGTTTGCTCTTTTGCCAGAAAAAAAAATGTATATGTTGGCTGGAGCTTGCTGTCTTATGCAATTTATTGGAAAGTTTGGCACAAACTCATTTGTTAATGGTCTGTTGGCGTCACTGGCTCTGGCGAATTTCCGATTGCAAGTGCGGTCCAATTCAAAAGTAATCCCGCCCCCTCTCTTGCTCCTCCCCGTCAGTGAGTGTCTACTCGTGTTGTTTTGGTTCTGTGTCACATCCTCCCAAGTGGAAATGGTGAGAGAAAGTGCAGGAGGGCATAACATTTAACTAATTTGACCGCAGCCCAGACCTCAAAACATTTCTCCCAGTCCAGTCGATGTAAGAGACTTATAGTCAATTACCAGTAATGCCTAGAAGAGGTTATTGCTGCCAAAAGGGGCAACACCAGTTATTGAAGCCAGGGGTGTACTTACTTTTTCCTCAGTATAATTTCTGAGAAATCATTTAAAAGCATCATTTCTTTGCGTCCTTTGTTAAATAGACAACGTTTAACAGTACGCATTGGAATAAGAATCAAATATCCATGTGTCCAAATATGTCTAAAAAGAAACAACTTATCTGGGGGTGTACTTTTTCACATGACTGTAGTTTTTGTGTTATAAAATGCATGTATGGCTGCATTCGCTTCCACTGCATTTCTAACTCAGCCGCTAAATATGATAGAAACTCCGTTCAACTTTCAAAATTCTCAGCATGACATGGTTATTAAAGGGGAATTACACTGTAAAATTGTTTGATTTGGAGAAAAAGTAGCTCTCCTCCTGATTAAAATGAGCTCTCAGCCAACTCTCTCCCTGTAGTGAGAGCATAGATGTAGTCTCAAACTACTGCATGTACCAGGTACCTGCTTTACTGTGAACTACAATTTATGCAGGGGTTGACACTAAGGTTTCAAAGGCGCTTGCCCTTTGGGCAAGTAGAGCAGGTACTTGCCCGAATGTTGAGTGCACTTGCCCAAAAATAAAACCGAATTATGCCATGTAAAACATTTTTCATTCATTTATTTTTTTATTTTTTTATTTTTTTCCTGGCCCGGGGGACAACTTTATTTTTATTTAGAAAAAAGTGAGTGAGGAGAGATCACCTAGCAGGGCAAGGGAGGGGGAGAGAGGGATGCCGATGTTGAGGATCTTGGTTAGCTCTCCCATGACTAGTGGTGTAACGGATCGTAGTTGATCCGTGATCCGTACGGATCGCCCCCCACGGTTCGGCACGCATGTGAACCGCGGATTAATTGCAAAATTTAACCATCATAGTGAATTACAGTTTTACTGCCGCTAGTACTTTTTAAAGTAATAATTCCCTAAATCTCGATGCAGAGTTGCAGTGAAAAGACAGATGCGTGCTGTGTTTTACTCTGAAGCGCATTGGACCTATCGCTAAGCCCCGCCCCTCTTCGCAGGGGGAGACAGTTTGAGAGCCAGCTCACCCACTGTAATGTAATTTTCACGGATTTAACACATTAAATACTCGTTCATTTTTGGAACCAGAGCTACGAAATCTCTTCCAAATCCGTCAACAAGGCCTGCCGTATGCACTGTAAAAATGTGTGCATGACTATTTTAAAAAAAACGGAGTTTTATGATTACAACTTAGCTCTGGTCCATAGCGTTAGAAGGAGCGTCTCCTTAACGCTATGTTACTTTCCAGTCTGTGCGTCGCCTCGTCAAACAATATGTAATGGAGCCCGGGGTATTTAATTTTGTTATTCATATGGATAAGGCAAGGCTAGTGATGTTAACACCACTGTTCTAATTATTAATTATAACGTTATATATATGGCTAACTAGCCTTGTTGGTACAAGCCTGACCGTCTTGATCCAAGGCTATGGCTAATGTTAACCAAGCCAGACTCACCTAAAGTATAATATTAACGTCAACGTTTACACAGGCTATTTTTTCATTCACTACCATGTTTAAAGGAAGAAGGTATCATGCCTCATATTGCACTTTGATTTAACAATTGAGTATTGAATATTTTATATATTTTAAGATTTTACTTAAACATTGGACATCTTGAATGTTGTTTTCATTTAAGACCATGGGCAAAAGTTCCTTGCTTTAAGTGTTTTACAGAATAAATGGAAAGCAAAGATATACTTGTCTCCCTTTTTTTTTTTTGCTGATCCGAAAAATGATCCGATCCGTGACTCAAAACCGTGATACGATCCGAACCGTGAGTTTTGTGATCCGTTGCACCCCTACCCATGACCCTCGCCCAGAATATGTTAACTGGAGTGCAGAGCCAAAATGCGTGATAGTAATTGTCTATAGCAGTTGGGCATAGTGAGCATGTATTAGTCTCTGTGAAGCCCATCTGGAACATTTTGTGGGTAGTGATGTGTGCTCTATGTAGTACCTTATATTGAATTAACTGTATTTTTGTGTTAGCTGACATAAAAAATGTGTTGTTGCATATAGTTTGCCAGTTGATGTCTGATCGGTGTATGTCCAAGTCTGAGGACCATTTGTCTGCTGGTATCGAGATAGTGGTGTCCTGGTGTGAGAGGAGTTTGTATGTCTGTGATAGCATTTTTTTTGATCTAAATGAGATTAATTTTGTTATCAGGGGATGGGTGTGGGTGCTGAAGTTATGAATATCAATTTTATTTTTTATGGTCTGTTTCAGCTGTAGGTACTGAAAGTGACACTGGTGGGGTAGGTTGTATGTTTGTTTGAGAAGATCAAAGGTCATGAGAGAGCCATCACTGAAAAGGTTACCCAGGCTGGTTATTCCTCTCTGTTTCCACGCAGAAAAGTTGATGGGTTTCTTATTGATTTTGAACATAGGGTTATGCCAGATAGGGGTGAGGATGGAGGGAGAGAATTTAAATTTAAGTATGTCATTTGCTTTCCACCAGGCAGTGAGTGTGGTATTTATGGTGCTGGCTTTGAAGCAGCTATGGGTTTTGATTGATTTATCTATGAAAGCAATATTCTCTATATGTAAATCATTGCAGATGTTCTGTTCTATATCTAACCATGCTGAATTTGTGTTGTTAGTCCAATGTCGGATGTACAAGAGCTGGTGGGATATGAAATAATTGTAAAAGTTTGGTGCATCTAAGCCACCGAACTGTTTTGGTTTTTGGAGTGTGGTTAGTTTGATTCTGGGTTTTTTACCCTTCCAGTAGAAAGTGTTGACTGCCGAGTTTAAAGAGGAAAACCAGCCCGGGGGTGGATTGACAGGTGTCATGGAGAATAGATAGTTTATTTTTGGGAGAATATTCATTTTGACAGTGGAAATGCGGCCAATTAGTGAAAGTGGGAGTTTATTCCATCTGTCCAGGTCATCTTTGATGTTGTTTAGTAACGGAGTAAAGTTAAGTTTAAATATCTCATTTGAGTTTGTTGATATGTGGATTCCGAGATATTTAATGGGATGATTTGACTCTGTAAGGTAGATCCCCAACCTCGGCAGCCCAATCTAGGTGGGTTAGAGGCAGAATCTCGGACTTAGACCAGTTGATGGAGTAGCCCGAGACCTCACCAAAATTGTTAATCAGCTTGTGGACTGACGGAAGGGAGGTTGAGGGAGTGGTTAGATATAACAGGATGTCATCAGCGTAAAGACTTATATTGTGATGGTATGAATTGGTTTTAATGCCTGTGATGCTGTCATTCTGTCTTATAGCTGAAGCGAGTGGTTCTATGAACAGTGCGAACAGTAGTGGGGATAATGGGCATCCTTGTCTAGTACCTCTATTTAGTGTGAAGGATTTTGATATTTGTCCATTGGTGATTACTGATGCTGAGGGGGTATTGTATAGGATCCTAATCCAGTTGGTGAAGTGAGAGCCGAAGCCAAAATGGTTTAAGGTGGAGAAGAGAAATGGCCACCCTACCCTGTCAAACGCCTTTTCCGCATCCAAAGTTAGTGTTATGGCCGGATGTTTGATCTCTGTGTTGGTTCTAATTTTATATAGATGTATTATGTTGAATAATCTTCGCATGTTTTCTGAGGAATGTCTCCCCTTGATGAAGCCAGTCTGATCGGGGTGAATAAGTGATGTGATTACAGATTCGAGTCTTAGGGCCAATACCTTGCTTATAATTTTAACATCAGTATTTATTAAGGATAGGGGGCGATAGTTGGAGCATTGGGTGGGGTCTTTGTTCGGTTTGAGTATGAGTGTTATCAGGGCCGTATTCATGTGGTGGGGGATTTTGGAACTAAGGAGGGTTTCGGAGATCATTTTGAGAAATAAGGGTGATAAAAGGGACCAGAAATGCTTATAGAATTCTGCTGGGTAGCCGTCTAGACCTGGAGATTTGTTATTTGGCATGAGAAGTACTGCTTTCATCAGTTCATCTGTGGTTAGTGGTTTATCCAGCGTCTCTGCTTGGGTTGTGGAAAGTTTGGGGAGGGAGATGTTCCTCAGAAACGCATCGACTTCTGTAGGTGTGGGGTTGTGGTCTGGTGTGTATAATTTGCTGTAGTAATCTCTAAATGTTTCATTTATTGTATTGTGATCCTGTGTGACGTTTCCAGAGGTGTCTTCTATTGATGTGATCGTACGTTTTTCAGTTTGTTGTTTTAGTTGGTTAGCCAATAGTTTACCAGTTTTATCGCCAAATTCGAAATGTTGTTGACGGAGTCTAAGTAGGTCATATTCTGTTTTTTTGTTAAGAAGAGTATTGAGTTCATGTTTGACTTTGAATAGTTCTTTGTTGATTGTATTTGTTGGCGTTTGAGAGGCTAGGATGTCCATTCTCTTCACCTCCTGCTGTAAAAAGGATTCTTCTTTTTTTTTATATGAGGAGTATGATATTATTTTACCTCTTATGACTGCCTTTGCTGTTTCCCAAAGAGTGGTTGCGGTTATATCTGAAGTGCTATTAATTTCTAGGAAGGATGCCCATTCTTGTTTGAAATATTGGATAAACTCTGGGTCTTGGAGTAGTAAGGTGTTAAAGCGCCATCTAGGGGGAGGGTGTGGGTGGGTTTTTGTTAGTAATTTGAAGGTGATTGGTGCATGATCTGATATCATAATACTGTGGATGTTGGATTCTATTGCTCTGTGTGTGAGTGAATTATTAATCAGAAAATAATCAATGCGGGAGTATGTTCTGTGATATGAGGAGTAGAAGGAGTATTCTCTATTGTCTGGGTTGTGCAGTCTCCAGATGTCCATCAGTCCACATTCCGACATATATTGCTTAATTGTAGATGAGGAGAGGAAGGGTTTATAGGGGGATGAAATAGAAGAGCGGTCAAGATCTGGGTTCAATACTGTGTTAAAGTCACCTCCTAGAATAATATGAGAACTGAGGAAATTTGACAATTCTGAAAAGAGAGAGTGGAAGAAAGTTGGTGAGTCAGTGTTGGGTCCATAGATACTAGCTATTGTTATACTGTCTTTATCAATTTTGCCGTTGATAATAATGAACCGTCCTTCAGGGTCAGCTATAGTCTCTTTATGGGAATATTGTGTGTTTTTATTGATCAGAATCGAAGTACCACGTTGTTTGGAGTTATAGGTTGAGTGGAAAGACTGGGCAATCCATCTGGCCTTGATTTTCCGAGATTCTGCCTCTGTGAGATGGGTTTCTTGTATTAAACAGATATCCGATTTCAGATTGTGTAGATGGTTCAATACTTTGGTCCTTTTTGCAGTTGAGCCTATTCCTCTTATATTCCATGAAGTTATATTTAGTGCCAGATTCCTTATATTACTGGTAGTGGTAATAATAAAATGAGGATATAAAACCTAGCACCGCCCTTTCGCGTATTGGACCTGGAGATGGAGGACAGAACCTTAAGGGAAGACAGGAACATGAGGTACACACATATAAGACAACATACAACAGAAACAGTACGGGTAACAGGGGATCAAGGAGCAATTCCACCTTTCTTTGCACTTCGTTGTTCAACATTATCCCATGTAATCAATATTTTTAGGTTGCGGTAAGGAAGGATAAAAGTAAGCATAATAAAATAATATAAAGAAAAAATAAATAAAAATTATAATAACAATAAGAATAAGAAAAAAGGAAAGAAATAACAAGACTAACAATAACACGTGTATTCATGTATGTGCTTGTGTGTGTACATTTATGTGTGTGTGTGTGCGTGTGTGTGTATGTGCGCGCGCCTGTGCACGCGCGCATGCAAGCATGATCAGCCAGGAGAAAACAGCCATCTAGTTTCACCATTCCACTTCAGAATACAAAATACTTCCCCTCTCAAACAGCGCCCCTCTACCCAACACACAAGATCAACCCCGAGAGCGTGATGTCCTGTTCGGTGCTCCAACTTCAAGTTCAATGCGAGTGTGTGTGTGTGTGTGTGTGTGTGTGCGCGAGCGCGCGTGCATGTGTGTCCTCAATGTTTGCCCAGACATGTAGTCCAATATATTTCACAGTATGTTATTGTGCAAAATAATAGTCATATGTACCATATTGTTCAAAGTTATTGTCCTCAGTGTTGGCCCAGATATCTGGTCAAATATGATACATTACACAGAGCATTATTGTTCAGCATAATAGTCATGTAGCATTTTGTTCAAAGTTAATGGTTGAGAGATCACATTGCTAACATAATAGACATAGTCTATACTGTCTGTGTAATGTTCCAAGTAGGCTATATACATATTTAGAGTTCAGTCTCAAGTTCATGTGTTCTAGTGTGTGTATGCGTGTGTGCACGCGCATGTATAGCGTGCGTGTGTGTTGGATGTGGGGGGCGAGGGATAGAGAGTGTGACCAGGGGAGAGAGATAGAGAAGGCGAGAGAGAGAGAGGGGGGAGTCGAGAGAGAGAGGAGATTCGTTCAGATAGTTAGTCCATATTTTGCAGTGGGATCTGCTTTACTCACGGCTACCAGGTGACAGTTGAGGAGTCGCGGAATAGTTGGCCATTAATGTAGAGCCGGTCAACAACCAGTCGCACTTTCAGACCCTCTGCCCGGCGTTGTTTCAGTATCGGGTATAGAGCTCGACGTCTCTCCATGATTTCGGGAGGAAATTGTAGGGATGCACCGAAATGAAAATTCTTGGCCGAAACCGAAAACCAAAAATGAGAAACCAAGGCCGAAAACCGAAAACCGAAACACCGAAAGAAATGATTGTCAATTATTAGAACCATTGCATTTATGGCTATGACTGTGTACTAACCTCACTAAAATCAAAGCATTGCAATTCAAGAATAAATCAATTACAAAAGTATGAAAATATTTATTTAGCACTGACATTACAGCAATGCACAATATAAATTAAAATTCAAAACAAAATGTTTAACTTGACCCCGCTCATGTGTACATTAAATAATAATGTACAGGCCTATAACTGACTGGCCTGCTGAAAGATTGTAAAATTAAATATGTTCTCTCATAAAAACACAAAGTGCATTTAAGTCAAGTGCCTTTTAAATTTTTCTCTGTAGGACTACTACAACAAAGTGCATTCAGAACAAGTGCAACTGCTGAAAGATATAACAATATTTTCTCTGTAGGCCTACAACATAACAGTGTATCAAAACAAAGATTGCCATAGCCTGTAGGCCCTTAACAACAACAAATGCACCAAGAATTGTGGATGTGCAAAGTGGAAAACAGATATTGAAATAACTCCACACCGCCGACATGCTGGCTCTTATCCAGATAACCGTGTGCTGGCTGCGCTTTTTGTTTGCGTCATTACAATTCTGTTTCGGCCGTGTTGTTTCGGTGATTTAGGTCTTTCGGCCGAAAACCGAAAATGCACTTTTGGGCCATTTTCGGCCGAAAATTTTCGGTGGCCGAATTTTCGGTGCATCCCTAGGAAATTGTTCATTAACTGAGAATGGTGTTGCTCTCAGTTCCCGGCCTCTTTCCAAAATCGCCCCCTTCATTTTGAAGTGCGTTAGACGTGCTATGATCGGCCTTGGTCTTTGTGTTGTTTTCTTGCCAAATCGGTGTGCTATTTGGAAGTCTATTACCCGAGCATGTTCTTCGGACATTTTGAGGTTATCTACTAGGAAAGATTTGACTTTACGTTCTGTTTTCTCGTAGTTTTCCCCCTCTTCTTCCTCAATTCCCGTGATGACGATATTGTTGCGCATACTCCTGCATTTTAAATCGAGTATGGTTTTCCTCATTTGCTTGTTGTCGACCTGTAGTTTAGTTGAGGTAATTGAGAGATTGTCCATTTCTTTTCGGAGTGCTCCATTGTCCTTTTGCAAGTCCATGATAAGTTTATTGTTGTATTCTACAGTGTGTTTCAGGGCTTCTATTTCCTTTACAAGAGCAGCGATCGCATCCAGCTTGTCCAACTTGAAAAGTTGTTTCTCGATGTTAAAAAGTCTTTGACTGTCAGATTTGGAGAGTGTTGACGGCGATTCATCACGGTCGCTCGAGCCGAGCTGTTTTCTGTCTCTCTTCGGTGTTGGTTTCTCAGACATGTCTGCCCCGTCGGTATAGTTTTCCAGTTCGTCAATAAAGTCTTCCAAATCCGATGATGATATGAATGCCAGTTTGTTATTTGCTTATCCGCTAAATTAGAATTGTTTGATTCTGGGATAAGCGAGCAGCCCGCGTCTTACTCCGCCATGCTCCGCTTAGTATCTACTACTTCCCTTTTTCATTCATTCTAACGTGAGACCCGGCGCAAACTTCAGATACATGTCTTGCAACCGACCATTGGACAGAAGAGGCAAAAGACTAAAATCACTAACCGGTCAAAATTGAGTTAATACCAGAATCGCATTCCTGAATATCACATTTACCATTCACCTAAATTTCTAAATTCAAATTGTTATGTAAATATGTGAAATTTTGTTAAATATAAGGATGAGTTAGACCTCCAGAGCCTGCCACACAAGAAATAACTAGTGCTGCCCCCGACCAACGATTTGCTTAGTCGACCTGTAGTCGTCAGTTCAAACCCATAGTCAACTAACCGTTGCACATTTATGATATTCATTTAATTATTTAAATATGTATTTTGGAGCATCAGAAAATGGTTTGACTTCCATCTGATCTATAGTAAGTTTACTATATTACAGAGAGATACAAAACCGTCATT
The DNA here is from genome assembly GCA_022702515.1 of Ilyophis sp. 1 JC-2022. Classification (NCBI taxonomy): domain Eukaryota; kingdom Metazoa; phylum Chordata; class Actinopteri; order Anguilliformes; family Synaphobranchidae; genus Ilyophis; species Ilyophis sp. 1 JC-2022. The sequence goes on along the minus strand of CM040403.1, from coordinate 68,691,035 downwards.
ATGAGCATTTAAAATATCAACTATAGCTACAAGAACAGCCTGCGATTTGCTGGCCTGCGCTGCCTATTAACGGCATAGACAAAGCGGGGAATGAATGTATCGGAACTACAAGCAATGAGACGTTTAACATTGTTATTTTTATTTCAACACACAACTTAAAAATAGTGAATAAGATTAATTATAGCCTAATCTATATTAGCAATTGTGTGTTTTAGCCTACTTGTGACCAGCGAACCTTGTGCTGCCGTCTTTCCTCCAATCGCAGTCTTTTCATTATGCCTGAGGAACACAAGTTTGTTGACGTTGCTCGGGAGAAGTGAGCTCTGCGTTTTGCTGACTATGAAGCTGGCCTTATGAGCAGATGTGCTGAATGATGGGTGAATTGTTGCTTGCATGCAGTCTACGTTTAACTTTTTTGGGGGTCATTTCGACACAAAGTCCTCGCATACTTTTGTTTTTCTCAATCTATACAACTGATCTATTCCTTAATTAATAGGCACCAATTGTTAGTTACAAGGGGCACGTCCGGACTCCAGAATGAATAGTACCATTCGTGTTTTTTCACACTGCGACGATTCGACCAATTAAAATTTTGATCGACCAAGTTCTTTTGATCAACTAATGGTTTAGTTGCCTATTTGGGGGCAGCCCTAGAAATAACTGACTCACTGTAATTTTTGGGGCTGCCCCCAAATAGTCTGCCCCCAGAAAGGGGAACTATTCCTTCCGGACGTGCGCCTTGTAACGAACAATTAGTGTCTATTAATTAAGGAATAGATCAGTTGATAGAATATCTGAGAGAAAATCTAAAGTATGCGAGCATTTTGAGTGTCTAAAGGATGACCCCAAAAAAGTTGCAAATGTAAACTTTGCAAGCAACAATTCGCCTATATCATTCAGCGCATCTTCTCAAAGGCCGGCTTCATTGTCAGCAAAACGCGGAGCTCACTTCTCCAGAGCAACTTCAACAAATGAGAAGACTGCGATCGGAGGAAAACCAGCAGTGAGTAGGCCTAATGTGACGAGGTTCGCTGGTCAGAGTAGGCTAAAACACACTTTTACGTTGCTAATATAGATTATAATTCATCTTAATTTATAGCCCATTAAAAAATTATAAAAACAATAATTTAATAAAATACATTTTTCATCTTGTTTTGATAACTGTTGTTAAATTAGCTACATTGTTTGTTCTCTTTCATTTTTAAGTTGTGTGTTGTTTTTAAGAGTGGAAATAAAAATAACAATGTTATATGTCTCATTGCTTGTTGTTCCGACACGTTCATTTCCCGCTTAGTCGATGCCATTAATACAGCACTGGCCATAAGCAAACCGATGCCGTTAATAGGCAGCGCAGGCCAGCAAATCGCAGCCTGTGCATCATTGATATGGTTTTAAAGATAGAGATCTACGAATGGGAGAATCTTTCACGCTGTTCAGATGTATTTTTCTAAAATCTATGGTTGAGTTGTCTGCACAGCTGTGTTTAAAATCAGTGTATAAACAAACAAATGCAGGTATCCCCTGATAAAATATACAATAACTCGCTTAACCGTATTTACTTGGGCCCAATAGAGGCCATGTTCACCTAGTTTCGACTAGTCTCATTTTTGTGTCAATATCTCAACATCACTGCACATCCATGGTTTAAAGCTTTAATTGTATTGTAGAGGCTGTACCATTCGGAAATTTGCTACTGAAGAGGCTACATTTGTCAGAATCGTGGGACAATGCACCGATGCATCGATCTGAATGTGTAAATACAACTGCATCGATCTGTAAGATTAGAATTGATAAACATCGATTAATATCGCATTGTAAATGAATGTGCACATGTATGTATTTATTTATTTATTTATTTGAAAAAAATATTTATTTATTTAAAAAATATATTTCTGAGACACGACTACTTTTAAAACCGTTTTGACTAGCTTTAATCCATGTGTCTGCTCCAACCCCCACGTAAGCGTGAGTTGAAAGCAGCGACAGGCGGGAATCAAGCGACAATGAGACGGACAGATCTGAGCGAAATGGCTCGCTGCTCGAGTGCGACAAAAGAGACAGAAATTGACAGAATTTGCGATGTTCCGAACAGAAAATCAGTGGTATGGAAGCATTTTGGGTTTAGAAAGAAGGAGGGTGTACTTGACGAAACCGCTGCAATATGCAAGATATGCCAAGTTGAAATCAGATACACGGGCAACATCACAAACATGATAAACCATTTGAGCCGACTACACACCATTGACGGGAAGGACAGCAAGCGGGTTAGCAAACTAAACTCGGGAGTCAAGATTTTCCTGGAGAAATGGCCAAACAGTTCTTTTATTTGTTTTTATTAGTTTTTATACACATACCGTGTCCAGACAGTTAATTGTAAAGTGTTTTCTGATATTTTAATTTAAACCATTTTCTATTCAAAATCAAGGAGACGTTGGAGACAAAAAACAAAAATGTCTTGCGTTCAATTAATTATTACTACGTTAACTGTCCGATTCCAAATCTCCCCCTTCTCCTACATATCACACAGACAAAAACTAAAATAAAATTTTAAAAAACAGTTCTAATCGGGCAAAAGAGGTGACATCTGCAATAGCCATGTTCCTCTGCAAAGACCTTAGACCATACAGTGCGGTAGAAGAAGAGGGATTTAGTCACTTAATGAATGTCGTGGAACCTAGATACACCATACAGAAAACATTTTAGTGAATAAAGGAAAGGTATTAGGGTACCATGTCTGACACTGTTTGAAAAACAATAACCTCAATAGGGCAACTTTAGAAAATACACTGTTAGTCATGTTTATTGCTGCATTATTTGCTGCAGACAGCTGCAAAATATATGGCATGCCTTAACAATAAACAGAATTCTGTGAACTTGGCGTCAGGTTCTAATTGAATATTTAATTACTGCTGACTGTTTCGGTATCAAATCACATTAGCATACCTATTACATTTTTTTTAAAGTATCAAAATTAATCGAACCGAATTGTATCGAATCAAATTGTGGTCAAATGTAAGATGTTATGATTATGGATGTTAACAGTTAATCGACTATCGATTAATTGCTAATAAGAATTGAATCGATAAGATTTCAAATGAAACAATTAACTGAACGATCTGTGGTCTTGTTTCAATGGGAGTTTTTGTGTGAAATGTAATCATGGTTTAAGGTCTCCACGCGAGGGCGCCAAATTCAGCCTAGTGTAAGCCGTGAAGTTGAGCCTACACACGAAGTTAATGTATCCTACCACCTGAAAAGCGTACTTCCAACCGTGCTGTCAGGGTAGCTAGCTACATGCAATCTGATAGGAGTTTTGTGCAATGACTGTTTAAAAAAACTTAACTTTACAACCTAAATAAACTCAAAACTCGGTTGTTTTAATTAAATGTACCATGAATCCACTTCTTAAAGATAATGTGCAATTTTGGCCACTTGTTCTAAAAGTGGCGCTGATGAGCCGAACACACAAACCGCCGTGTTATGTAGCACCAAAGAAGAAGAGGTTTAGTTTACGAATTGCAAGTTAAGCGAGCGTGAATCGTCACGGTGAAAAACAGCGGAATATTTGTCTCAAAATTCTGTCCGTAAATCCAAGCAGATCAAGCGTGTCCTTCGATCGGCAAATGTAGATTCGCCAGTTCGCAAGCCAAGCTTTTGATTTGTACATGTGAACATTGGTAACATATCTGTAAATGTTATTTGCATTTGTGAATATAATTTTTGCATTCATCCAAATGATGATTTACGAAACACAAGTTGAGAGGTGTGTGTGTGTGGATGGTAAATACAATTGTGGATTATATCTACGAACACAAATTGAGAGGTGTGTGTGTGGATGGAAAACACATACTTGTGGATTATTTTTACGAAACACAAATTGAGAGGTGTGTGTGTGTGGATGGTAAATACAATTGTGGATTATATCTACGAACACAAATTAAGAGGTGTGTGTGTGTGGATGGTAAATACAATTGTGGATTATACTTTTGTGCTTGTTTATTTTTGATAGAAATCTACCTCCATATACAGTAGCCTATGCGATTTTGATTAGAAATGCTTGAACCGTTTTGCTTTCGGATAAAGTTGGGTGGACGTCAGATGCCAGTTGGTAGGCTACAGGTTCCGATCAAGATTGCAGGCTATATTTTTTAAATGTGAAACTGTACCAAAAAACAGTTGACAGGGCTATATTATTTTACTAATACCCCCGCCATTTGTTGCTAACTAATTTATTGGGCTATTGAGTAGCCCGTAGCCTATGCAGAGAGTAACTGATTCGGTTGACAATTATGTAGGCTACTGCGGTACGGTAGTCAGCAGTTCATATAGGCTAGTCAGTTCAGTAGGACTCACTGAGGTTGATGGTTGAAAAGGACATGATGCCAATAAGCACCATTGACGGTGAGAGATTTCGAGAGCTAATAAACGGGCTGCGCACACGACTCGCTCCCGACCACGTAGCTTGAATGTTCTTGAATAAAAATACGTAGGTCTATCTAGTATGCATATGAGGAGCCTATTCAAAACATAATAGCCTATGATTTAAGTTGACTGTTCTAGGCTAGGTCTACTAGTTTAACTGTCGCCTTTCCATTTCAAGCGAGATTATGTTAATGCGGCTAGCGCAGCAACGGTTTCGCTTGCAACTGATAAGACGGAGCGCAATTTCTTTTCTGTTGAAGTAGCCTATACAAGCCTTCATATTCTATTTTTGTTACGCTGCAATAATGCCTGTTTCTCAAATGTTACAATAAATCTTTGATTGAGGAATATAACATGCATTTTGTATTCTGTATATCATAAGCTATATTTAGTATATTATGTTATCAATTAATCGACTATTGTTTGTTAAGGTTAACAACTATCGATTAAGGAAATTCCTTAAAATTTGCATCCCTACTTATGATGCATCGAACCTTTGCCAAAGGAATCGTAATCGAATCGTTATGGGATTGAATCGTCCCACGATATATATATATAGCATAATACGCATAAAAAGACATAGCCTAATGTTTTGTACTTAAAAAAAATAAAAAAATAAAAAATGCTTTTAAAAGTCTGCGTTTTTACATACCAATTGCAAAGTATTAGAGATTATTGTATATTGGGTACTGTACATTTTTTATTTTTTAATAATATATTGTTCCTATATCGGTACATAATTTTTTTTTTTGTTGTCTGTAGAAATTGTGCATTTTATGCTGTTTATTGTATGGCACTGTGACAAGATGAAGCTCGTAAACAAAGGGCTATGAAACGTTTTAACAATCCTGCATCGGAACTTTGCCGGGTTTTCTTCATGCTGTAATGTATAATGTGCATACTGTAATTGGGAAGGATACAGCTACCACTAGGGGAGCACAGTGGATAGGACTACTTGTCAACTAATTTTGTGAAATTTAGCTTGTTATAAACGTGAGAAATGTCTGTATAACACAGGTTACTTGGATTTCCGATTTTCTCAGAACAGCGAGAAACTGTTTGTAAAACACCCTTTTAACTAATCCCTTTTAATCGTTTATACCGACAGGATAACTGTTTTTTCTCCCCCCGAATGTCCAATGATATGCTGTCAATAGAGAAAAGGAAGGGAAATCTAAATTGTTTTTGGTACATCATTTGTAGTACTTCACTTTGTAGTTGGCAGAAACAACCCTTAAAGTACCTGTCTCTGTTTCGTACTGAATTATATGGAAAAATATTTTTAAAATAAAAAACTCGTAGCCCCTTTGCGCAGATGGCAAATTTGGTCAATTCTCACCTATTTAGGGGGCACTCTGTTTAATGTAATATTCGGTGCTTGACCCCCTAAAACTCTGAACAAAAACAATAAGGTACAATTTGTGGTTCTCCTCTGAAAGACACTGCCTGCAGAGCAGGGGTAGAGGAAACTAGGGATGCAAATTTGGGCAATTTTTTCTAACCAATGGTCAGCCCTCATTAATGGTCATTATCGGTTAACCAATAAGCTTAAATAGGCTATAAACAAATGGACGTAAATCCTTGAACCATTAAAAATAAAACAGAATATTCAAACATTGGCTGTCTACCCTACCGCGCTAATACAATAAGACCGCTATAGTTTAGGCTAGCCTATTCATGAACATTTTAAAATTGCCTAACAGGGAGAAAAAAGCTAATATTAGTGTGAAGAGAGACCGTTTTTGCTGTCATGGTCCCGCAAGCACAGTGATTTAGTAGCTTCCCCAGCACTGGCAATCAAACAACACAGGCAGCCTATAATTGGCTACGGCGAGCCGATTTAAAAATAAATAAATAAATAAATAAATAAATAAATAAATAAAATAAAAATATTTTTAAAAAGACTATCACTCACCCTTTGTCAAATAACGTTGAATCTCAATGCCAGCAAAGTTTCTTAATTCAGCTAACGTTAGCTAGCTATTCTGTTATGGTAGGTCTATGGCTTTGAAAGCGTGTTCCACCGTTGCAGTAAGGGGATAAAACGTGGCGAGAGCTGTAGATCAGAATAACGTTATTGTCGGCTAGATAAAGGCGACAGCAGTGCGACACCACTTCAAAGATCTCAACAAGGTAACTTAAATCGTAGCCTCTAAACAGTTGCATAATTAACTTTACAAAACAAATTAACTGAGTGTTTTTCCCTATAGCGTATAATTATCATTTCCTTCTTGAACAATGGGCCAATATCCCACTACACATAGTTCAGAAATTGTATGACGGCATTCCTAGAAGGATTGAAACTGTTTTGAAGGCAAAGGGTGGTCTTATTCGTTATGAGTTACTAGATATTCAGTTTTTGTAGGTGTTTCTGCCACCGTCACTCACTTCCCCTCCAGCAGCTGTCAATAAATGTCTGCCTCCACCTGATGTTTGATGTCTTTTGCCTCACTTCCACCTTCTTTGGCCGCGTGTATCCTGTCACATTACAGTATGCATCAGCATCTACAGTTGTTTAAAAAAAATAGCAGTACAACATCAGTAACCTGATGAACCACTGTTATTTGTAGTAGTGATATTTCTGCATACAAATGACTTGTAGATGTAGTAGTGTAATAGAAGAACAACAGGCCCAACTGTCATGACATGCACGCTGCTTGTTCTGAGTAATTGGCTCATTCATTGAAAAGGGCGTGTTCAAAATAATAGCAGTGTGGGGTTTAATTAGAGAATTCATTAATTCTGTGAAAAAACAGGTGTCATTAATTGTGTTTTATTAAGGAATAAGGGAAGCAAATGTTTCACACATTGTTATAAAATATATTTCCTTCTGAATTGCTAAGTAAAATGGGCCGTTCCAAATATTGTTCGGAGGAACAACGTAATTTCATTAAAAAGTTGATTGGAGAGGGTAAAATGTATAAAGAAGTGCAGCAAATTATAGGATGCTCAGCTAAAAAGATCTCAAATGCTTTATGGCAACAAAAACCCGAAACACGTGGAAGAAAATGAGCAACTACTGTTAAAACAGATCGAAGAATAGTCAGAATGGCAAAGATTCAGCCAATCATCACCTCCAGAAAGATCAAAGATGATCTAAAATTACCTGTAAGTGCTGTTACAGTCAGAAGACGTTTGATCGAAGCTAAGCTATCAGCAAGAAGCCCCCATAAAGCACCATTGTTGAAAAAACGGCATGTGCAGAATCGGTTAAAATTTGCCAAGAAACACATCGATTGGCCCAAAGAGAAATGGCGTAACATTCTGTAGACTAATGAGTAAAATTGTTCTTTTCGGGTCTAGTGGTCGTTGACAATACGTCAGAATTCAAGCCACAGTACACTGTGAAGACAGTGAAGCATGGTGGCGCAAAAATCATGGTATGGGGACACTACGGTGTTGGGCCTATTTATCATATACCAGGGATCATGGATCAGTTTGAATACATCAAAACACTTTGAGATTATGTTGCCGTATGCCGAAGAGGAAATGCCCCTGAAATGGGTGTTTCAACAAGACAACGACCCCAAACGCACGAGTAAGCGAGCAACATCTTGGTTCCAGACAAAAAGGATTGAGGTAATTGAGTGGCCAGCTCAATCCCCTGACCTCAACCCCATTGAAAACTTGTGGGGTGACATTAAAAATGCAGTTTCTGAAGCAAAACCCAAAAATTCACAGGAACGGTGGAATGTAGTTTGTTCATCCTGGGCTGTAATACCCGTTTCTAGGTGCCAGAAGTTGGTTGACTCGATGCAACGCAGATGTGCAGCAGTTATCAAAAACAATGGTTATGCAACTAAACATTAGTTCAGTAATTTAAAGTGAAGTTAAATCTTGAAAGATTTCTTCAGTTTATACAGGAAGTGTTTGAGTTTGAAGAGAAAAATGTTGACACTGCTATTTTTTTGAACAGATTAATATTCCTTTTCTTTGCTTCCTGTAAAAGAATAACGCAGACTTGATAAAATTTGTTAATGCTTTGATTTGGAATTGAATGTGTAATGTTTCCACTACATTTGAAATATGGAACTAAAACCTATTAAAAAATATTTGCACTTAACTTTTTTAACGCACTGCTATTTATTTGAACACCACTGTACACTGAAAAACCTGAGATACTGTTTACCATGACGCACAGAGGTCAATGACCCATCACTGCAAGCTATACTCTGGTAAATTAGACCTTGTTACATGGCCACAAATTTCTGGCCTCAGTCATGAAACATGAGCAGAACGAATTTGTGTGTAAATGGTTCGGATTTGCAATTTTGCTCATATTTTGGTATTCATCAAAGTTTATCTGCATTTGAACTGATCTCTGAGAATTGGGGGGTAAGACTAGATTCAGCTGTAAATTACGCTGGTACAGTATGGAACACATGACTGGCAAAATGGCTGTACGTCATCAAGGGTTTAAGGTATCAAACGAGCCCCAAACCATCACTCTGCGGCCAGATATGGAGTAGATGTGGATGGATCCCTTTAAGGGTTGTTTCTCCTTACTTTTTTCCCCATAGAGTTCTATAGGAAAATTAGTCAGGAGAAATAACCCTTGCAGTGATCCATCCACGTCTACTCCATATCTGGCAACAGAGTGATGGTTTGGGGCTCGTTCGATAGCTCAGACCCTTGATGACGTACAGCCATTTAGCCAGCCATGTGTTCCATACTGTACCAGTGTAATTTAAAGCTGAATCTAGTCTCACCCCAAAATTCCCATAGAGATCAGTTCAAATGCAGAGAGGTTATAGTATCGCTTGTAACAGTACCTGAAAATAAGATATCGAGAGTCTTTTGATGTTGATTGGTCACAGACTTCAGGAAGTAACAGCATGCAAAGGATATGCGACCAAATATTAAATATGATACTTTAAAAATATGTTAAAGCAAAATATTCTAATTTTCTGAGATACTGAATTTTGGGTTTCATTAGCTGTAAGCCATAATCATCAAAATTACAAGAAATAAAGGCTTGAAATATTTCACTATGTGTAATGAATCTATATAATATATGAGTTTCACTTTCTGAAATGAGTGACAAAAAATATTGAACTTTTTCCACGATATTCTAATTTTTTGAGCTGCACCTGTATAAGCCAGAGTTTTCACGTTTTGTTCTCCAACATAAATTACACATTAATATCTTAACCATGAATTCTGAGGCTTTTATATGGTTTTACAAAGTATGCTGCTAACAGTTTCTATATTCAAACTTCTACTTGTTGGAATAAATACACGTCATTACCTCAGCAGATCCTCGGCTCATCTCAAGCATAGCTAATCGTGTCAGCGCTCCTTTCAAACTTTTCAACTTGTTTTCTTTGAAATTCTAAAAGTGTAATTTGTCATTTTGTTTTGACAAGGCCTCAATTGTGAGATTCATAAATGATATTGATTGCATGATGAATTATTGTTTGCTCATAAACAACAAATATATGACCTAACTGCACTAGCACCCATGCTAACCACTAATGACAGGCCAGGAATTTATGACAGTTTCAGAGCCAACTTGCCATCACTGTCATAATGCCTGAATATAATTCTTTTAACTATAAAATAATATTAAAAGTGAAAGATAAATCTCTCACTTAACAATCTTTGACTTCATTCATAAATGTTTAAAAAACCTGGACACATACAAATTTAACTGTAATGAGTCTTGTAAATCAAAGTAATGTGAATTATTATTTACCTATATATCACTGTTTTTTGGCTAGTATGTCTGTGAAATTGGTATTAAATTGCATTCTAAGTGGTGTTAAAAAGGTCTTAAATTTAAATTGTTGAAACCGGCAGATTTCCCTGAAAAAGACGAGGCTAAATTACCTTTATCCAAAATAAGATTGTTCGTTGGTTCAGTCATTCCTTAATTTTTTGATTATAGACGTTAACTACTCAGTAGTCCTAACAGTTAACGTTACTTGCCAGCAGTTTGGTAACGTTAGGTAGCCTACAGCGGCACTGTGGGGAAAATTTGAGGGAAGCCTGGGATCAGAGAGAGGAAAACATCAACAGATTCGTGGTGAAACTCACAGAATGAAACTGTTCCGAAAATATATCTGACAGACGAATATTTTCGCATTGAAGGCAACGTTACCTGAAAGCACGTAAGGTAGTTGGCTATTTATTTTCAGAGGGTGTGCAATCACACTAGCCATGGTGGGGGTTATCATTACCTCTCTAAGCTAACAGCAAACTCCAGCTAGGAAGCCTTACAAATGAAAGCACAACTTTCATTTGTGTAGTCATAATGTGTTAGTTAACATAATTGAACGCTGATACTTACCATATCTAACCGAGTGTGGCGCCGAAAAATATGCTGTCATCCCATAATGCTGCACGGTCCAGGTCAATTCAAATTTCAGTTTGATTGGTCCATTTTCTCACTAAAGGAATATTTCTGTATTTTGGATTACAGTAAAGGATATTACAGGATTATTGCTGTAATATTTCATCAGTTATGAAGAATTCACAGAAAACATATTGTAAATCTACAGCCACATGCTGTATACAGCATAAACGGCAAGGTTCTGTTCATAATGCAGTAATATTGCTGTTAAAACCAGTACAATTTCTAATGTACAGACTGGTATAGCTTACACTACAGTAAAAATGTCAGCTAAAAGTCCATGTAAAACAACAGAATCTTTTCTGTTGTAGCGCTGAGCTCGTGTGGCGTTAGTCATTACCAGACGTTATCTGACTACAGCTGGCATGCATGGTAACTTGCAGCCGAGTAGCCAGTTAGCTAACGCGATCTATACGATGTATGACGTTAGCAAACATCTCCTTTTTCCAAGAACTAGCCGCCAAATAAAGTAACGTTATCAATAATGGCAACCTAGCTATTATTCATTATAGGTAATTACAGTTAGTTGGCAAGCAGAAAGTACAGGTGAAATTTGGTAGAACTCTGAGTCCAAATGGTGGCGAAATATGTTTGTTAGTTGCTCTGTGCTCCCCTGGGGTGATGATCCAGAATAGGGCATTTGTCGCTCTCCATTCACTTCTATGGGGAAGCTAAAACGGTCTCAAAATGACACTTCTAGCACGTATACGATCGCAAACTAAGAGGATTCTGTCAATACAAGCAACAAGCATTTCTCGTGCGTATTTGTATGTAATTTTACATTTCAATTAACAGCAACTTATTGTATTTTTCATTTTTTTCCAGAATGCCAACTCCAAAAAAAAGAATGGTTTCTTTTGAATCTCAAGCTAAGAGAGGAAAGCTCGAGCAGAAGGCTGCTGCTCTGCCTCCTAAGAGAAACATTTCAACTTCTGTGAAATCTACAAAGCTTCGGAGAGGCCCTTCTACTAGGAAAAGGACTTCGGTTGCACCCCGAGCGAGGAAGAAGCCTCCTGCTCCGCAGAATGATACAAAAAAAACGGCTAAATCCATTTGCTGCTCAAACAGAGTGAGAACAGTCCCAAAGACGGTGATCAAGAGCAAGCCAAAATTGGTTGTACAAACAGCAAAGGAGAGGAAGATCATTAGTGCCTCAGGGACTCATTCATGCAAACAGACAAAACCATCAAACCACTTTCCTAAGAACACTTCCATAACCCAGCCGGCTACAAGGGCAAACACAGGTTTAAGGAATGCACGGCTTAAGAAAAGTAAGGAATTGCCCCCCCCTACTTCAATCTCTTCAAGAGGCAGTGCCTCTGTTAGGGAGAAAGGGATGAGAAAGCAGCTACTAAGACAGAGAGCAGAGGGCACTTCTATAACTCTAGGTAATAAAGAGCTCCATTATAATGGGACCAGAGGCCACAAGAGAGCTCGAGCCAGCAGCCTAACAGAGCAAAATAAAACCAGGGTTAGTCTGACCAGTATGGAAAACCCTGTAACTATCAGTTCAATCCAATCAGACCACAATTACGGTAGACCTGTAGAGTCCGCAAGATGTAATGCCCAAATGGCAAGCCAGAGAGAAGTTCTTTCCAAGAAGGGACCAAAGCACCAGTGTACTATAATGACAAAAAACCAACATGCCTTGAGGAGGAGATGCATTTCCACTGAGCACCTTCAGGAGACTTCTTTGTCCAGTCCTAAGACTAGCAGAAAGACCAAAAGGGCCCCAGATTGGCCGGTAGAACTTTTCACTCGCTCAAAGGATAAAGTTAGCATTTGCCAAGATGTCAGACAATGTGTAAAAAAGTCCCCACCACCTTTGGAAGCACTTTTCAAAGTAATTAAGGAGACTAACCTTTACGAGCCCTCCTTGACTGGAAAAGAGGGTTCATGTACAGCAGAAATCAAAGGAGTGAACAGGGTTTGCATCCCTAGTGATATAGAGTGTGTTAAAAAGGGCACAAAAATATGTGATGACCCACAGACATCAGTAAGAGAAGAGGATGCAAAAATGGGAAATTGTTCTATGCATTTAGATACTTCAGAAGCTGAATTCGGCAGTATGTTTGTACTAGATGATTGTATTTTAGCTCCACACCATGAATCGGAGGTAAAGAGTGGTTTGAAACGCAAAGTGTTGGGGGAACAGTCCAAAGTGAGCATTCAAATTTGCAATCCCTTGAACTCAGAGATGCATGTGCTGAAGGATCAACCCATTTTCCCATCACAGGAAGTACGAGCTGTGTTTGTCAAAACTAGCACGATTAACCCTGCAGTGATAGAAGATAAGCCAAAGACGGAAGGCAAGCCTGCTCCTCCCAAGAAGCAGGAGATGAACCCTCAAGCCAGGACCAAGGCCCGTCTAGCTGCATTAGCTGAGGAAAAGGCCACAGCAGCAAAGAAAGCAGCTGCGAAGCAACTGAACCTCCTGGCTCTTTGTGAAGAAATTGCAGAGGACATTGCGTCAGACACAATGGAGTTGAAGGAGGAAGAAGAGCAGGATACAATGACTGACCATCCTAGTAATCCAGAGGCGATACATTCAAAGTCCAAGGAGGATGATGACAGCATCCCAACATCATCTGTCTGTGACATGACCAGTCCACACCTTATTGAGCCACACAAGGCAATTACTATGGCAATAGAGGAGCCAAAAAAACGCTTCTTCTTGAGTCAAATCACAGTGCCTTTGAAATCCAATGAGAGGAAGAAGCTGACTCGCTTTCAGAGGCTGCGTCAGACTGAACTTCAGAGGGAAAAACTGACATGGACCAGAGTGAAGAAGCTCAAGACAGAGTGGACAAATCAGAGGTTCTTCAATGATGGAGAGACAGAGCCTAAAATCATTCTTGCCGCTGCCCCCTTGAGTCCTGATCCATGCTTAGCCACAACCTTTAGGAAGGAGACCAAAAAAACAGGAAGTATAAACAAGAGGCCACTGCCAGCAGTGGCACCATCTATGCCAAATGGTGTCACTGTTCAGAAGACCAGGCCAGTGGTGGAATACAAACTCTACTCACCTAGGCCTAAGTATTCGCCTGATGATTTTGTGCTAGATGGAGTAGACGAGGAACCAAAACGCATCCTTATGATGCCCATGTTTCAGAAAATAAATGTATTGCCTAGTCCCAAAAGTGTTGAAGATGTGGTGAGCCCATAACTTGTTTTCTTTTTTTCTTTGCATGTGTTATTCAGATAGTGAGTCAGATTTTTTTCTGACTTCCTGTTTTATGTTTCTCATGTTATGTAATATTTGAAAATGTATAAGAATTTTTTATAACTAGTTTTTGAATGTTGTGTTAGAATGTGCTGTTTAAATGGTTTACTTCCTCTCTCACTTGTAGAGCTGCATGGGACCAATCTCCTCCCCTCCCACAATACTGTCACCTGTAGCCACACCTGGCAAGCAGCCATGTAACCTGCAAGACACTGGTATGGAGTTTTTGGTTTTCAGTTCAAACAAATGGGTGTTCTACATTATGAATGTAAACAACAAATTATTAAAATTAAAGTATTGGTATATGGTCATGTGGCAAATTTTAAAGATCAAATATTCAAACTGCAGTATTTGATTTTTAAAAATACTGACTTTCTTATCCAGTGTGATTCATATTAAAGGAGAAACAAAAGCATTCACCTGATTAAAGGCATACTGAACTTTGTTAGAACATAATATTGTGTAGCTACTTGGCCCCGATAAGTCGTAATATTCATGCTCATCTTCATGACCTGCTCCAGTGGTGAGCAACTGGCCAACGGAGAATGATGTTTTTTCTCTCTCCATTCACTCCCATTGCATGGCGAAACGGGTCTCAAAAACATACTTTTAGCACATAAACGAATGCAAACAACGCAAATTATGCCGATATATAAAATCTCGACATCAGGTAGCTATACAATATTATGTTCTAACAAAGTTCAGTATGCCTTTAAAATGAGCCAGCCCCGGCTAACAACATAACCAGACCAGTGAGTAAAGATGCAACAGGGTCATTCCATATCAAATCACCCAGAGGGTTCCAGGTCACCCTCTCAGATTCCGCTGAAAAAAATTCACAGCTGCTCCTATACCAAACTTATGGAGAAATCCCAAATATTAGATCTGTATCTAATAGTTTCGAAACTACAGCCCTTTGAAATTTTAATTAATTTTATGCATTTTGCCGAACGAGTCTTGCGGTCCAACTTCCGACATTCATAGCTCCTTTGATATGGCATGTACAGCTTTGAGACTTTGTGACTATGGCTAACGTTATCTGTAGAATACAAAAAAGATCATACATATCTTATGTACTTTTCATCCTACAAGGCTCTGAAAATGGCAGAAAATTCAAAACATAACAAAACGACACCCCTTTTGAACACTTCTCACTCAAACAGTATGCTAGATAAAGCACTCAGTTTTTTTCTGTTATTTATGACATATTAGATCATGTGTATGCAGTGACCATATGTTTTACTGTTATAGGAGTGTCAGGATAATCTTTTGAAATGTGCTCGATTTTCATATTTTCATGTCCTCATTTGACCATGTGGGCAGTTAACCATAATTTTCATATTTTTACCATGTATTCTTGTATATCTGAAGATGATCTGACAAGATTTGGTGTTGTTGCTGAGGTTTCTTCTGGAGTTATGATTTTTTGTAATGCATATTAAATACTCAATATTGTATCAGTGTCACAAAGTGACTTATACAGTGAGCAGGTTGAAAAGCTTCTGAATCAAGGGTTGTGCTTGGCCCAGCTTTTTCATCAGCTTGGTAATCATCTTCCGATTGATCCCCAACACCTATAAGGTCCCTCCAGCAACTTGAACACAGTTTCTGTCCAGGTATCAGGCCCAGTACTTTGGCTGCATTTACACAACGGAGGAATCCTGCAAAAAAACATATTATTCAAAGTTTAATTCCAAAATTCATAGCTGTCGAGCACATTTCAAAAAATTATCCTGACACTCCTATAACAGTAATACATATGGTCACTGCATACACAAGGCCTAATATGTCATAAATGACAGTAAAAAAAACTGAGTGCTTTACCTAGCATACTGTGAGTGAGAAGCTCTCAAAGGAGGTGTTTTGTTACGTTTTGAATTTTCTGTCATTTTCAGAGCCTAGTAGGAGGAAAAGTACATAAGATACACCTTATCTGATTACATTACATCTATAGAAAAAGTTAGCCATAGTCACAAAGTTTCAAAGCTGTACATGCCATATGCAAAATGCATAAAATTAATTAACATTTCAAAGGGCTGTAGTTTCAAAACTATTAGAGATACAGACCTAATATTTCGGATTTCTCCATAAGTTATAAGTTTGGTATAGGAGCATCTGTGAATTTCTTTAGGGGAATCTGAGAGAGTGACCTGGGAAATTTTTCTCAAACTGGGTAATTTGATATGGAATGACTCAACATCACTAAAGCACTAGTGTGAATTAAATATGCTAGCTAAGAAACAGTTATAAATGCATACAGCCGGGTAGAATATTTCATAGCAGAATATTTTTTTTTACTTTGGTCCCGGCAGAGAAAGGTTGTGAGGTATAAATAAATAATCAGCCATTCAATTCAAAGCATTTACTCATGCTCATCTAACACTACGTTGACGTGTTTAAAACGCACGGTACAAACAGAACAACATGCCTAAAATCTGCACATAGTCCAAGTTAATGTGTGGGCTGAATATTAATGTTGAGTTATGTCTGAGTTAATGTTCTGTAACAAACTCGATGCATCGATACAGCTGATTTATTTGTATTAATCGAAAACACAGTTTGAGCACCTGCAATAAAAGCGCCAATTGAGTCAGTGCAGTTGCACACCGAGGATCAGGGGTTCGCACCCCTGGTCCTGCCAGATCCGATTATGGCCGGTGCCTTGAGGGAGCGGCAACTGGGCGGCCGCTCCCGGGATTGTCGTGCATGAAGCGGCCCCGGTCGAGTTGGAATCACTGTCAGGAGCTCGAGGAGTTGCGCCCTGAAGGCATGGTTTATATTAAATAAAGCACGGTTTGGTGACAGTCAAGATTTAAATGAATATATGTAGCTTAATAATTGGAGTATAAGATATCGCTAGAAAGCTCAGACTCTCCTCTTAAAAGTATAAAAATGTGTCCAAACGACTCAAAATGATGGAGCAGATCACATGTATTTGTTCAGATTATTGTTCCTACTCTAATACAAAGCAAACAAAACAGGTACTCTCAAGCTGTCCGGGAGCAGATTTTGATGGAAAATCGTTTTCATGATTACACATTACCAGTGAGTAAAGTATTCTGTTTAATAGGTAAACTAATTTGTTTTATTAGATGTTTGAACATTGACGGGATCAATCTAAAAATTTTGAATATTGGCTTGGCACTGCAGGGATTCTAGCATTCTGGAACACTCTGGCATTGAATGAGTTAACTTAAATAACCTAAAACAATGAGAATACCATGACCGGAATTAGTACAAAAGATGGGAATACAATGAGGAACCTTGTAAGGGGTACAGTGGACCCCTGATGCACTCTGTAGAGGTGTGTCTTCATTCTGCTCTCTAGACAACTTTGGGAAGTTTGTTGCACCACTGTGGGGCCAGTACAGGTGTGTATTGTGACTGGGGGAAACAACCATGAAGGAAGAGGAGAAAGAGATGCCTCAATGTTGCGTAATGGAGAGTTCTGTAAGGGTTTGAAGAGTTATAAGGTTTGAAGATCGATTGGTGGTATGAATCAGCTGTTCCATTCACTGCCCTGGAGGCTCGCACTGAGTTTCTAAACTTTATGGGAACTGTAAACAGGTAGTTAGTGACTTGTGATGTGTAGGGCTGTGACATGATAATTGGTAAGATTTTAGACCAATCAAATGGCTGTGTCCTGTAGGGCTGCGTGGTATACCGGTACTAAAAAGTACTCGGTACCAAAATTTTAAAACGGTATGATATGGTGTGGTGCACCACTCTATTCCCTCACTTGAGCCACTGCGTAACTAAACGGGTTCTACTTAGGCTGTCAGGCGAGAGATATGCTTCGCAGAGAGGAGCAATGGGCGTCTACCATCTAATCATGAAAGTATCACTGCTTACTTTGTCAAGGCTGGAAACAATTTCCTCTCTTTCTTAGGTACAGCCAGGGCTTGAATTGTAGTTGAATGTGGGGGAGCGCCATCCTTCTTGTTAAGAGAATTTGGAAAAGCCGCCCCCCCTTGTTAAGATAGGCAATTCTGTACAATGGAACGCATTAATTCACGTATTCTTGACTGAACGCAGCAGCTGCACTGCATGTATGCTACAGGCAGTAGTGTTTTTGATTGACAAAGACGGGTTCAGTAGGAGGGACTATGATAAAGTATGGACAAAGAACAAGGTGAATTGCTGCAAAGAGTTGCTAAGTTGAGTGGCCTGTTGTTAGGTTACTGAGAAGATGTGGTGGCATATTGTTGGTGTTAAAAGGTTTGAAACAGTGACAACGATCAAGAATAGCACGGTGGGGACATGATGAGGTGGGGAAATTTCACAAATGGCTCGTAAACGAGTGAACTACTACATGCAATGTTCTGTCCACCGGCTCTGGTATGGGAGTCTAGCAACGAAGGAGGTAGGAGGGGCTATGATAAAGTATGGGAGGTTAGCAATGTAGCCAATAAACTGGCTAACAGTTTTTAAAAAACTGGTCAAAAATAAAAATATTGTTGTACTCCGAGGATCGGGGTTCGCGCCCCGGTCCTGCCAGATCCGAGCGTGGCCGGTGCCCTGTGGAAGCAGCAATTGGCGGCTGCTTCCGGGTGAGGGGAGGGGCTCGGAGAGAATCGCTGCGCACATAATGGCCCTGGGCGAGTTGGAATCACGGTCAGGAGCTCGAGGAGTCGCGCCCTGTAGAGGAGTCGCGCCCTGTAGAGGACGTGGCGCCCTGTAGAGGACGTGGCGCCCTCCTTCCTACTACCGGCTGACAGGGTTGTATAGCGGTGGTTCTCAAGCAGTTGCTACATGGGGGGAATTGAATTAGAATAGGGGTTCAATTGGCTTCTAAATTGGGAGAAAAAGGGGAAAAAATCAGAAACAAATTTATAAAAATATTTAAATTCCAATCAAGCATACAAATTTATTTGATGTAAATTTGAGCCAATAAAATGTAAGAATATAACACGTTGCTGTTGTATTGACATTTGTTTACATTGATTTAATAAATGCCGGACCAGTATGCATCTGGCAAGAGTGTCTTATCCAATCATGTGAGTATAGGAAAATATCCTCAACACTGATTGGAGTAAGGTGGCTGTGTCTGATGCAATCCTCAACAGTGTGGGAGGATCAGGCCAGGACAGGCACACGCAAATGGTTGTAGAATAAAATTTTTAATTAGGCTATACTTAAAATAATATGAAAACTATATTTAGTAACTGATAACGAGTAGGCCCACCCTTTGCCTTCAAAACAGTTTAAATCCTTCTAGGAATGTTGTCATACAATTTCTGAACTGTGTGTAGTGGGATATTTTTTTTTGTGCTTTTCACAAAAAAATTATACAAAACAATATACAACAAGAGGGGGAGGAGGGGCAACAGACAAGTCGTAGAAGGACAAACAAATTATATCTGTCAGATTGGGGAGAATCAAAAAAAACATATTACGTTGCAGTCAAAGTAAGATTAGATAAGTCAGACAATAAAGACTTCCCGGCAACAACTGTACCGGGCTTTGCTTTGTTTAGTCTAGCAGTTGTGCATTCAAGATTCACAATCCTCTGAAAAGAGCATGTCCAAAATGTGTTCATGCAAATATCAGGTGTTATCCAACGTTGACGTTTCGCGGATGTGAAACCAGCAAACAACATTTTCCGTTGGGCTATTCTTAGATCAAGATCAGAGTCGTCATTAAGCAGACGTGTAGGCATGGATTGGAAACATAGTGAATCTTAAACAAATCGGACAACGCAGAATTGACATGATCCCAAAAATTGGCCACTACTGGACACTCCCAGAACATATGGAGAAATGAGCCCGGAGTGTTGGTATTGCAAAATTGACAATAATAGTTTGGTTGTAATTTCATTAGGGTGTAGCCTTCTATAGGGTGTAGCATAGGCCCGATGGATGACTTTAAAATGAATGAGTTGGTGAGCTAAATTTTTTTAAGTTTAATTGAGATTGGACCATACTGTATTCCAATTTGGGTGAAAGTCTAATTCCACAAGCTCTCGACTCCATAAAGCCTCAACTGCAAGTGGTTTTTTAATCGCATCCAGTAGTTTACGGTAAATTTTTGATATACAGCCGTGAGAGGTTGGGGTGGGTTCAATCCAAACTGACATAAGGTGGGTAGGAAGTGGAGAGCTCCACGGCACTCCATAGGCCTTTAACGAGGACCTCAGTTGTAAATAAACAAAGTATGATGATGCTGGAAGGGCAAACTTAGTTTGAAGGTGCTGGAATGAAAATAGGCCATCGTCACCATATAGGTCTCCAAATGTGTTTACACCTCGAGAGCTCCAGGTTTGCTGCGTAAATGGTCGGTTACCAGACAGCAGATAGTTTGGACTGCTGCAAAGTTGAGTTTGCCTTCCCATATAAATTTAGAGCTCGTTGAATTAATATCATCAAATATTTAGGTGTTGGGGGTAATGGCAGCATTGCAAACAGGAAATTGATTATTGGCATAACGTTCATCTTAACTGTTGTGGCTCTGCCTTGGAGATAATTTAAGGCTATCCCATCTTTGAATATCCATTTTAAATCTTATTCAAAGTTATCTTTAATTATCTTTGATATGGATGTATAGTGATGCCAAGGTAAGTGAAGTAATTTTTCACCGGAATATGTGTAGGAAGACGAGAGGTTCTTGCTGATGGACTGAGCGTTCTAGCGTTCCAGTCGGAATGGCGGGGAAATAACATTACCTGTTATAACAGATGCGGTCGGTGTATTATACAAAGTCTTAGTCATAGCGATGACCCCAAAACCAAGACGTTCCAAAACAGCCCCTATTCAAGCTGATCGAAAGCCTTCTCAGCGTCAAGTGAAAATACTGCACAAGGACTGAGAAAGCTGTCAGTTAGATTGCCGATATGAAGCGGTACAATTTTTGGTCACGAAATGAGGGATTGGCCTGTAACTCGAGCACTCCAAAGAGTCTCTCCCTTTTTATAATGAGTGAGATAAGGGCCACCTTTTGGTCTTTATGAAAGTCACCTGTAGATAACATAGTTAAAGGAATCCATAATAAGAAGGCCTACCATATCCCAAAGTTCTAGGTACAGTTCTGGCGGAAGACCATCAGACCCAGGTGATTTTCCTTTTTGTAAAGATCGAAGAGCATTGCGTAATTCCTCTAAATCTGACGGAGAATCAAGCACCTCACTTTCGATTTGTGATATCTTGGGTAAATTGAGGCCATCAAGGAACACCTTGCAGTGAGATGCATCATAATCAATTTCAGAACTATACAGACTGGCATAGAATGTTTGAAATATACTATTTACAGCTTGGGGAGTAGTAGGGACAGTGCCAATATGATCCTTAATAGCGCCAATAGAGGCTTTGCGTTCATTCTCTTTCAACCGAAGTGCTAATAAGCGACTAGGCCTTTCAGCATCAAAGTAGTATCTCTGTCTCATTCTATGGAAGATGAATTTAGCCTTTGAAAGAGACAACGTATTATAATCTCTTTTGAGAGAAGCGAGCTGTGCGGCTTGATCGTCTGTAAAGTTTCGTTTTTGTAAGTTTTCCAGTGTTTTTATTTCCTTCTCTAACTCATTAAAACGCGTATTCCATGCCTTGGAAAGGGTGGAGGAGAATGAAATACAAAAGCCCCAAATAAAACATTTAGTTTCCCAAAAAATATGAGGGTTATCACACTGCGCTTCATTGATAACAAGAAATTCAGTTCAGTTTTGAGAGAGGCCTGAAAGCCAGGGTTTGTCAACAAAGTGGTCTCCCTCAAGTTGAATCGCTATCTCGTGGCCTTGGCAGTATTAGCAGACACCTGGAGCTTGCATGTGATGGGACAATGATCAGATCACAGTCTTGGCAAAATGTCAAAATTGGAGCCATGGAGGGAATGATATTTATGTCTATTTGAATAGAATGTGTACTTTCTGGCATCACTATTCTGAATTCGCCACACATCAATGACGTTTAGATCTGAAATAAACATGTTCATAATTGTAGACGATTGCGAGATTACACTATCTGGCGAAGACCTGTCTAATGAGGGATCGAGGACAGAGTTGAAGTCACCACCTACTATTAAGTGATAGTCTACACACTTTCCTAACAGTGTATTGCTAATACCTGGTAGAAATTCTCTGTCAACATCATTAGGGGCATAAATGGATGTCAGCGCCAGTTTGACCTGATTAATTCTTGTTTTTATATAAACAAATCGGCCCTGTTCATCATTCCCTACATGATCAAGAGTTAAATTCTTCTGTCAACCAGGATAAGGACACACTGTAAAAAAATTCCTGTAGAATTTACAGTAAATTACTGGCTACTGGTTGCAGTAAAATTACAGTAAGTAATATACAGTAACAGTACTGAAAATGTAATACAATACAGTATTGTATATATATTACAGCGCACTCTTGTAATTTTTGGTACTTACTGTATTTTTACTGCAACTCAGTAGCCAGTAAGATATTGTCATTTTACAAAAGGAATGCTGTATTATATTACAGCGCACTCTTGTCATTTTTGGTACTTACTGTATTTTTACTGCAACTCAGTAGCCAGTAAGATACTGTAATTTTACAAAAGGAATGCTGTATTATATTACAGCGCACTCTTGTAATTTTTGGGACTTACTGTATTTTTACTGCAACTCAGTAGCCAGTATGATATTGTAATTTTGCAGGATGAAATAATACAGACCGTTGTTTGTTATAAATTAAGACATTTACTGAATTTTTACAAAAACTCAGTTAACACATTTTTTCCTCTTTAGAGTAAGATGTATGCAGTTAAAGGAACCAGTAACAGGAAAACCTGTATGTTTCAAACAAAGAAAAATGCATTAATCATTTTCAAAAACACATTTATTTGGAGCACAAGATTCTCTCACCACAATAATGTATGATCACTAATCATACAGTATATACATAATTACATAAATCATAATTAACAAATCTTCATGTCACCAAGAAAACGTATGAAGAACATCACAAGACAACCCCATTACAAAATGATTTTCAAATATGCTTCAACCTAAATGCTAGCATGAAAACAGTATGAATCTTCTAGATGGTTACAATGTAGATTCTAGAATGCTGAATCAAACCAATCTTATCAAAACTGGTAAAAAAAAGAAAAAAGGTTCCATCATTGTCAGCTGACACGATGGTTGGTATTAACAGACCATTATTATTTCAGATAATTATTTATTTTTTCTAGATAATTCTTGTGATGTCAGCAAAGCAATGATGTCAGAATTCCAAGTTACTGTAATAAAACCACAAAACAGAAAACAAAAATTGCCTCATGGTAGAATACATAATTAAAATGTATGTTGTAAACAGGATAACTTGAAGGGTTTCTGCTCCTGAATAATTTCTCCATAGAGTTCATTAGAAAAATCTGTCAGGAGAAGCAACCCTTAAAGTGATCCATCCATATCTACTGCATATCTGGCAGCAGAGTGATGGTTTGAGGCTCGTTTGATACCTCAGACCCTTGATGACTTAGTCATTTTACCAACCATATACAGTCAAGCCGGAAAGTCTGAATACCCCTTTCACCTTCTCCACGTTTTATTACATTACAGACATATTCTACAATAGATTGAGTTCATTTTTTTGTCTCAAAATTCTACACAAAATAGCCCATAATGACAAAGTGAACACGTTTTTAGAAATTTTTGCAAATGTATTAAAAATCGAAAAACTGCCGCCGCGGTGGTACAGCGGTAAAGACCGCTGACTTTCAGTCAGCGAGTTGTACTCCGAGGATCGGGGTTCGCGCCCCGGTCCTGCCACAGCCGAGCGTGGCCGGTGGCCTGTGGAAGCGACAATTGGCAGTCGCTTCCGGGTGGGGGGAGGGGCTCGGAGAGAACCACTGCGCACGATAGAACCCAGGGCGTGTCACGGTCAGGAGCTGCGCCCTGTAGAGGACGTAGCATCCTTCCTATAAAAGTACCGATAGACGGGGTGTGCAGCGGTGGTTCTCTAGCGGTTGCTACACGGGGGGAATTGAAATAGAATAGGGGTTCAATTGGCTACTAAATTGGGAGAAAAAGGGAAAAATCAGAAACAAATTTTAAAAAAAAAAAATCGAAAAACTGAAATCTTTAATTTACATAAGTATTCATACCCTTTGCTTTAACATATTTTTAAAGTATCATATTTAATATTTGGTCGCATATCCTTTGCATGCTGTTACTTCCTGAAGTCTGTGACCCATCAATATCAAAAGAGTCTCGATATCTTATTTCCAGGTACTCTGCATTTGAATGGATCTCTATGGGAATTGGGGGGTGAGACTAGATTCAGCTGTAAATTACACTGGTACAGTATGGAACACATGGCTGGCTAAATGGCTGTAAGTCATCAAGGGTCTGAGCTATCGAACGAGCCCCAAACCATCACTCTGTTGCCTGATATGGGGTAGATGTGGATGGATCACTGCAAGGGTTATTTCTCCTGACTCATTTTCCTATAGAACTCTATGGGGAAAAAAGTCTGGAGAAACAACCCTTAAAGGGATCCATCCACATCTACTCCACATCTGGCCACAGAGTGATGGTTTGGGACTCGTTTGATACCTTAGACCCTTGATGACGTACAGCCATTTTGCCAGTCATGTGTTCCATACTGTACCAGTGTCATTTACAGCTGAATCTAGTCTCACCCCCCAATTCTCATAGAGATCAGTTCAAATGCAGAGAGGTTATAGTATCGCTTGTAACAGTACCTGAAAATAAGATATCGAGAGTCTTTTGATGTTGATTGGTCACAGACTTCAGGAAGTAACAGCATGCAAAGGATATGCGACCAAATATTAAATATAATACTTTAAAAATATGTTAAAGCAAAGGGTATTCATACTTATGTAAATGAGAGATTTCAATTTTCGATTTTTAATACATTTGCAAAAATGTCTAAAAACATGTTTTCACTTTGTCATTGTGGGCTATTTTGTGTAGAATTTTGAAACAAAAAATGAACTCAATCTATTGTGGAATATGTCTGTAATGTAATAAAATGTGGAGAAGCTGAAAAGGGTATTCAGACTTTCCGGCTTGACTGTATTATGTTCCGGCATAATTTACAGCTAAATCTAGTCCCACCCCCCAATTCCCATAGAGATCCATTCAAATGCAGAGACGTTATAGTATCGCTTGTAAGAGTACCAGAAAATAAGATATCAAGAGTCTTTTGATGTTGTCAGAAAGTCATGGCATGCAGAGGATATGCGACCAAATATAAAAAATTATTACTTTATTCTATATATAAATGCAAGGGTGCCAATAATTGTGGCACATGTGGTTTTGTTAAAAAAATTATTTCTTAATGAGGAATTTTTTCTTCACATAATACATTTACTTTAATTAAAGGTTGTATCTTTCAAATTTTTTCAGTGTGAGATTAAGCTAATTCACCAAACGGTGAATTTTTTATAACCCTTTTTACTCATCTTTACCAGGGGTGCCAATAATAGTGGAGGGCACTGTATATTTAATTGAAAACGGTACAAAGAAAAGATATTTCATGTTTTACCTTATCAACTTTATTGTTTTTTTAAAATATACTAATTCCGAATTTAATGCCTGCAACATGTTCCAAAAAAGGTGGGGCAGGGGCAAAGAAAAGACTGGGAAGTTCAAAAAACACCTTTTTGGAACATTCCACAGGTAAACAAGTGATGCTATCATGACTGGATATAAAAGGATATCAAAATACTCTTGATATCTTATTTTTAGGTACTGTTACAAGTGATACCATAACCTCTCTGCATTTGAATGGATCGCTATGGGAAGTGGAGGGTGGGACTAGATTAAGCTGTAAATTACACAGGAATAGTATGGAACCCATGGTCGGCTAAATGGCTGTAAGTCATCAAGGGTCTGAGGTATCAAACGAGCCTCAAACCATCACTCTGCTGCCAGATATGCAGTAGATCTGGATGGATGGAGGCAATAATATTGCTTGTAAGAGTACCAGAAAATAAGATGTCAAGTCTTGATATCCTTTTATACCCAGTCATGATAGAATCACCTGTTTACCTGTGGAATGTTCCAAACATGTGTTTTGGAAACTTCCCAGTCTTTTTTTGCCCCTGTCCCAACTTTTTTGAAGCGTTTTGCAGGCATCAAATTCGGAATTAGCGTATATTTACAAAAGTCTAAAAAGTTTATAAGTTAAAACATTAAATATATCTTCTTTGTACCGTTTTCAATTAAATATATGTAAAATAGAATTTACAAATCACTGCTGTCTGCTTTTATGTGCATTTTACATACTGTCCCAACTTTCTTGAAATTGGAGTTTGTACATTAACAGCCATATAGGCACAACTTTGTTGAGAATTGCACATCATAAAGTGCCCAGACTTTATGTTTAGATTGTATTTAAGGACGTTGAACAGTATATTTTTTTAAAGTGTGTTAATATTGTCTTTTTTGGTAACAGTCAAGACCAGGTTCCTTCAATACATTTAATGGCTCTTGATGGGATTTTAGGGAGTACAATGGATTTTACATCGCAATACTCAGAGTTTA
Organism: Ilyophis sp. 1 JC-2022; assembly: GCA_022702515.1. Classification (NCBI taxonomy): domain Eukaryota; kingdom Metazoa; phylum Chordata; class Actinopteri; order Anguilliformes; family Synaphobranchidae; genus Ilyophis; species Ilyophis sp. 1 JC-2022. The sequence continues at coordinate 68,664,564 of CM040403.1, read as the reverse complement.
TCTGATATTGTTAATTAATGGATAGCATTTGAGACCAGTCCCTGGGGGTTCAAAGGAAACATAAATCATCACCTCTCCATCACTTTATGCAAAAATGTTGAAGGCGCAAATTCACTAACTTTTTCCTGTCTCATTTCACTATGGAAGACAATGGAGAAATCTGAAGGGAGAAAGTTACTGAATCTACATTTTTGCATAAAGTGATGGAGGGATTGATTTATGTTTTCTTTGAACCCCCAGGGACTGGTCTCAAATGCCATGAATTAACAATATCAGATGAACTCTGTTTGCGTACTGCGATGTAAAGTTCATTGTACTTCCTAAAATCCCATTAAGAGCTATTAAAATGTATTGAAGGGACCTGGTCTTGGCTTTGTTACCAAGAAAGACAATAACACACATTTCTAAAAAATATATTGTTCCACATCCTTAATGGCATACCGAAGATTGTTAGAACATAATTTTGTATAGCTACCTGGCACCGATATTGGTCATAATATGCAGTCTCACCTTCGTGAGTTGCTCCAGTGGTCAGCAACTGACCGACGAAGAATGATTTTTTCTATCTCTCCATTCACTTCCATTGCATAGCGAAATACAGTCAAGCCAGAAAGTCTGAATACCCCTTTCACCTTCTCCACGTTTTATTACATTACAGACATATTCTACAATAGATTGAGTTCATTTTTTGTCTCAAAATTCTACACAAAATAGCCCATAATGACAGTGAAAACATGTTTTTAGAAATTTTTGCAAATGTATAAAAAATCTCAAACTGAAATCTCTCATTTACATAAGTACTCATACCCTTTTCTTTAACATATTTTTAAAGTATCATATTTAATATTTGGTCACATACTATAACCTCTCTGCATTTGAACTGATCTCGATGAGACTAGATTCAGCTGTAAATTATGCTGGTACAGTATGGAACACATGACTGGCGAAATGGCTGTACGTCATCAAGGGTCTAAGGCAGTGGTGTCAAACTCATTTTCACCCCGGGCCACATCAGCATTATGGTTGCCCTCAAAGGGCCGGTTGTAACTGTAAGACTATAAATATAACCATACTTGGGATTTTTTTTTATACAAACTTAATTTAACGTTTTATTTAACGTATGTACCGCGGGTGTGCGTCCGCGTCTGCGTTTGTCTGTTATATCGTAAAAGTAAATCCCCGTTAACCAGCCACGTAGATACACGCGTCAGATACTTAAATTCTCGCGGGCCGCATAAAATGACATGGCGGGCCGGATTCCGCGTCAGATTATTAAATTCTCGCGGGCCAAAAAAAATGACGTGGCGGGCCGGATTTGGCCCGCGGGCCGGGAGTTTGACACCTGTGGTCTAAGGTATCAAACGAGCCCCAAACCATCACTCTGCGGCCAGATATGGAGTCGATGTGGATGGATCCCTTTAAGGGTTGTTTCTCCTGACTTTTTTCCCCATAGAGTTTTATAGGAAAATAAAAATTTCTAAAAACTTGTTTTCAGTTTGTCATTATGGGCTATTTTTGCGTAGAATTTTGAGACAAAAAATGAACTCAATCTATTTTTTTAATTTTTTAAAATTTGTTTTCTGATTTTTTCCCTTTTTCTCCCAATTTAGTAGCCAATTGAACCCCTATTCTAATTCAATTCCCCCCCGTGTAGCAACCACTAGAGAACCACCGCTGCACAACCCCGTCAATCGGCACTTTTTCAGGAAGGACGCTACGTCCTCTACAGGGCGCAGCTCCTGACCGTGACACGCCCTGGGTCCCCCTGTGCGCAGCGGTTCTCTCCGAGCCCCTCCCCCCACCTGGAAGCGACCGCCAATTGTCGCCTCCACAGGGCACCGGCCACGCTCGGCTATGGCAGGACCGGGGCGCGAACCCCGATCCTCGGAGTACAACTGCGCTGACTGAAAGTCAGCGGTCTTTACCGCTGTACCACCGCGGCGGCCTATGAACTCAATCTATTGTAGAATATGTCTGTAATGTAATAAAATGTGGAGAAGGTGAAAGGGGTGTTCAGACTTTCTGGCTTGACTGTAGGTCTCAAAAGCACACTTTTAGCACATAAACAAATGCAAACAACGCAGATTATGCCGATATAGAAAATCATGACATCCAAAACCGGGAGTGCATATTATGACTAATATCGGTGCCAGGTAGCTATACAACATTATGTTCTAACGAACTTGAGTATGCCTTTAAATATAATCTAAACATAATGTCTGGGCACTTTATGATGTGCAATTTCGAACAGAGTTTTGCCTGTATGGCTGTTAAAGTACAATGAAGCAAGGGGGCTGAATACTTAAGGAATTGATTGTTTTCAGTTTTATATTTATAAATAATTTGGAACAAATGAAAGTTTTACATTGACATCGTAGAGTTGTTTGTGTTGAAAACCAGCAAAAAAGCCTGATTAAATATATTTTTATGAAATGTTCATAAACGGCAAAATATGAAAAAGTCTAAGGGGGCTGAATACTTTTTCAACCAACTGTATGTTCTTAAAGGGGAATACATCCATTTTCAGCATTGCAATTGTCAAAACTATATCCCTGGTTGTTTTAAGGTCCATAGAAGACATCCCTACTCTGCTCGGACAGAGCAGGCAGGTCTATACTATCGTAAACCACCGAAATTTACTTTTGTAGAGATTTTCTCTCCCTACCTCACTCTTCATCCACCAAAAGTGCAGGGTGTTATGATGTATTTAAGTGGCCAACTCGGGAGGATTGTGCGTGACTATGGCAGCTAGCTAGCAAGCTAAATTCATATAGCTAACACATCGCTTATGATGCCGAATATAATACAGAATACAACAGTACAACCTCAAACTAAATACAAATGCTTTCAATGCACTGACGCATACAAGAGTTGGCCTAGCTATTAATCTGTCTTAATTAACGTGAAAAAATCTAATTTAACGTAGCGTTACATGACTTGCCACTCACTCAACTTAACGTTTGGTTAGCTAATTTAGCACATTCTCAACAACTGAGGAATCGATGTTTACCACAATGGTTGTGACGGAAATAAAGCATACAACTTGTAGATTAAAATAGAGAATAAAGAAATGACCTAAAATGTTGTTTCAGTGTTAGCCTACCTGCTATTATCCTTAAATTAATGAAGCTTGACAAGCTGTGATGATAGCCATTCTCTAATCATCAATGATCTCTGCCGTTAATTTAGTCTAACGCCGATATAACATCGCGCCTCGTTGCAAAAGGGACTGTCTACAAATTACAAGAGACTACAGGGCTGCAAGAAATCCGCGAAATATGTATTTGATTTAGAACTAACTTGCTCTGAATCAGAACCTACTTTTACAAAATTAGCATCAGTGAAAATTACGAAATGCAAACTCAAATGAATTAACGTCACCTTTTTTATCATAACAGTTCAAGTAAAATCTGTCCACAATAAAAGAAAAACGGCAACTACATACCTTGTTCCTTATTGTCGGTTCCCGCCGATTTTGATGTTCTGACTGGCCTGTGCAGTTGTTGTAGAATTTGAATTTACAGTGGCATTTACAGCAAAGAAGTCTGTTTACAGCAGGGGCCAAAGTTTTCCCATGGTGCATTGCAATTCACAGTATAATTACTGCCATTGCTAACAGTGTACCTACATGTCTTATTCTGGGCACAAGAGTGCGCTATAACTTTGAAGTTGCTGTTCTGAAAACCTGTGATGTCGCATTCCTTAAAATGATTCCTGTATTAGAGCTATGGAAATGTTTTTACAGTGGAGGAATTCCAGAATCCGCATTCTCTTTATAGCTGAGTTAAGCCGATTTGCATTCCAGCACATAAGTTCGATCAGATGCCATGGGATACAACTAAGAGAAATATAGCTGACAAAATAAATGATATTTAGGTCATGACTTTGGTCATGACTGCTTTGCATTACTATCAAAACTGTAAAAGTCCAATCTGGAGAAAGACTTGTGTGTTGGGAGGGGGAGGGAGACAAAAAAGTAGTCAAAAAAACGATACAAAAAAATTTGCAAGCCGCGAAAGTAACATTAACCTACAGGCTTGCAAGAACATAAACACTCTGAGACGTGACTATCTATTGCAACGCTGTTGTCCTCAAATCGGCTCAAACCACCACCTGTTACACCAGCAAGTCTTTATCGAACTTAAAAAATCATAAAGCCCCGATGAGAGGGACAGTAGATAATGGAGACAATGGGTTAGCAGCTAGGTTGTAATATGAAGGAGAAATACAAATTTTAAAAAACTTTGTTAGATCCAGCATTAACCATAGAACATAGCCAGTCTAACTTAAACCAATTGCCTCATGTAAATGAAAGGAAAGTGACTCACTAGACAATCTTAGCGTCTGGAGAGAAATAAAGACTGGCAAGGAGCCATCCCCTCAGCAGTGTCGCGGCCAGTTAGGTGAACATTTCCACCGCGTCAACATCCTCGACTGCCGGATCATATTGCGCCTCTACAGCAGTGGAATCCCCCTGGGTCCAGCCGGAAGGCGTGTGAAGATCGGATGGGTCCTGCTGTCATCTTTACATTATAGGCATTTAGCAGACGCTCTTATCCAGAGCGACTTACACAACTTCTTATTACATTTATCCATTCATACAGCTGGATATATACTGAAGCAATTCAGGTTAAGTACCTTGCTCAAGGGTACAACGGCAGTGTCCTACCCAGTGTCCTACCTGGGAATCGAACCTGCAACCTTTCGGTTACAAGTCCAGCTCCTTAACCATTATACTATACTGCCACTCCATCTTCATAGTACTCGGGCCGGTGTGGTTGTTGTGGTGGCCCCAATGACCGGATGAAATCCTCTGCTTTTTGCGGACAGTCAAAGGTCATTTACTTGCCGCGGTGTTCCATCTTGAGAGTGGCGGGGTAGATTAGGAAAGGCTGCAGACCCATCATTACTCTGTTGTAGATGTGGATGGATCACTGCAAGGGTTATTTCTCCTGATTCATTTTCTTATAGATCTTTGGGGCGGGGGGGAGAGAGTCAGGAGAAGCAACCCTTAAAGTGATCTATCCACATCTACTCCATATCAGGCAACAGAGTGATGGTTTGGGGCTCGTTCGATAGCTCAGACCCTTGATGACTTGCAGCCATTTCGCCAGTCATGTGTTCCATACTGTACCAGTGTAATTTACAGCTGAATCTAGTCTTACCCCCCAATTCCCATAGAAATCAATCATCTAGGCCAGGGGTAGGCAACCCTGGTCCTGGAGAGCCGCAGTGTCTGCTGGTTTTTGTTTTCACCCTAAATACAGCAACTACTTAGACTAAAGAAACCAGGTGAGGTGAGTTAACTGTGTAATCAACTGCTTTAATTGATCAATTAAGTGGCGAGTAACAACAAAAACCAGCAGACCCTGCGGCTCTCCAGGACCAGGGTTGCCTACCCCTGATCTAGGCCTATAGCCTGTAAGTAAATAGAATGGTTTTGACTGAAAAAAGTTAAAAACCTTGTCCAGTGAATATTGCACTACAGTCCCCGGGATTCGCTGTGCATAAGGTTTTTTAGATTTTAAAGAAAAATTTATTCACAATAAATTTTAATGCCATTCTCTGCATGTGCGCTTTAATTTCATACCGGAGCAGGTCTGTTTCACCTGCTTTAAAATGCATTTTTCACAGTCTTCCTGGGAAAGCGGACTTGTTTTTAAAGCATTAGCTGCTAGTAAAACGCATTGCTCACTTTTCCATAAGCAGGACATTATAAAACAAGGGGAAATATGCGTGGACCTCTGGGTTGCGAATCTGACCGCTTTATTGTATTTAGTGTCATCATGAAGGCAACATAATGGTATTTGTGTTATTAAACAATATTAGAATGCAGGTAATGAACTTTGGATGAAGCTTGAACTTTGAGAACTGCATGAGAACAGCCTCATGGAATTGATGTTTGACAATGTTTTATTGCATAATCAAACAAAATTTGTTAAACAAGCAGGCTAATTTGGCATTTTCTAAGGTGAGACGGAAGCCATTGGTAGCTTATTCTCAACTGGTGCAGGTGCTTTTAACGAAATCTAACCGCATATATTTTTGTAAAATAACAGCATTGGGATAGTGATAATAGAGGGCAATAGAAAAGCTGGGGAGAGAGGAGGGATGACAAATCTGGTCCCAGTCAGAATCGACCTGGTGATTTTATCTATAAATGTATTAAGTCTAACTCTGTTTATCTCCTAGAAATGCATCACCCCTCATTCATTGGAAATATGTGACTATTGGCTTTTACAGGATATCGGTCATCTTACCACTAATGTGCTTGAAGAAGCCATGCTCTGCTGCTGAATATAGGGGGAACACTAATATGTTAAACAACTTTTGGAACGGGGCTTAGAATTTAGAGATTTTCAGAGCTAGTTTGCAAGGGAACAACTCGGCTGCACCCTCTCCTTTCCGTCCGTCCACCTGCGTAGTTCCCATTATGAACAGCAGTGGGTGGGGCTGGGGACTCATTGTCATCAAAGATTTTCTAGTTATATGTAAAGAGGCTTTGCTGACGCATTCGCTTTACACACAAAGCGGAAGAGACACATGCGCATATAACTTGTCGTTCCTGTGTTCTCAAAATACCCTAGGCCCATGCCAGTAAAAATAAACTAGGCTACAATTGTTTGAGTTGTATAGGGTAAATCTATAAACAAATTGTAAATAACCTAAATATTTAGAGCAAACTGTCTATGCTGGTCATGGCCGGATTAAGACTTGGATAGTGCACCTGGGCATCAGCATCCCTAAATGCCCCCCAAGAACATACATGTGTGCCCAGCAGATTTGGCAAACTGTGGTAGGGTAAACTAAATCTTACACAATGTACTAAAGTATACCATACACTTAGACAAGCCAGTATTAAATGAAAAATGTGAGGATGAACTAAATGTGAGCCTACTATAAGATGTGTATGCCTCATAGCTACTAGAAACTGTTTAACCAATGTTTCTTATGATTTTTGAACCACAATCTTGCTGTTGATTTCAACATAGCCTAACATTTTCACAAAAAAAATCGAAATGTTATTACCGGAAAAATACACAAAGGCAGGCCTAGGGACAATACATTTTCTGTACAAAATCTGAACACAGTGCCTCATAAGAAAGACATAATTACAACAATTAATATTGTATCCAATACTCAATCTAATAAAGTATAGCAATAACTGGTGAATCCATCTGTTAGCTATTGTTATAGAAATATAGAAATCACATTGTAACTATCAAGCAGGATGGTATATAGCCCAAGGAGCTGGGCAGAGTAGGTGGTCAGGTATGGCCGAATCCTCCTAATGTTGTACAGGAGGAACCTGCAGGACCGTGTCGTTGCCCTGATGTGCTCTCTGAAGTCCAGCTGGTCGTCCAGGACCACCCCCAGGTTTCTTGCAGAGCGGGAGGCAGTCACCAGTCGTCTTCTAATGTTTCCGCTCCTGTTTATCGCTTGTTTGATTATATTCTGTATTTGCTTTTGAACGCTCTGTGAAGCACTCTGTACATTCGTGTTGAGAAGGGTGCTATATAAATAAACTTTACTTACTTACTTACCATAGTTCCGTCGACGGTGATGGACAGGTCTAAAAGCGGGGATGTCTTGTGTGGCATGAAGAGCAGCTCAGTCTTGTCCAGGTTGAGCTTCAGGTGATGGCTAGACATCCACTCAGAGATGTCAGCCAGGCAAGCAGATATCCTCTCTTTAATCTGTGGGGTAGAGGGAGGGAAAGAGAGGTAGAGTTGAGTGTCATCAGCATAACAATGGTAGGAGAAGCCATGTGAATTAATGACCAAACCAAGAGACTTAGTGTAAATGGAGAACAGCAGAGGACCCAGTACAGATCCCTGCGGGACTCCTGTATAAAGAGGATGGGGTGCAGAGATAGAGCCCTTCCAGGAGACTTGGTAGGATCTATCTGTGAGATAAGAAGTAAACCAAGAGAGAGCAGTTCCAGAGATGCCCATCTCAGCCAGTGTGGAGATCAGGAGTTTGTGGTTGACCGTATCAAATGCTGCAGACGGGTCAAGGAGAATCAGGACAGAGGAGAGGGAGGAGGCTCTAGCAGTGGCGAGTGCCTCTGTCACAGCCAGGAGTGCGGTTTCAGTTGAGTGGCCGGTTCTGAAGCCGGACTGATGAGGGTCGAGCAGGTTGTTCTGGTGGAGAAAAACAGACAGTTGGTTAAGGGCAGCGCGTTCAACAGCTTTTGACAAGAAGGGCAGGAGAGACACAGGACGATAATTTCTGACATCAGAGGGGTCCAAGCTAGGCTTCTTAAGGAGAGGGGTAACACGGGCAGTTTTGAAAACAGCAGGAACATAGCCAGAGGTTAAGGAGGTGTTAATAATGGAGGACAGATATGGAAGGACCTCACCGGATATAGATTGGAGGACTGCTGAAGGGATGGGGTCCAGTGGGCAGGTGGTTGCACGCTGGTGTGATATAAGTTCAAGTACATCTGTGTCCTCCAGAGTCTTAAAGGACAGAAATGTAGCAGTGGGTTCATTTAGGGGAATTTGGGGCGTTACCGGATGTGTGAAAGAGTTTCTGATCTTGGCTACCTTATCCTCAAAGTGGATCAGGAAGTCATCTGCAGAGAGGGAAGAGGGTGAGAGGGGTGGTGGAGGGATCAGCAGGGAAGAGAAGGTGGAAAAGAGTTTACGTGGGTTAGACACACATGCATTAATTTTTGACTGAAAAAATGAAATCTTAGCAGATGTGGTTGCTGATGTGAAGGCTGCCAGCAGAGTGTGATACGAAGCCAGATCATCTGGAGATCTGGACATCCTCCACTTTCTCTCAGCAGCTCGCAGCGTGGTTCTGCTGGATCGGAGAGAATCCGTCAGCCACGGGCAGGGGGGTGATTGTCGAGCTGGTTTGGAGACAAGAGGACATAGTGAGTCGAGAGACTGAGAGAGGCAGGAGTTAAAGGTGGAGATGGCAACATCAATAGGCAAATTAATAAAATCTGCAGGTGGAGGAAGGGCAGAGAGGGCAGAGGTAGAGAGAGAGGAGTGTGAGAGAGTGCGGAGATTTCTCCTGAAAGTTACAGAGGGCAGGTTGTTAGAGGAGTTGGGGGAGAGTGGGTAGGAGAGAGAGAACGAAATAAAGAAATGGTCCGATACAGGGAGGGGAGTCACCATGAGTTCAGAGGTGGTGCAGCTCCTGGTGAATACAAGGTCTAGTTGATTACCAGCCTTATGGGTGGCAGGCGATGGGGACTGGGTGAGGGCGAGGGACTGGAGGAGTGAGGCGACACTGGATAACTGGGAGCTCTCTGGCTGGAGGTTGAAGTCGCCCAGTAGAATTACAGGGGTGCCATCCTCAGGGAAGGAGCTCAGGAGAGTGTCCAGTTCATCCAGGAAGGCGCCGAGTGGACCTGGAGGGCGGTAGAGAACAACAATGTTAGTTATGTTTCGTTGTGAAAACACCACTATATTTCCCTATTAGAATTTCTGCAGGTTTTGGACTTGAAATGGGCTATAGGCATACTGCAGGGTCTGGCAATTGAACGGTGGGATGAGGATTGTTTTACGAGGCCTAACCGCTAAAAACTTAACACAAAATAATTATTTCCATAGCCTACGAAATATGCACTGAAACGTAACAAATTATTTATTAAATCGATGCTTACATTATCGCTAGTTTTCTACAACCCTTAAAGGGATCCATCCACATCTACTCCATATCTGGCCGCAGAGTGATGGTTTGGGGCTCGTTTGATACCTTAGACCAGGGGTGGGCAACTCCAGGCCTCGCAGGCCGGTGTGTATGCAGGTTTTTGCTGCCACAAGTAAACAATTATTTAATTAGCCCAATCGTTTACATGATCTGATATTTTAATCTACATTCTACGATATGAACAGCAGCTAATGAATGTTATTGTGCCGGTTTGCGTGTGTTGTAGCGTTTTATCGTTATTTAATTTACGAGTGAATCGGTGATGGTGTATACAACTAATTAGCTGATTGAGCCAGGTTAACTGGTGGTAGTAAAAACCTGCATACACACCGGCCCGCGAGGCCTGGAGCTGCCCACCCCTGCCTTAGACCCTTGATGACGTACAGCCATTTCGCCAGTCATGTGTTCCATACTGTACCAGTGTAATTTACAGCTGAATCTAGTCTTACCCCCCAATTCTCATAGAGATCAGTTCAAATGCAGAGAGGTTATAGTATCGCTTGTACCTGAAAATAAGATATCGAGAGTCTTTTGATGTTGATTGGTCACAGACTTCAGAAGTAACAGCATGCAAAGGATATGCAACCAAATATTAAATATGATACTTTAAAAATATGTTAAAGCAAAATATTATAATTTTCTGAGACACTGAATTTTGGTTTTCATTAGCTGTAAGCCATAATCATAAAAATTGCAAGAAATAAAGGCTTGAAATATTTCACTATGTGTAATGAATCTCTATAATATGAGTTTCACTTTCTGAAATGAGTGACAAAAAATATTGGACTTTTTCACGATATTCAAATTTTTTGAGCTGCACCTGTATATATATATATATATATATATATAGGATGCAGAGAAGTTGACTCATGCTTTTATTTCAAGTACATTGGACTATTGCAATGCTCTTTTTACTGGTCTTCCTAAAAAGTCAATTGATAAACTGCAGCTAATTCAGAACTCTGCTGCCAGACTTAACAAAAACAAGGAAGAGAGAACACATTACTCCAGTTTTAGCTGCATTGCATTGGCTCCCCGTTTCTTTTAGAATTGATTTTAAAGTCCTTCTACTCGTTTTTAAAGCTCTTAACAATTTAGCACCCTTTTATATTGCTGATTTCCTGTCTTTTTATGTCCCCTCACGAGCCCGAAGGTCCTCCACAGCTGGGCTTTTAATTGTTCCTGAGGTCCCCCTAGGGAAAATTGGGGCATCTGCTTTTAACTTTTATGCACCTCAGCTGTGGAACTCAATCCCAAAAAGTATTAGAGAAGCCGGCTCAGTGGACATTTTTAAACGACAGTTGAAAACATACCTTTTTAATATTGTTTTTAACTAACTCCTTTTAATTTTTTATTATTTTTCATTATTTACCTTACCTATTTTTATTATACTTGTGATTTTTGCATTGTGTGGAACTATTTTTATGTTTTTACTTGTGTTATTACTCATTGTATAATGTAAAGCACTTTGGGCTGCATTCTGTATGAAAAGTGCTATATAAATAAAGTTATTATTATTATTATTATATATAGGTATAATATTTTGTCATCAATTTAAGGTTAGTTGCACCAGTGCGGCAAAACTGGCCCTCAAACCAGCTGATGCTCCTATCATGTGACGTGAAAATAGTATTATAGAGAGTTTCATACAGATAACGCTGACTACATACAGAAACACTATGGTGGATTAATTAAAATTGAGTAGACTAGTTATTAAACAAATCCATGGCCATGAGGCTGTGTGTGTGGTCCATGAGGATGGTGCTGCATGCAACCAGGCTAATAGCAGCTAGCTACTGTGGGCCGCAGTGCCTGTATGAAACTAGCCTGCAAATGATGTTGGTTTATGGCAAGCCGTTTTAACATTTATTCCTCGAGACTTACTAGTAACTATTCATTAGATACTAGTACTTATTCTTTAGTTACTCAGTTTTACTAGTAACTATTCATTAGATACTAGTACTTATTATTTAGTTACTAGTAACTATTCCAATAATTACTAGTATCTATTTCAGTTTTACTAGTAACTTTTCATTAGATACTAGTACGTATTCTTTAGTTACTAGTAACTATTCCAATAATTACTAGTATCTATTTCAGTTTTACTAGTAACTTTTCATTAGATACTAGTACGTATTCTTTAGTTACTAGTAACTATTCCAATAGTTACTAGTACCTATTCCATTTTTACTAGTAAGAAATTGAGATTTTTTGCAATTGAATTCTATGGGGCTCTGCGGATCAGATATCAACTATTTGCTTCTGACTAGTAACTATTGCAATAGTGACTAGTATCTATTTCAGTTTTACAAGTAACTATTCATTAGATACTAGTACTTATTCTTTAGTGACTAGTAACTATTCCAATTGTTACTAGTAATATTTTTATTCTTGCTAGTAACTTTCTGTTTTACCCGTCATCGGTAATGACTAGTCAAAATGACTATTTGATAGTTCAATTTACATTCTTACTAGTAGCAATACAAATGTTACGAGCAACAATTGGAATAGTTACTAGTAACTAAAGAATAAGTACTAGTATCTAATGAATAGTTACTAGTAAAACTGAAATAGATACTAGTCACTATTGGAATAGTTACTAGTCAGAAGCAAATATCTTAGATCAGAATAACAACTAGTATCTATTAAATTGGAGATATCCTCAACTCGAATAACAACTCGTAAAAATCTATTTGGAGATATCTTCATTTGGAGATATCTTCATTCAAATGACTCAATGCATAAACATGTGGCAGACAATCCAGCATGCTCTCCGGTTTGCCAACCACCAATAAAATCGCTATACAGAGGATTGGGGGTTCGAGCTGATCAGGGCACAAGTTTATTTCTGACAAAAACAATGTGCAACTGTTAAATACTTTTGATTTATTACACTGTTATTATTTTCACAATAACAAACGTATGTTTATTGCAAAGGCAACGTTTCAAATATTAACTGTTCAATGTTTCACTTGTACGACAGTGAAATGCTGAAAGTCAGACGGACACTGACATCACATGAAACAATTCAGTCACTGGACACCACGGCAGAATGCAGGCTAGCTACGATGGCCATTTGTCAAGCAAAGAAAAAAAGTTAACGTAGAATATCATCTGGTTAACATCGCGTTGTTGCATTAATGTAAAACAAAATTCTATAATTAACTGTGCCATTGGCTACATGTGATAATGTAATTTATCTGCTTTGCTCTTGCGGTCATGACTCACTGTGGAAACCGAACCCTCAACACTCGCCGGCCAACATTTCTTTATTATGTCTTCATTCATTTCTTCTCGTCAGTTCTGTTCAGTTTATCCTTTTCACACATAACACAATGTCACCATAAAATTAACTACTCGGACAATTAAGAATTTACGATAATACATTAAGAATTAATGATAGCCTACTAGAAGCTGCAGTAGCTGAAGAATAGAATAGAATAGAATAGAATAGGCTTTATTGTCATTGCACAGTTCCTCATACAACGAAATTTAGAGTGCTTCAGCTGACAGTGCATTAAAATCAGACGTAAATAATTAAAAACATTTAAGAAAAACAAAACAACAACATTAAGAACAGATAAGGACACATGACGCCTAGACGGGGGGCAGAAAGCAGGTACAAAGCAATAATAAATACAAATAAAATACTGCTGAGGTAGTAAAAAAAATATTGCACGTTGATATAATAATGTATTGCACAAGTTAATGTATTGCACTAACGGAGAATTAACGGCTGCTGCTGTGATTGTTTAGAGTCCGGACGGCCCATGGGAAGAAGCTGTTTTTTAGTCTGTTTGTGCGGCTCTTGATGCTCCTGTACCTCCTGCCCGAGGGCAGCAGGCTGAGCAGGTGATGACCAGGGTGGAGGTGGTCGCGGATGATCCGCTCTGCCCTGGAGAGACAGCGGGAGTTGGCTATGGCATCTAGGGAGGGGAGAGGACAGCCAGTTATCCTCTCGGCTGACTTGATCACCCTCTGTAGCCTCGTCCTGTCAGCTGCGGTGGAGCCAGCGTACCACACTGTGATGGCATACGCCAGTACGCTTTCGATGGTGGATCGGTAGAAGGTTACCAGCAGCTTCTCCTCCAGATTGTTCCGTCTGAGTACTCTCAGGAAGTGGAGTCGCTGCTGGGCCTTCTTTACCACCGCTGCGGTGTTGACTGACCAGGCGAGGTCCTCTGAGATGTGTGCCCCCAGGAACTTAAAATGGGGGACCCTCTCCACACAGTCCCCATTGATGTAGAGCGGGGCAGGGGCAGTCTTGTTCTTCCTGTAGTCAATGACCACCTCCTTGGTTTTCTTGATGTTGAGGGAGAGGTTGTTCCTGGCGCACCACTCCACCAGCCGCTGCACCTCGTCCCTGTACGCGCTCTCATCGTCATTTGAAATGAGCCCCACCAGGGTGGTGTCATCCGCAAATTTGATGATGGCGTTGGTGGGGTGGGTGGGAGTGCAGTCATGGGTGTAGATGCCATACAGGAGCGGGCTCAACACGCGGCCTTGTGGGGAGCCGGTGCTGAGCATCAGGGTGGAGGAGCTGTGTGTCCCGATTTTAACAGATTGTGGGCAGTTTGTGAGGAAGTCTTTGATCCAGGCGCAGGTGGATGAGGGGAAGTCCAGAGCAACCAGCTTGTCCACTAGAATGTCAGGAAGGATGGTGTTGAATGCCGAGCTGTAGTCGACAAAGAGCATCCTGACGGAGGACCCTGGATGTTCCAAGTGGCTCAGGGCAGTGTGGAGAGCTGTGGAGATGGCGTCGTCGGTGGATCTCTTTTCCCTGTATGCAAATTGATGTGGGTCAAAGGCAGGGGGGAGGCAGTCCTTGATGTGGGCTAACATCAGTCTCTCAAAACATTTAGCCACCACAGGTGTAAGTGCGATGGGCCTGTAGTCATTGAGACACGTGATGTTGTTGCTTTTAGGGACCGGGATTATAATGGCCGTCTTGAGGCAGGGTGGGACAGAGGCCTGTGCCAGGGAGAGATTGAAGATCTTGGTAAAGACCCCCGAGAGCTCATTAGCACATGCCTTGATGACACTGGCAGGGATCCCATCCGGCCCTACAGCCTTCCTCGTGTTGACAGACCTGAACACGTGTCTCACCTGATGTTCCTGTAGGGTGAGTGGGCTCGTGGACTGTGGGGGCAGAACGGCTGAGTGAGGTGGTGTTGTCTCAAAGCGGGCAAAGAAATGGTTCAACTCCTCTGCCCGACTAGCATCGACGCTGCCCGCCGACGAGGTGTTATAGTTTGTGAGGTGTTTTAGACCCTGCCACACCTGTCGTGGATTGTTGTCAGCAAGGTGGTCCTCCACCGACCTTTTGTACACCTCCTTGGCACCTTTAATGCCTCTCCGCAGGTCTGCTCTTGCCGCGCTGTACAGAGAGAGACCGGATTTATAAACCTTTAATTCCCCAAACATATCAGTGTCATGGTTAGTCACTTAAAAAAATTACAATAGCCTCCGAACATGCCTCTAGTCTACACTAATCTGCAGACAATGTAGTTTACTGCAAACACTTTCAATTATAATATTAATAAGAAAAAGAATCTCTGGTAGGTTAATTTCTTAGTAGTAGGCTATCTATTGTTTTCTTTCTGGCTAGCGATTCCTGGGAAATATGCGTTGTCCAATTAAGCTTGTTAGCCAACGTTAGGGCCGAAACATAGCCTACCTCAGGCAAATGCGCGAACGTGGACGCTTCGAGCAACGCGAACAGTTGTTCTTTTGCCTTGACATTTGTGAAAGTCAAACTGGAGTAAAGCACCGATTGAACAAGAAAGTTGTTTACTGTTGTTGCCTGCTATAGCGTCCCTCGCTGCAACGCTCTGGTTTGTCTTTCACAAATGTCATGGCAAAAGAAAAACTGTTCGTGTATTTCCCTTTTTTTAGGCTGTACTAACTATTTAGGCTGTATGTCTTTCTTTCAGCTAGAATGTGTTTGCGTCTAGCCTATTGTGCATGCATGTCTCCACATAGACTTGGTTAATTAATTTACATGCTTCTTCATGATCCATAATTCAGGTGGTGCTGTTCATTGTATTTCATTAGACATTAAATACAGCTCATCTACAAACTCTTTTAATGTAATTGTGGGCTGTCAATAGGAAAAAATATGTTCTCATTCTCGTCAGTAGAGGGCGGTATGGTTACGCGATTTAGAGGTCTTCACGGGTCCACCCGAATACCCGAGACCCGAGCAGGCACGGGTCCAAAATTCTGACTTGTCTCAAGGGTCTGGGTCGGAACTCCTATAATAGCCGCGGGTCTTGGGTAAGCACATGTGAAACTGATTTGCCCGTGAGGACCCGATCACATTTTTTATAAATTCTGTAGCCTAATATTATATTCTGTAATAATATTCCATATTATATTCTGTAATATTGTAATATAAAAAAAAAGAAACCATGTCGTCTGCTCTCACATCTTTGATGACATGTAACATGCGTGCTTATTGTCTTTCATACCGTTTCTCGTAGGCTACCGAAGGAGGCCGTTCTCAACAGATCCCACCATGCCAGACGATTGTCTTAGTTTATTCGTTTATTTTTATTAGAACTATGGAAAAACAATTTTTTCGTATTCTATCGCAAATAAAGGCTCATGGTTTTAGTTTCATCGGCTTAGTTTTTAGCCTATTGGTTTTCGATTTCAGGCTATTTTGTCGGCTACAATTTGCCATGTGTAGGCAAATTTACGACCTGTAGCCCATTTTTTCATTATTATTATTATTATATTACTAATATTATTGCCCATTTATTTATTTATCCAAATTTTTGAAGAATGCAAGTGTTATGTTGCACGTTAACTGTGGATCCATCGTTGGCTGAATAAAGTTGTACTTGTTGCTTTTCGTTAATGTTATTGCCCAATAGCCTTATAAGTAGGCTATCTTAATGTTGTAATCAGACTAACATGATTGATTATCACTGTGTTGCGTTTATTAGTCTAATATAAGCTAAAGATGTAGTTTTTAGGCCTTTTAGTTGGTAATATAATAGTGCAGTGCATTCGTCTATTGTAGGCCCTAGGCTATTTTATAACGGATTTCTTCTGTTCTTTCTCGGGTATGAAAAGCTGTATATTTGTGCAAACATAACTTATGTTTCGTTGTGAAAACATCACTATATTTCCCTGCTAGGATTTCTGCCAAGTGGTCGACTCTATTGCCACCCAGTGGTCGACTCGGCACACAGCAGGGTCCGGCAATTGGAATAAATGTTAAAACGGCTTGCCGATTGATGTCATTAGTGTGGTGTGGTCCTCATTAATATTTAGCAGCCAATTTACATGCCACGTAGTTATCCCGTTGTCAATGTTACTAGTACTTACTGGGTTGGGGATATCTTTCTGAATAGTTATTAGTAACTAAAATATAAGTACTAGTATCTAACTATTGGAATAGTTACTAGTCACCAAATAATAAGTACTAGTATCTAATTAATAGTTACTGTCAAAACTGAAATAGATACTAGTAACTATTGGAATAGTTACTAGTAACTAAAGAATAAGTACTAGTATCTAATGAATAGTTACTAGTAAGTCTCGAGGAATAAATGTTAAAACGGCTTGCCAAAATTGCTGGGGCGTGTTTTGATACCTGGAGCTCAGCCCCTATATTATTACCTTATCATGCCCATTTTTTAAATTTCAAAATGGTGTGGGCTCTAGCTAAACTAGCGTGCTTTGTTACCCTTTAAATTACAGGACAGGTTATCATATAAACAACATGGGTAGAAGAACATGTGATCACATAATTTATTTCAAATACTTGTGGTATGGTGTAGCCTATAAGTTTGAGTTTTTACACAGTGGTGGCATTGCCGTTTGGGATAGGGCTTAAAAGGAATCTTCCCACATATCACATTAGCAGCTATTTCTTCTGTGTAGCCTACCCTTTTAAACACCTTCATAGGCTGTCTTTCTTTCAGCTAGAACAGGGGTAGGCAACCCTGGTCCTGGAGAGCCGCAGGGTCTGCTGGTTTTTGTATTCACCTTAAATACAGCAACTACTTAGACCAAAAAAAACAGGTGAGGTGTGTTAACTGTGTTATCAACTGCTTTAATTGATCAATTAAGTGGCGAGTAACAACAAAAACCAGCAGACCCTGCGGCTCTCCAGGACCAGGGTTGCCTACCCCTGAGCTAGAATGTGTTCGCACCTAGCCTATTGTGCATGCATGTCTCCATATAGACTTGCTTCATTTATTTACTTGCTCCTTCATGATCCATAGATCAGGTGGTGGTGTTCATTGTATTTTATTAGACATTAAATACATAGTTAATCTCAGTGACGTAGCCACGGGTAGGCCTGGGTATGCCTAAGCCTATCCATATTGATCATAGGCCTACCCAATCAAATGGCAGAAAACATTATTATTATTTTATTTTTATTTTTTTAACATTAGAATTTAAGATAATGAATTTGCTTTGTTTTCTGTACGTGCCATCGTTGTATTGTGACCCATTAAAACTCTGGAACACAAAAGTTACTGCACGCGTTAAGAAAAGGCTAGCCTATATGCGGCAAGCCTGTCGTCTGGATTCTAAAATTAGTTTGAGTTATCATTTAATAAATTCACAGATAACTCGGATTTTGATTGCGACAAGGTGCTCAATTTAACTGAGGAGCTGATGAACAAACATGACATCATCACTAACTAGGATGTCACTGCTTCATGGCAGCGGAAACTACCGGCAAAATTGACCGATTCTGTAAGTGCAACACGGGTCAAGCATCAAGAACAACAGCGATTTAAAGCAAATGTGGAATAGCATTCTGGACACGCAGGTCGCAGAACAGAATACAAGATTTTGCACGCTATAGGAAAGGGTGTTGGTTTGGGTTTATGTTAAGCATGTGTTCTGCTTGTTGTGTACTTAGTCTTGCTTTAGCTAATACTGATTTTTAAAATGGAGAAGAATGTATTCACGTAATTTGGCGTTGCTGTTCGAAATACAGTAATGTCATTGGATAGCTCCAAGGAGCGCTGGAGCGGGGCATAGCGCGTGTGGGGGGAAAAAACCTACCTAGTCGGCCTACCCACTTTTTTCACCGGCCTACCCAAAAGAAAATTTCTGGCTACGCCAATGGTTCCATCTACAAGCTTTTTTGTAATTGTGGGTAATCGGTAATAGGAGAATTGTTCTCATTCTTGTCAGTAGAGGGCATTATGATTATGCAAATTTAGCAGAACTGCAGTTACTTATTCGTGTGAAGTGATGCATTGTGGTTCAATAACCTTTTAGTGAAAACAACTTTTCATCCACCTGTCTTTTCTGTTTATCCCCATTCGGAATTCTCGTCAGTATGTGTTATCCCATACCATCACAATAACATTGTCTGCCAGGATATAGTTTTTTTACTCTGGAGCCTTTCACTGTTAACAAGTGCTGTGTCAGAACACCCAAAAACCCCAAGAATACAAACTTAAAACCATTTTATATTTTTCTTCAGAATCGGAACAGAGGCCCTCAGCACAAGCTCATCTCATCAATAAGGACCGTTCTGGCCAGTAAGTCCTCTGCCTTTGTTGTATGTTACTGCATAAAAATAGTTCAGAATAGTTAGTAACTGGTAAGTATGGGGCCCAGTTTATCACCTTGTATATTTTGTACAAAAATGCAGTTTTTTGTGGCAAAATAGTTTTGTGGACTGAATGCAATTCAATGAATAGAATGACCATTGTGTGCACGCCATCAAATTGTCAAAAACAAAAAACTGAAAATTGAGGCAGAATTATCATTTCATGCATGTAATGAAAACTCTTGGGCAGAATGAAAATTTTTTGGATGGAATGATATTGCGCCCACACTAAACAAATTTTTCCATTTTGTGGAAGGAACGGCAAAAGCTCTTAAATAGGCAGAAAATGCCTCAGCTGATTTATAATGTGTTGATTATCTCATGTTCTTTGGGTGGGTAGATAAGGGAGTCCAATGTTAGCTTTCTAAGCTCCTTTTGTGGTGAATGTTATCTCTGTAACCTTAAAGGGATATCACGGTGAGCTGCAGCGGATATCTATATAACTAGTGAAATTTAATCTAAACTATAGGGCTGTATAGATGGCACTCTGGGTATATAGAAACATTAATCTCATGTTTGGGTGCCCCTATACAGTGAGCACTATAATGCATTAGACAGTGACACATCTTTTGTTATTTTGGTTCTGTATTCTAGCACTTTGAGTTTGAAAAGATACAATGACAATGAGGTTGAAGTGCAGACTGCCAGCTTTAATTTGAGGGTATTTTCAGATTAACCATATCAGATTAATCGTTTAGAAATTATAGAACCTTTTGTACATAGCCCCCCCATTTTCAGGCATCAAAAAATATTGGACGGTTTAACAATGTAGAATAAAGTAATCATTTTTAAATATTTGGTCGCATATCTTTTGCATGTCATGTAGGGATGTTAACAGTTAATCGACTATCGATTAATTGCTAATAAGAATTTAATCGATAAGATTTCAAATGAAACAATTAACTGAACAATTTGCGGTCTTGTTTCAACGGGAGTTTTTGTGTGAAATGTAATCATGGTTTAAGGTCTCCACGCGAGGGCGCCAAATTCAGCCTAGTGTAAGCCGTGAAGTTGAGCCTACACACGAAGTTAATGTAGCCTACCACCTGAAAAGCGTACATCTAACCGTGCTGTCAGGGCAAAGTGGATCGCAACCTACCATCACCTCAGTGTTGGCAAAGAGGGTATGTGACGATAGACGAGCGGAGTAGTGGTGGAAATTACGAATCACTTTACTGATTCGAATAGTTCAGTACAAAGATTCTAGTCACTGACTATGTGATTTGTTCACTGGGGTCAGTTGCGCAAGAGCACGAATATTCCAACAGCATGCATGATCACTTCACTATAGCTACTCGTAGATCAGTATATCATTCGTAGGTATTGTGCAAAATGATTCCAGTCAAAAGCACTGCAAGTAAAAAATATAAACTTTTTCTATAAACCTCGTATGAACTTTTTGTATTTTTTCCTTGTAGTTATATAGTTTTATGGATTAGGTTTATATGGCCGCTTCAGGTGAGCGTTTTAAATATGGATTAGAAACTACGGAAATATATGACAATTTGTGTGTTCTCAAGTTCTGACCATTTCGTGGTAAGTAACCTATTGTAAAACATTGCGTTTTCAAATGGTAAAGTAAATTGAATGTCGATGTTCAGTCATCTATGGGGGGAGCCCTTATACAAAGGGTTGAGCTAGGTGCACTGATGTAGCATAGTGCTATTAATCACCCAGTTCGTCAGTAGGCTACTAGATTAAAATAGCGGTTCAGATTAAAATAGCAATCATTCACGCAGTGCGTGATCTAGACTCAAATTACCTGACAACAAATAAAGAAAATGGCTTTAGCTAAACTTCTTATTGAATTTCAAGTGTAAAGAAGAAGCAAACGTATAGCCACATATTGGTTATATTAGCCTATATAAGACATGGTTATAGCATATTAGGCCTTCTTAAAATAGCCTACATTTATTGTGCTATTTCGATACAAAGGAAAACACGAATGTGCTTCATTTAATCAATATCATTATTACAGATTTGAAATGGTTTAATAACGGGCAGACTTTCATTAACTCTTAGTTTGATAGTTACAGAATAGGCCTACATGGAAAATGTACAATATAGCCTACAGTAGCCTATGCGATTTTGATTAGAAATGCTTGAACCGTTTTGCTTTCGGTAACGTTACGTTGGGTGGACCTCAGATGCCAGTAGGTAGGCTACAGGTTCCGATCAAGATTGCAGGCTATATTTTTTTAAATGTGAAACTGTACCAAAAAACAGTTGACCGGGCTATATTATTTTACCAATACCCCCGCCATTTGTTGCTAACTAATTTATTAGGCTATTGAGTAGCCCGTAGCCTATGCAGAGAGTAACTGATTCGGTTGACAATTATGTAGGCTACTGCGGTGCGGTAGTCAGCAGTTCATATAGGCTAGTCAGTTCAGTTGGACTCACTGAGGTTGAGGGTTGAAAAGGACATGATGCCATTTCAAGCGAGATTATGTTAATGCTGCTAGCGGCTAGCGCAGCAACGGTTTCGCTTGCAACTGATGAGACGGAGCGCAATTTATTTTCTGTTGAAGTAGCCTATACACGCCTTCATATTCTATTTTTGTTACGCTGCAATAATGCCTGTTTCTCAAATGTTACAATAAATCTTTGATTGAGGAATATAACATGCATTTTGTATTCTGTATATCATAAACTATATTTAGTATATTATGTTATCAATTAATCGACTATTGTTTGTTAAGGTTAACAACTATCGATTAAGGAAATTCCTTAAAATTTGCATCCCTAATGTCATGACATCCTAACGTCTGTGACCCAACAACATCAAAAGACTTATCTTATTTTCTGGTACTCCTACAAGTGATACTATAATCTCTATTCATTGTATCTTTTCAAACTCAAAGTGCTAGAATACAGAACCAAAATAACAATGTCACTGTCCAATGAATTATGGTTGCTCACTGTATATATTTTTGTATATACAGGTGCAGCTCAAAAAATTCGAATATCGTGAAAAAGTTCTATATTTTTTGTCACTCATTTCAGAAAGTGAAACTCATATTATATAGATTCATTACACATAGTGAAATATTTCAAGCCTTTATTTCTTGTAATTTTGATGATTATGGCTTACAGCTAATGAAAACCCAAATTCAGTGTCTCTGAAAATTAGAATATTGTGAAAAAGTTCAATATTGGAAACTCATGGTGTCACACTCTAATCAGCTAATTAACTCAAAACACCTGCAAAGGTTTCCTGAGCCTTTAAATGGTCTCTCAGTCTGGTTCAGTAGGCCAGGGGTTCCCAAACTTTTCCATGCCAAGGACCCCCAAATAGTCGTAGCCTCTGGCTGGGGCCCCCCTATTGCAAAATGGCTTTAAAAAAAACTTTTAAATTACACTGGCAAATATAAAAAAATCTAACATACAGCTTCTTAATACAAAACACAATACTTTTGACCCTATTTTGATTCCATAATCGGGCCGTTAGCAGCTCAACGTAACGCTTTGACTGACAGGCAGACGGTTAGTTATTGGCTGTGATTGAAAGAAGGGCATGGCAAAGACCTAATTTCGATATGAAAGGATTTATAACAATTTATATCTTATTTTAAACCAGCACAGTAGTCTTATGAATTTAATAGAAATTTTTATAATAAATTTTTTTTACATTTTTTTTTTTTTTTTTTTTGCATTTTACATTTTCCTCTCCCTTCCAATTGGCCCCCCTGATGCCCCCTGGCGGCCCCCACTTTGAAAACCCCTGCAGTAGGCTACACAATCATGGGGAAGACTGCTGACTTGACAGATGTCCAGAAGACGGTCATTGACACCCTCCACTAGGAGGGTAAGCCACAAAAGGTCATTGCTAAAGAAGCTGGTTGTTCACAGAGTGCTGTATCCAAGCATATTCATACAAAGTTGAGTGGAAGGAAAAAGTGTGGTAGGAAAAGGTGCACAAGCAACAGGGATAACCGCAGCCTTGAGAGGATTGTCAAGCAAAATCCATTCAAGAATTTGGGGGAGCTTCACAAGGAGTGGACTGAGGCTGGAGTCAGTGCATCAAGAGCCACCACGCACAGACGAATCCAGGACATGGGCTACAAATGTCGCATTCCTCATGTCAAGCCACTCCTGAACCAGAGACAACGTCAGAAGCATCTTACCTGGGCTAAGGAGAAAAAGAACTGGACTGTTGCTCAGTGGTCCAAAGTCCTCTTTTCAGATGAAAGTAAATTTTGCATTTCATTTGGAAATCAAGGTCCCAGAGTCTGGAGGAAGAGTGGAGAAGGCACAGAATCCATGTTGCTTGAAGTCCAGTGTGAAGTTTCCACAGTCAGTGATGATTTGGGGTGCCATGTCATCTGCTGGTGTTGGTCCACTGTGTTTTCTGAAGTCCACAGTCAACGCAGCCATCTACCAGGAAATTGTAGAGCACTTCATGCTTCCTTCTGCTGACAAGCTTTATGGAGATGCTGATTTCATTTTCCAGCAGGACTTGGCACCTACCCACACTGCCAAAAGTACCAAAAGCTGGTTCATTGACCATGGTATTACTGTGCTTGATTGGCCAGCAAACTCGACTGACCATTGTCAAGAGGAAGATGAGAGACACCAGACCCAACAATGCAGATGACCTGAAGGCCGCTATCAAAGCAACCGGGGCTTCCATTACACCTCAGCAGTGCCACAGGCTGGTCGCCTCCATGCCACGCCTAACAAGCCTTCCGACAGAGTGACTTCTACTAGCTACTGGTCAGAGCTAAAAATGACTCCAGTAAAAGTAGAAAGTCCTCTATTCAAACACCAGTTGAGTAAAAGTACAAAAGTATCTGATTTAAAATGTAAGTACCAAAAGTAAAAATAAACATAACCGGCTTGACAATTTACAATCTTAACGTTTGCCCCATCACCCCCCCCCATTAGCCCCATTAGCAGCTACCTAGCTAACGTTACATGGGCGAATGGAAACGCTTGCTAACACTTAATGTTAGCTAATGTTAGTTTAGCTATAACTATCAGGCAACTCAAAACACCGGCCGTATTTAACGTTAACGCTAGCTAGTGGAAACGTGCGCTAAATGCAAGTTAACATTAGCTATAACGTAGTCAGTTTACCAGATAGCTAGCGTTAGCTAACTCAAAATACCAACGTTATCATTTGATTGGTAACTTCAATTTAACAGATAATCCGTGCAAAGTAACATTACGTTATGCAAATTAACGTTAACCACGTCGATAGTTAGCCATTCTTAGCTTGCTCGATCTAAGACGCACTGACGACGTATTTGGTTATTATCTGATAAAGTTATGCTATGCTCATCTAGCGCGACACCATGAATATTATCGGTTCAACTTAAGTAACATTAGCCAACTACACTAACATTACATTCACCTTATTTAAATGCCACAAAGTAACAAATTAAAGTTGGTACCCCTTCTGGCTGGTTTCAGCAGGTTTCAACTGTTATGTACTTTGGCTGAAAGCAAAAAACTGGGTAAACCAGATCAAGCATACTACAAAGCAGCAGAAATATTTCAGACTTACGGACACTAGCTGCTGGTTGCAGCTAAAAAGAGACATTTTTTGAGAAGTCCTGGAGCGGCACTCTGGTGCACTGTTATAGCACAAGCCTACACCCCTGACAACATTGACAATTTTATGGGGAGTAGGTTAACATTTGCAAAATAGTTAATCTCTTTGGGACAGTATATAAAATCTAAATAAAAACGGAAAGCAATGATTTGCGAATCCTTTTTGACCTTTATTCAATTGAAAACGGTACAAAGATAAGATATTTAATGTTTTAACTAACTGATGTAAATATACGCTCTAAATTTGATGCCTGCAACACCTCCCAAAATGTTGGGACAGCGGCAGTTTACCACTGTTACATCACCTTTCCTTTTTAACAACACTCAGTAATCTTTTGGGAACTGTAATTTTGAAAGCGGAATTTATTCCCATTCTTGCTTAATATAAGACTTCTGCTCAACAGTCTGGGGTTTCCGTTGTCGTATTTTGCGCTTTATAATGCGCCACAAGTTTCCAATAGGGGACAGGTCTGGACTGCAGGCAGGCCAGTCTAGCACCTGCACTCTCTGACTACGAAGCTACACTGTTGTAACGCGTGCAGAATGTGGCTTGGCTTTGTCTTGTTGGTATAAGCAGGGACGTCCCTGAACAAGAATGGCAGCATATGTTGCTCCAAAATGCATATGTACCCTTCAGCGTTATGGTGCCTTCACAGATGGGCACTAACACACCCCCATACCATGACAGACGCTGGCTTTTGAACCTTGCGTTGGTAACAATCGGGATGGTCCTTTTCCTCTTTTGCCATTTGTCCATTATTTCCAAAAACAATTTGAAAGGTGGACTTCTCAGACCACAGCACACGTTTTCACTTTGCGTCAGTCCATCTCAGATGAGCTCGTGCCCAGAGAAGTCGGCGACGTTTCTGGATGTTGTTGATATATGGCTTATGCTTTGCGTAGTAGTCTTAACTTGCATTTGTAGATGCAGCGACAAACTGTGTTTCACTGTTTTCCAAAGTATTCCCGAGCCCGTGTGGTTATATTTATTACGGAAGAATGTCAGTTTTTAATGCAGTGCCATCTGAGGGATCGAAGGTCACTGGCATTCAATATTGGTTTTCGGTCTTGCCCTTTACTCATGGAGATTTCTCCAGATTCTGAATTTTTAAATAATATTATGGACTGTAGATGGTAAAATCTCTAAATTCCCTGCAATTGTACATTGAGAAACGTTGTTCTTAAACGGTTGGACTATTCGCTCACGCAGTTTTTTGCAGTGGCGAGCCTCGACCCATCCTTGCTCGTAAACACCCTAGCGTTCGTGGATGCTCCTATTATTCTCAGTCATGATGGCACCACCTGTTACCTATTCATCTGCTTACCTGTGGAAGGTTTTTTGAACATTCCACAACCTTCCCAGTCTTTTTTCTTGCCCCTGTCCCAACAGGGAATGTGTTGCGGGCATGAAATTCGGAATTGTCGTATATTTACAAAAATAAAAAAATTAGGTAAAACATTAAATATATTTTCTTTGTACTGTTCAATTAAATATATGTACTGTAAAAGAGACTTTGCAAATCACTGCTTTCTGCTTTTTTTTGCATTTGAAGTACTGTCCCAACTTTTTTGGAATTGAGGTTTGTCCATTATTCAACCGCCTTCATTCAGCCGGCAGGACATTTTTGAGACTACAGTCATTCACACGCATACAATGCATGGGCTAAACGTAGGCCAACTTGATTGTGAAGTAACACAATAGGCGGATGGTAATAACAATAGCAATAATAATAGTAATAATAATCATAATAAATAGCATTAAGTGCCCCGCCCATCATTTTTTCCCCTTGTCAGATGATCAAAAAAAAATTCCCAAAAAAGACCATGCACCTTATGAGCCACTGCCCCTGAAGAAGCCTAGGGGGAAAAATGAGACATATATTTATTCATTCTATTCATGTTATGTTTTTTATTTTTAAAAACAAACACCCCCCCCCAGAACTTTAACTTTTAAGTAAAAATCATTACTACTGATTAAATCATTACTGTGAAACTGACACTGGCTAAACTGAGCAGCAGTCATGGAAGAAAAGAGGAATGGGACCTGCATTTCCAGAACTGTATCTTTTGAATATGTGATCGTAGTTCATATTCCAAGGGTTCCACCACAGCTTTCAAAAACATTTAGCAGTGATCCGACCAATAATAGCCAATTTACAGTAAACTTAATTAGCTTGCTGTCGTGACGGTGAGAATGAGAGTGCTAAGCTCCAACAGCTTTGCAGCTGTCACATCAGGCAGGCACTTCGACAAGCTAGGCTCAGCTAGGCTTAAGATTGGTTAGTTAGCAAATTAGCAAAGACAAGTAAATCAGTATTGCATTGCTAGATAGTTAGCTATTGTTATTTGCCACAGCTGAACAACAGTCTTAAAGGGACATAAATTTGAGTTGAAGAATCCAGCCAACAGCCATACGCTCTGCTAAATGGCTTAAGTTCAGCACGTGTGGGTATATACTGTTGATATTCAAAGTTATTTACTGTTCTAAATGGAAAATTAAATCCAATTCTGAAACCGAAGTAATGACCACATGATTCAACAAATATTCTCACTCACATTCATGTGCACATTTGTTGTCTATTTATGTGGAATTCATGCTCAGCAAGATTCCCAGAATTTTTAAAAAACTGGTATCTTGTCATAATTTTAGTTTTCTTTTATTTCTGTGGCAGCCACGCTGTGTCTCTCGACACGGCCTCCTCCTGTTTTGGAAGCAATCACTCCTCTGACACCCGTGTGCACGAAGAAATCAAGAGGTTGGAGGTTGCGGACAAAGGGGCACAACAAGGCATAATTGTGAGAAGAAACATCAACTAGAATGCCACTCAGAGAGATGTTACACCCGCGCGTGTGCTAATCTCAACCCTGAACGTAATATGCATGGGGCTAAAACTTCGGGCATCGACTGATTGGGAAAAAAATCCAAGATTCCGGTCATTACCCAACTGTCTACTCCGTTTCACACAATCGGAGTAGAATTGTTTGAGTTATGGATGATATGGACACAGACACACACACACACACACAGACACACACACACACACACACACACACACACACGAAAACAATACCCCCTGCCTGCGCTATGTGCGAGCGGGTGTAACAAACATTAGCCTAGAAAAACAAAACTATTTCTGCAGTGCCATTTAATTATTTACAAAAGGAATGCCATGAATGTCTTTAGAAGAATATTAGCATGGTATGCAAACTGAAACTCTGGAGTTCATTTTGGAGAATTGAGGTGATTTTTGCAGCTCATTTTGCCTTTCGTACAGGACACGGATCAGAAGCACTTCGGCACAGTGGCATGCAATTTGTGTGGCATGTTCTACTCTTCTGCCAACCCTGAGGACGAGTCCCAACACCTGCTATTCCACAACCAGTTCATCAGTGCCGTCAGATATGTGGTGAGAAGGGATGGTTCCAAACCTGGACTGTTGCACATCTGTTCTCAAGTATAGTGTGCATTGGGTTTTGAAACTTGGAAATAATTTGTAACTTTATATTATTTCATATATTATTTTTAGGGTTGGAAGAAGGAGAGGATTCTTGGAGAATATCCTGATGGCAAGATCATCTTGGTTCTTCCAGATGACCCCAAATATGCACTGAAGAAGGTGCATCCCTCTTGTATTTTGCATCCCTCAGTGTATCATATTTTTTTATAGTACTTTAAATTTTGTTAAAAGTTGGTGCCCAAATCATTAAATGAAATAATCGCTTCCATTTCTGTAGATGCTTCTGATTACAGTTTTTTAATTTTTTTGTTAGTGCTACAAATTCAGGTCCTCTTGTATCCCCTGCATTTGTTAAGCTTCCCTGCAAGAGCCCTAAGTCTGACAGTTTCTCTTGATCCCGTCTCAGGTGGAGGAGATCCGTGAAATGGTGGACAGTGATCTGGGCTTCCAGCAGGTAGATACAAAGTGTCCTTCCCAGATTAAGACCTTCCTCTTCATTTCCAATGACAAGAAGGTGGCTGGATGCCTCATCGCAGAGCACATTCAGGAGGTGAGTTTGAGGGCTGTGTCTCAGACTTACAAATGACTGCCAGTCAGGGCAGTCAACTGGACCAAAAATTTCAATTGGATACTGTATTCCCATAAATACCAGATGTAATTACTTGAATATTTATTGAAAAATATTTATTGAATTGATCATGGTTATAATATGTTGTGCGTTTCTCTGAAGCTTCAGTGAATGTTGCAATTGCACTATAAATCCGGATAAGTTAACGTGAAATTTGTTTCTATTCGCGAGTAATGTTATTAATAATCTATTTTCATCCATTTAATTCAGTTTTATCACATAATAATTTTCAACCTAAATTTTAATTAATTGGCACAAAATCCACCAACACAATACATGGCAGCACATGGCAGTAAATGTTAAAAAATGTATTGTTTACTTCACTAGCTAACCCCTTCGTGCAGATGTCAAATTTGGTCAATTCTCACCTCTTTAGGTGGTGTTCTATTTAAGGTGTGAGCATCACAGAAACTTTGAAAATGGCTTAAATGAAACAAGACAGTTGTACCATTTGCGATACTAACTTTCTAACTATTATTTTCATCATTTTGGTAAAAATATAGTGCCACAAATGCAAATAAATCTTATATAAATTTGTTTTAGTTTGCAATCAAATACTGAGCTACATATGTGAAACAGGTAAAACTATACTGCCCTACAAAGGCAAAAGGCCTTAACTTCCCAGAGTGTAGAACTGAGAAAAATGGCTTTTTTATTGTTGCCCAGCCAAATGAGTTGTAGGCAGATTATTGGAAATGTGGCGGCAGTTTGTCTTTTTATGGAGTTATTTTATGTACATATTAATCCTGAGCTCAAACTTGATTTTTGACCCTTATTCGGAAGTTAAGGTATTTTGCCGTTGTATGGTCGACAAAATTATAAGGTCTGATGCCAAATCAAAAGGCTGTAACTTCCATTTGATCTCTCCCTTTTTTGTTGATCACAATATAAACAATAACATGATAACATCTATATAAAATCTAGCGATATATCATGCAACTGTCCGCTTAATATAATATGAATGAGAATAAATCAATCAATTTGTAGGATTTTTAAGTACTCCATTACTTTGATTGTCTTTCGATGGTGCATTACTAACTCGCATCATTAGGCCCAAATTTGTATCGACTTGAAACAAAACCTTGCAATATTTTCTTTCCTACCCCTTAACATGGCAAGTTGCTAATCATGCCCCTACATTAAATATGTTAAATATCAGTAAAATTGGAGATTATTCAGATTCATTGATAAAAGTTGTATGTTGTATGTAGCCTAGGTTTCAGTATTTATTAGTCAAATATGTACTACATTGTGAAAAAGGTGTCACTGATATAAATAAAGACGAAAATTTAGCCAATTGGTTAACACGTTGACCGATTTAGGACTTGAATGATTGGATGCCATGCACGTGCATACATAGACCTCAAAGGGGGCTTGAGCACCTGCCGTTTGGCCTCCTATAGAGAAGTGCCCTTTTTCGTTTATTTTTAATTTTTTTATAAATAAATGCATTTCTGTTTGCGCACAGCTTGCCCTGCCGAACAGATGTATTGATTGAATCAAAATATCAGGTCGGGAGATTGGTGCTCCTGGGCGATGCCCTCTCCCCTCCCTCCCTCCTGGTTTTCTGCCGCAGCGGCGTGCACTGTGGGCACCGAGCCTTTCTATGTTGAAAGAACGCATGCACGCAAAATTGCACGCATACGCATTCATAGGCACTCGACAGTCGTGAGTCAGTCAGTGTGATGAGTTATGGTATGTGGTATGTGGCCAAACAGGTATGTGGCCAAACAAAGTATAAATATACTATTTTCATTTTATATTGATATGAATGCGCTTTAGGAATTGCTTGACACTATTTGGCAAGTAGGGTCTATCTATGCTTGAACTATTTAGCAGCTTGGATGTATTATTTTGGTGACTAGACATGGAAAATCCAGACATAGATGATAAGCAAAGTTTTTGCATGCCAGAGAACTTTTTGCAACCAAATTATCGAGTGCACCATGCTACGCAATAAAGTAGTACATGGATACTCGACTTGCGTTATGGATTTACTTTGCTGAATGTAAGAGCATTGAATGTGTGAGAGAGCCTACTCAACACTCGTCATGTTTTGGATTTAACTTATTGAACGTGAGAGAAGGGCATCCTTTTGCTTTACAATTGATATTTTACTGGGCTATTAAAGGTAGGCTAACGTTTTAATTGTGCGTTGCTTGCGTGCGTGCGTGCATATGTGTAGCCTACTTCTCGCAAGGAGGTGTGTCGATTCGGTAATCCGTTACCGCTGTTATATTCGGCGGTAAGTCATTCAGCCGTGTTGTGTTGCACGAATTGACAGGCAGGATTTGTTTGTCCTGGATGCTTTCACTTTATTTAATATGTGAAAACAATATGTTTTCACTTTATTCAGTCTGCCTATGTGTATCTGAAATGCTTCAGTGATTGACATATAGCCTACAATACCAAGGTAAAACACCATAACTTCAGCGCGGTAAACAGTAACTTCACTTTATTCAAGCTATTGTGCGTGTGTCAGAAATACTTTGGAATACTGACTGAATAAACATTTTGGTGGTATAAATATATATTTGAGCTCACGCACTATTGTCCACTGTATCACGCATGGGTAGGTATATTTGCAGGGGAGACTGGGTTAAAATGAACTAGCTACGCGACATGGTGACACTTAGAAACTCCGTATTCGGCAGAGTTGTCACAAATAAAGTTAAACACATTTGTTGTTTCCACTCAGTTTGGTTGCATGTTAGTTTAGCGAAATCTTGCCGCCGACACCCTGGCCACTAGGGGGTCTGCGCGAAGGGGTTAACGTACGTTGGTCAGCAATATATACCAAAACATAACGTATCAGTTGATAAGGTAAAACATGAAATATGTTTTCTTTGTACTGTTTTCTACGGTAGCCGACAGAATAAAAACGACATTTCTGAAAACACACCAACAAGTTATAAAACACAACAACATTTCAGAGAAGAACTACAAATCAGAAAACGCAATGACAAAACCCGAAACACATTTACAAATCACTTTACGGAAAGGGTAGGTACTAGGCCAACATGAAGGGAGATTGTAGCCGCCTCCTGATTGGACACGCAGTATGTCAAATGAGTCTCACAGCGCGAGTGACCAACCAACAACAGTTTCTATTATCTAACGTGACATTCAAGACAAGCCTATGGAGTTTATTTAGTTCCATAAATAGTGAAATGAGCGCACAGAACAGTATTTTTCGCTCTTTTGAGCTTGTTAAAATGGCAAAACATTGAAAAACACAGCGTTTTCCTTCCAAAAAAAGCGGCTAATTAGTTTTTTCCTGAACCCGTGTGGTTACGTTCTACCATCACTTTCCCATATTCTTATTAACACAATGCACATTTGACTTGTTGTCATTTGCCTTGTCTGACAGCATTCTTCATCGACTAATGCTTAGTTTTAGTGGCCATGTGTCCACAGTACCAATTAGGAGCCTATTGATTCACCTCAGCCTCTCTCAACGATCTAAACCTGCATTGTGTTCATGAGTTTAAGGTGGAAATGATGAAAGGACAGTCCAATGAGCTCCACCTGGCTGCTCCACCACCTAATCAATGATGATCGAAGTTAGACCAGACCTGTTCACCGCAGATCTTACATGCTGCTGAACGATCGTGCCGATTAAATTATGTGTATCTGCATTATTTGTTTAGGTAATGTTGTGTTAATCTACAAAATGTTAAAGCTAACTTACTGATATTAAGATTGCTGAGTGCTTTCTCCTTGTCACACAGTTGGCTATGAGGTTTAGCAGCAGCACCGATGTTAGATCTATTTTCTGACTACTATCTGCAACAAATGTGATTGAATGTTTGCCGTCTCAATTAAGTGATTGAGTGTCTTCTCATCGGATAAGCCTAGAATTAGTTTAGTTTAAATGGCGGCGCGTGTAGACGCAGCGACCTCTCTCTGTCCCAACCGTGCGGTGATTCGTTCGCTTAATACGTGTTTGTCCGAAAGTTTTTCGTCTTCGTCTCGTCTGCCTACCTCGGAACACAAGTACAGTCGACAGGCTTTGCTAGACATCAGTCAAAGCAAGTTTTACAACTTTTTGGACTATTCAACTGAGACGCTAAGGGAGCTCGGATTACTCCATCGGCCTGCGACAACAGCGGACTCGCCTGCTACTCCTCCCCCGGAAAAGAGGCGCCGGAAGCGGTGTGCGAGGAAGCAGAAGAGGGGAAAGCGCGGAGGTATCCGGGCTAGGCTAGCGGCTAGCCCAACTCGCCCGGCCATACCATCCATACTCCTGGCTAACGTACGATCACTGGACAATAAAATGGATCATATACGACTGCTGAGGTCAGCAAACCGGACAGTGAGTAACTGCTGTGTGCTTGTTTTCACTGAAACATGGCTAAATGACAACATTCCCGACTCTGCCGTACAACTGGAGCAGCTAGCATGCTATCGAGCGGACAGGGCCCTCGTAAACGGAGAAAAGACTCGCGGCGGCGGGGTCTGTGTTTACATCCGTGATACGTGGTGCCGGGATGCTGTGGTGGTATGCAAACACTGTTCACCACTGGCGGAGTTTATGATCATAAAGTGCCGTCCTTTCTATCTGCCCAGGGAGTTTACTGCGATCTTGCTAGTTGCGGTTTACATCCCCCCCACCAACAACTGCAGTGATAGGAATGCAGCACTTAACGAACTGTACCAGGCCATCAATGAACAACAAACAGCACACCCAGACGGTTTCATCATCCTCGCCGGAGATTTTCTCAAGACTGTTCTCCCAAAACTTCACCAGCATGTTGATTTCCCAACAAGGGGGCACAACATTTTAGACCTGGTCTACACTACCCATAAAGGAGCATACAAAGCCACCCCCCTCCCCCACATCGGACTCTCTGACCACATCACTGTTATGCTAATGCCAGCATACAGACAGAGAGTGAAAGTCACAAAACCGGTTCAGAAGCAGGTAAGAGTGTGGCCAGAGGGGGCCTCCTCTGCTCTTCAAGACTGCTTTGCAACAACAGACTGGGAAATGTTTCAGCAGGCAGCCACCTACAACAACCATACAGACATTGAGGAGTACACAGACACTGTGATCTCTTACATCACCAAGTGCATCGATGATGTGACCCACACAAAAAGCATCATCACTCGGGCAAACCGGAAGCCATGGTTGACAGGGGACATCCACAAGCTGCTGAGGGCCAGAGACAACGCCTTCAGAGCTGGGGATGAATCTGGCCTGAGAACAGCGAGAGCCAACCTGTCCCACGGCATCAGGAAAGCAAAACGGAAATACACAAACAAGATAACCTCCCACTTCAAAGACAGCAGAGACGCACGGAGCCTATGGCAGGGCATTCAGGCCATCACGGACTACAAGCCTGTGCCACAGAGCTGCGAGAGCAACACCTCTCTGCTAAATAACCTAAACAGCTTCTTTGCGCGCTTTGATGCACAAAACAACACGCGCCCACAGAAGACCCCACCCCCTCCCCACGATCAGACTCTGTGTCTGTCTGCCGACAGCGTGAAGAGGACACTCTCCGCCATCAACCCCCGCAAAGCAACAGGCCCAGACAACATCCCTGGTCGTGTGTTGAAGGACTGCGCAGAGGAGCTTAAGGACGTCTTCAGAGACATCTTTAACACTTCTCTGAGGCAAGCCATTGTTCCATCTCGTTTCAAGGCTGCCATCATCATACCTGTGCCGAAGAAATCTGCGCCATCCTGCTTCAATGACTACCGCCCTGTGGCACTGACACCCAACATCATGAAGTGCTTCGAACGACTAGTCATGTCACACATCAAATCCATCCTTCCCCCCACCCTGGACCCCTCGCAGTTCGCATATCGAGCCAAACGATCCACAGATGATGCAATCTGCTCTGCCCTTCACCCAGCCCTCACCCACCTGGATAAAAAAGACTCATATGTGAGAATGCTGTTCATAGACTTCAGTTCAGCATTCAATACCATAATACCACAACAACTCATCTGCAAACTCGATAAACTGGGACTCAACACCTCCCTCTGCAACTGGCTGCTGAGACTTCCTCAGCCAGAGGCCACAAGCAGTACGTGTCGGCAACAACACCTCGGGCAGCATCACACTAAGCACAGGGGCCCCACAAGGCTGTGTGCTCAGCCCTCTGCTCTTCACCCTGCTGACACATGACTGCACAGCAACATACAGCACCAATCACATAGTGAAGTTTGCGGACGACACAACTCTGGTGGGTCTCATCACCCAGGATGATGAGACTCACTACAGGAAAGAGGTTAACCTACTGACCACGTGGTGCAGAAACAACAACCTCCTGCTGAATGTCAGCAAGACCAAGGAGATTGTTGTTGACTTCAGGAGAGGCCACACTCAACACCCGCCACTGACCATCGATGGTGCTGCTGTGGAGAGAGTGAGCAGCACCAAATTCCTGGGGGTGCACATCAGTGAAGACCTTACCTGGACCATCAACACCGCATCACTCGCGAAGAAAGCCCAGCGGCGCCTCTACTTCCTGCGCAAACTCAAACGGGCAAGTGCTCCATCACCCATCATGAGCACATTCTACAGAGGCACCATTGAGAGCATCCTTTCCAGCTGCATCACCGTGTGGGGCGGGAGATGCACGAACTACAACAGAAAAGCCCTGCAGCGCATAGTGAACACGGCTGGAAGGATCATTGGTGCCCCACTCCCTTCCCTGCAAGACATATACACCACCCGCCTCACCCGGAAAACTATCACGATTGTGAGCGATGCAACCCACCCCGCACACAATCTGTTTAGCCCCTTGCCCTCTGGGAGGAGGTATAGGAGCCTCCGTTCCCGTACCACCAGACTCACCAACAGCTTCATCCACCAGGCTGTTAGGATGTTAAACTCTCTCCCCTCACTACCCCCAGCTCCATCCAACAGGCTGCCAGGAAACTAAAAACTCTCCCCCCCCTCTGCCCCCCCCCCCCCCCCCAAAGAACACAAAGAACACTCTGAACTCTGAACCCTTGACCACATTACATTACATTACTATGCCACTTGCACTACCGCTATGCCACTTGCACACTTCTGTCAAACAGAAAATATTTTTTTTTGCTGCTATTACTGACTGTTGCACTATTACAACTCTTAACTTATACATCAAAATTTGAACACTGTGAACTCTTTGTTTTATTTAAGTATTGTAAATGTCTCTTCATGTCTGTCTTTTTTTTTGTTGTGCCGGTGCACTTTTACCTTTACTGTTTTTTTTTTATACTGTTTTTTTCCTTTTTACTGTTTTTTACCTTCTTTTGAAATGTCCTGTCTTGTCTTCACCGTAGGATAGTGAGGAACGTAATTTCGATTCCTTTGTATGTCTGGTACATGTGAAGAATTGACAATAAAACTGACTGACTTTTACTAGAAGGTCATGCATGAATTATGATTTTAAAATACCTAACTTTTCCTCCAGCAGAATTAGGCTATAGCTACCATAGGCAATACAACCTCCTTTACAATTGCTCCATTTCAGTGGTGCAGTGCTTCGCTCTATGCACCAGGGTCGATTCTACTCATAATAAGTTTTCAATTCACAATATATTGTTTTATTGCATTTTAAATGTGTTCTGGGTGTGGGTGTTTTGTTCCACTACTTTCAATTAACCAGTCCCTCTGTCTTGCTGGATAAAATTTATGCTATTGTGTTTCAACACATGTCCACTAGGTGGCATTCAGACACCTTTCAGTGGTAGCGTGTAGCCTATGCTATGTAAGTTCTTATTATTGAATAAACCAGTTTATAACACATATACAGATGCATTTTTGTTCTTATTTAAAATGTGAAATACTTCTAATCAGCATAATCATAAAATGCTAATTTGCCTCATTTGCGTCTGATATTTTAAAAATATTTCCATTGCCTTAAAACACAAGAAGAATCCAAATGCATCAATGCAAAACAGAAACATTATCCCAATACCGAATATAGTAAGCACTGATCCGATGAGTAGAATACTGGCCAAGACAATGCAGCTGATAGGCCAGCAAATCACTTTGGTTTAAATTGTCAGTAAAGGCTCCATTGACGGTCTTTAAGGTTAGTCGCTGAAATTCAGGGAAACTTGTGAACTAGGAAACTTGCCTAATGTCCATTCCTCCTTCTTTCTCTTCCTATTCCATTCAATCTTTATCACCTAGCAGCACCTGTCCTCTACAACCAACCTGTTACACCTGATTTACTGATTTACGAATTTTGAATTGAAAGCTTATTATGAGCAGAATCGGTCTTGATGCATAGAGCTAAACGAAGCTGCGCTAATGAAATGGAGCAATTGTAAATGAGGTTTCAGTAATTAGCTTGAATGTGGTAGCCTATAATTGTGCTCGAGTGGTTCCCAAACTCGGTCCTGGGGTACCCCTGTTTGTTTTCTGCAATCCCCGAATTTTAACAACCTGTTAATTTTTCTTAATTATGTGCTTTTCGTCTTGAGGGATCATTTACCCTCTTAAGCTACCTTACGTCAGAAATATGCATGGAATGAAGAATAAAACTCCCATGTTCACGTTGTGCTATAGGCCTATTGCAAGCAATTACCAAAAGGAGGTCATTCAAAAAAAATTATTAACTGATCAAATTAAAAACTGTTCTTTCATCATTTCCCCCTTAAACTCATTAACACAATGCAGGTTTAGATCGGTGTCATTTGCTTTATCTTTGAATTCTTCATTATCTACCAATGGTTAGTTTTATTGCCGTATGTGTCCACGCTGTCACCAATTACAAGCTGATTGATTTTACTAGCTATTGATTTGATTGGTTATTTGAGGTAACTACATTTTTTAACTGATCAAAATAAAGGCTGAGGTGTATCAATCGGCTCATAATTGGTATTGTGGACACACTAAGATTAATCGTTAGTCGAGGAAGAATTCAAAGAGAAAGCAAATGACAATGAGCCAAAGCTGCATTGTGTTAATAAGTTTAAGGGAAAGTGATGGAAGAACTGAACCACACAGGTTTGGGGGAAAAAATTAATTAGCCGCTTTTTTGGGGGGGAAAATGTTTGTGTTTTTCGCCATTTTTGAGTTCATAAAACCTCTGCTTTTTATGCCATTTTAACAAGCTCAAAACAGCGAAAAATACTGTTCTGTGCGCTCATTTCAGATTTCCACGTGCACTATTTATGGAACTAAATAAACTCCATCGGCTTGTCTTGAATGTCACATTCGTAGGGATGCACGATATTGGATTTTTGCAGATATTTTCAAACTCATTTTGGCCGATACCGATATATACACACACTTTTTTTTATTTAATTGAAGAGAACACCAAGTCTCTCCTGTACTAGAATTAACCTATTACTCTTATTGTGATGGCCTACTTGTTGTAGATACAAATATTTTCTTTGATTCTATCATAAATATATCCTTTTACAAGTGAAAAATAAGGAAATTATTTCAACGTGGTCTAGAAGTAAAATATGCCACATTTTTTTTTTTTAAGTAACATTTTCAAATAAAAATGTAAATCTCATCCTACTTGAACAGGTTTGTATGATGCTTCCCTGAGACAATCCTGACAAAGTAGCACAAAATAACAGCAGCTGTAGTCCTGTAGACCTAAAACTTCAGTCGTTAGGACCCACTTGAGAGTATAATGTTATAATGTTTTAGTTAGCAAAAATGTTCTATGGGAAATGTTTGTTGTATTCCCATCCTTGGTTGTGACGACTTTTTAATGCATTTACTGCATGTTACCTCGTCGCCATTCGCCGGTTCTCCGTTATCATTGCGTTAATGCATTTGTAGCCGAAAGATTCCCAGACTGGCGAAGTGGTGTTTTTCTTTGAAACAAGATCAGCCATCTTCTCTTGCTTTCTCTTAACTAATGATGATGATTAGTCACGAGATAAGATATGTTGACACCATGGCTGTTACATCTATTGCACTCTGCAAGGATGAAAGCAAACGATCAGACGTTGTAATTTGCGTGTCATTAACGCATCACCTTATCGGCCAGGCACATCGGCATCGTTTGTATTTTCATTGCCTAAAGTGATTGACCGAATGGCTTAATTTATATGGTCAGGGGATTCTTATATTTAAGTTATATAAAGATAGTGTCTATGTGACAGATTGCTGCCGTGTTAAATTCAAATCTGCTATTTATGTATAAATTATGTAAATTACTGTATTTCACTACAGATTTTCTTAATTGGTTTGAAACCTTTATTGAGTTGGAGGGTACTAGGACCCCACAATTGCTGCTTGCAGGCAGCGTTTCTCATTGTGAGCAAATACATTAATTGAGAAGTCAATTCCTCAAATATTGAGAGAAATGACAGAGCTAGCTAGCTAGCTATCGGTTTTAAATTTAGATTTGCATCGTATGCCAGCGAACATTGTAGGTTACATTGAACATGGTCATGTAGCTGGCTTTCTCGGATACAAGATCGCTATATTGCTCAAAGCAAAAAAAAAAATGACTTTCCTCACTTTTTCATAAGAAACACTGTCAGTAACTCTGAATAGCCAACTTGGAGGGTTGGTACCTGGTTGACTTAGAATTTGGAACTAGGTGTAATTAGTGGGTGGACCAAAGCAAGCTAGCTAGCTTGCTTTCTCTATCCAATGAATATTAATTAATCTGAACACAGTGTTGCCAGATTTTAAAACTATAAACCGGCCCAATCTTAGTAAAAAAAATAGCCCAATTTGGATATAATACATTAAGTTACAAACGGGAGCGGGTGGGGGTACGAATTTATGGATGTGATCGTGAATCAGGGAGCAGGCAAGTGAGATTGCGGACTCGAGGTGGAGGTAGCCGACTGTGAGAACGGTAGCCAATCGAGAGACTCTGAAGTGTTTATGAACCCGCGAACGCGCACAAGCACGCATTTCAGTTATAGGTTAGTTTTATTTTCTTAATCAAACATTTTGTGCTTCTGCAAGATCAGGGGAAAGCAAGCTTGCACACACAGAAAGCAAGTTGACCAACGTAGAAACATAAGCTGCTCATTTCTCACACATTACAAAGTTTTCAAACTGTAGCATAAACCAAAAGACACAACAGTCAACGTGCGTTCAAAGGTAAGACACGGTGGTGTATACAACGGTAAAGTTTACAGATAGCCACGTATCCCGTCTCCTCATTAAAGCATGAACAAAGCATTACAGCAACTCGCCTACTTTTCCACGAGCAACTTAGTCTGGGTTCTTTCAGATTTTTTTTCTTACCCACTGGCAAGCCTCTGCATATCAAACAAAAGCAGCGACTATTAACTGGCTTCAATGACAACCGAGGAATAGGCAGAGAGAGGAGGGACAAACTACACCAGAGCCAATGAATGTGAATAATTAGCTGAGAGGGGAATAATTTTCCCCGCACAATAACATTAAAAAAATGCTTGGAATATGCCAAATCTGGCAACGCTGAACACGTATGTTGGAACTTACAAACTTAGTGGGTGGACCAAAGAAAGTTGATTGACAGATTGTGCTCGTTGGGAAATCGGTAAATATATATGGAAATAAATAAGTAAATAGAGAAATAAATTGGGAAATAAATAAATGAACATATTAGAAAAAATATTTCGAAATAAATTTTAAAATACATTTAATAACTACATTTTAATAAATAAATGTATTAACTACATAATAAATACATTTACATTTATATATTCATTCCCAGATTTATTTATTTATTTTTATATTTTCACATTTACTTATTTATCATTGTGGCACTCTCTGTGTAGTTAGTTAATGGAGGCGAACAATCTAACAACAATTATGTTTGCTCCTAAGAAAAACCACACAAAATCTTCCGTCAGCAATAAGATCCAAATTAGCTAACCGGCTAGCCGAGTGCTTTACGAGGGGATAAAAAGTGAAAAATTCCCTCTTGTCACTTTAGGATCAAATCCGGCTTACCTTGCTTATAATATGGATTTTAAAAATTCAACCTAATATCATTCACACACTTGAAAGCACAATACAATCCTCCTCCAAACTTTCCAAATTCTGACACAACTCGACCACTAAACAGGAAGTCTGTATCAGACATGAACAATCAAGCAAGAAGATTGGCCAGACTCTTGCAGTTTTTAAAATATCCTTCAAATCTTAAAAACGCCAACTCATGACTAAAAATCCTGTAGTGTAGCCTACACTAGGCATATCTTAAGACTTGAGACTTACTTGTGACTTGCACATGTGACTTACGCCTAGCTTATGCTACAGGATTTATTTTATCACGACTACTCTTCTCTCTTCTGGGTTCTGAAATCTGACACAACCAGTCATCAACAATGGTGCTATGTGAGTATTACTCATAAACCCATGTTAATGATAAAGAAGAAATGGTATATTACAAGTGACGAGGGGGTTGTTCATTTCTATGCCCATTGTTACTATGAGTTACAACACAATAGCTAGCTCGCCTGCAGCTGCCGTTTATGGCACGTACCGGCGTTATCATGTTGGAATATGGGGACATCATGAGGGAACAGTGTTTGCACCATAGGGTGCACCTGGTCTCATTTTTATCGAGGGTATTTTTGTACATTTGTCATACAGTCATGTGGGGGAACCACTATCATCTTATTGTGGGTAAATATAACAGGATATCATCAAGCTCTTAAGTTTGTCATCCTAGACACCTTGATTACACTGCTTACCTTCTTGCCAAGATACAGTACTACTTTCTTCTTGCACATGCATTCAGCAAGCCTTAATTTTAATGTATTTCTGTGTATAGGTACATGTGTCTGATGTATCTGTCAATCTGTCTTCAGGGATTCCGGGTGATTGATGAGGCCATGCCCGAGGGTTCAGAGGGGGAGAAGATGATGTTTGAGCGGCAGAGGGCTTGGTGCTGCTCAACCATCCCAGAGCCGGCTGTCTGTGGCATCAGCCGCATCTGGGTTTTCAGCATGATGAGGAGGAGGGGAATTGCCTCACGCATGATTGAGTGCCTGAGGTCAGACATTGTTGAACAATTCCATATTAATTTCAACCTAAAAATCAATGAGCTCTTCATGAAGGAGAACCCACCTGCTGGCAGTTGTGGATGATGAGAGTATCATAGCCAAATTAATTGATCATTGCAGGAGAAGCAGTTAATTTCATTCACATAAAAGATTAATTTAACAAAATAATTTGCTACCCATTAAGAAATTAACGACCCACCACTAAACGGGATTCTAAAAATGTTATAAGCTATATAGTATATAAACACTGATTCTTGAGATTCAGGACAAAACATGATTTAGCTCTTAATTTTTGAACGGGACTTGTGTTTTACCTCCCCATAATGCAAGTACCCCTTTAATTTTCTCAGTCTAGACCTCTACGTTGTTGTTTCCGATGCATAGCAGAGAATATATTTGTTAAGCTTCATAGGCTAGAGAGCTAGTTAGAAAACAGTGTTTCCCGCTTGTTCGGCTTGTTCCTGGCTGGAAGAAGCCTGATATTTTTGGATGATTTTTATCTGCCATCTCTCCTTACAATGCAAAAGAAATTAACTCTTTTTAAGTTTAATTTGACTACTGTAACTAGCCACTAGTCTACTGATAAATGTTGAGAAACAGACAGGGTGTTTCAGGGTGATGTGTCAGGGTGATGTGAGGCTTGACAAGGTGTTACGTGTTCTTTTTTGGGAAATGTATTAATTATGAAGGTAGGCAGACAGGCAGGCAGAGGAAAGACAAGCATGCATGGCCTAGCTAACTAAGGTGGCTACCTGGCTAATGAATCATGACATTTCACAGTGCTTCTAATTCTGTGCAAAAAAACATAAAAATTTGCAGCAGGCGATGCAAAATGGTACAGAAAATTGACGATTAACAAATATTTTACCAAGCTAATGTTAGTTTACTGACGAGCATAATGAAGGCGTACGGGCTATGCAGTAGCTGCAATGGCTAAAGCTGGGTTCAGTTAGCAAGAAGCCGATGATACCCCAGCTCACTTGTTTTAATCTTTTATTTTCATGTGAGAAATGTTACATAAGCACTCATAAACATGTGACTAATATGTCAATAACCTAGCTAAGATGCAGAAATGTCATAAAAATGTGGTGTTACTTTATCAATAGTTTGATTAACTAACGTTAGCTAGTAACCTATAGATAAGCCTATAGCGTTAGCATGTTTGCTAGCAAGTGAATCCTATTACTTTAGCTAGTTTTAAACTTTTGTTTCACAATATTTAATTATTTAAAGTCAAAAGTAACAAGAACTTTGCTTCTATGATAGTTGGGTATACAGCCTATATTTATAAATGGCTTTATATTTTGTATTTGTTTCTGCCTGGTTCATTTAAAGCTATATCCCAATCTGACTAATGAAGGGATGAGTGTTCACTGAACCACACTAGCTAAGAATTGAGCGCTCAAACGTCAGATAGCTAGTTTAAGAGCAGCTCTGATTAAATGCTTATTGCTTGCTTGCTAGTGGGGATAATGCCCGGACATGGCTAATTTAAACTAACATTAGCATTGGTAGCTAGTTTAAGAGCAGCTCTAATTAAAAATAAATAAAATTTTGCCTTAGACACTGGAGCACTGAGATAAGCCAACAGTTTTAACTAACGTTCGCGACCGAAGCTAGTTTTTACTAACGAGTAAGTTGGCAAACGAAAGCGTCTTTGTTGCAATCCACCACTCAAACGCTAAACAACTTTAGCTAGTTTAAGAGCAGCTCTGATAAAAAACCTTTTGCTTGTTTGCTAGCTAGCGGGTATGCTCCTATCCATGGCTGTCTCCTGGAGACAGCTAATTTCCTATCTTATGTCTGGGTTATTTTTTCTTGGATGGAGCAGGGAGAAACACCGCAAGCTTTGTTGCTTCTGAACCTAGACATAACTAACCAAAACTGTATGAAAGAGACTAAAGTAAAAGAAATACACCCAATTGACGACAGTTTTGCTTAAAACCTCTGCAATCATTACTCCTTTTCCACCAAGCAAGTTCGAGGGCCGGTTCGGAGCCGGTGTGTAATCTCGAACCAGTTCTTCGCGTTTCAACAGCAAAAGAACCGGCTCTCGGCCAGGAAAACTGGTTCCAGAGCGGCACCAACACTTAGCTGGTCCAGAACCAAGAACCGCTTACGTGAGGGGCTGGGGGCGGGATTATCATGAGAGGCTCATAGCTTCAGACAGAGTGAGGAGTAGGAGTAAGAAATCTCGTGTATGAATCATAAGTTGCTCTTGTTGCTCCAAGGCATTCTCTGTTACCTGTTTGTAGTGTACAGGGAATAATGTCCTGAAAAGCTATTAAAAAAAGTGTTTTAGCTCTGGGTTTATGTAATGCGAGAAAATAAGCTAGGTAACGTTAGACCGAAGATTCACTATTTAAACTACTTTTTAAACAGACAACGTTGAATGTAATCACCTGACGCGTGCAACTCGTCATCATTAGAAGGGGGAAAAAATTGGTCATTGTTCGGACCAGAGTAGAAACGCATATTTTATGGTAGGTAATTTGAAAATGCCTGCCAACTATGTTAGAATGAATTAATGAATTAAAAAATCGGAATTGAGCATTAAGCCCTGCAATGTGAACGTAGCCTTTGTCTGCTCAGTCATTTCAAAGACATGCAATGTTCTTAAAAAAGGCATCCAACTTTATTAGTTTTTTGTACTGAGATGGACTTATAAGGCATTTTGATTCGCTTCGTATTAGCTTGTAGTATCTTCCTGACTAGCCAGCAGCTGACTGACGTTCAAAATTCTAAACTAGCAAACAGAAGCTTAATGTTAGTTGTGCAACACCACACGCATATTTCCAAAAATCTTTGCATAGCCTATCGGAAAAGACTGCATTACATTACATTACATTATAGACATTTAGCAGACGCTCTTATCCAGAGTGCATAGTGCATTTCCGAACTAGTAACAAGTGCTTTAAAACAATCCTAAAAAGGTAAACACGAATCTAAGTACTAGGCGCAGTCAGTATGATTGGGGATTTATTTTTATTTATTTTTTTGGGGAGGGGGGGGGGGGACTACACAATTTTGATAACAATAGTCACAAGGAGGTAGGGAGGGGTGGAGAGAGGTGCAGCTTGAAGAGGT
The DNA here is from genome assembly GCA_022702515.1 of Ilyophis sp. 1 JC-2022. Lineage (NCBI taxonomy): Eukaryota > Metazoa > Chordata > Actinopteri > Anguilliformes > Synaphobranchidae > Ilyophis > Ilyophis sp. 1 JC-2022. The sequence continues at coordinate 68,619,647 of CM040403.1, read as the reverse complement.
GAGTCTTCAATCTGCACATGAAAGCAGTCAGACTTTCTGCTGTTCTGACCTCCACGGGGAGCTCATTCCACCACCGTGGGGCCAGGACAGACAGACGTCGAGACCGGGTGCTAGTATGAAGAGGGGGGGGTACCAGTCGTCCTGAGGAGGCGGAACGCAGAGATCTGGCGGGTGTGTAGGGTCTGATGAGCTTTTGGAGGTATGGAGGGGCAGATCCTCGAACTGCCTGGAAGGCGAGCACCAATGTTTTGAATTTGATGTGGGCCATCACTGGTAGCCAGTGGAGGTCAATGAGCAAGGGGGTGACATGGGAGTGTCGGGGGAGGTTGAAGACCAGGCGCGCTGCTGCGTTCTGGATAAGCTGAAGGGGTCTAATGGCCGATGCTGGCAAGCCAGCCAGGAGAGAGTTGCAATAGTCCAGGCGGGACAGCACCATCACTTGGACCAGGAGCTGGGTTGAGTGGGTGGTGAGGAAGGGGCGGATTCTCCTGATGTTGTACAGGAAGAACCTGCATGCCCGGGTTACCACTGCGATGTTCTCGGAGAGGGACAGCCTGTTGTCCATCACGACTCCGAGGTTCCTGGCACAGGGCGTTGGGGTCAGTGGAGTGTCTCCTAGGGAAATAGAAAGATTGAGAGGGGGAGAGGTTAGAGCAGGAATGTAGATGAGCGCAGTCTTGCCTGGATTGAGCTTGAGATGGTGGTTGTCCATCCAGCTCTGGATGTCTCTCAGGCAAGCGGAGATGCGGGCTGACACCCGAGTGTCAGAGGGTGAGAAGGAGAGAAAGAGTTGAGTATCGTCAGCATAGCAGTGGTAAGAAAGACCATAAGCAGTGATAACAGGGCCAAGGGATTTGGTGTAGGTGGAGAAGAGGAGGGGACCAAGGACTGAGCCCTGGGGGACTCCTGTGATAAGGGGACGGGGTGCCGATACTTTACCAGCCCAGGTAACCTGGGAGGAGCGTTCGGAGAGGTAGGACTTAATCCAGGCCAGGGCCGAGCCGCCGATCCCCACTGCAGACAGGGACGACAGGAGGATGGAGTGATCTATGGTGTCGAAGGCGGCAGAGAGGTCTAGAAGTATTAGCACAGAGGAGAGGGAGGCTGCACGAGCTGCATGAAGCATCTCGCTGACGGGGAGGAGTGCGGTCTCCGTTGAGTGGCTCGGTTTGAAGCCGGACTGGTGGGGGTCTAGCAGGTTGTTCTGGGTAAGGAAAGACGACAGTTGGTTAGAAACAGCACGTTCAATCCAAAAGTTTTGGAAAGAAAAGGAAGAAGAGATACCGGTCTGTAGTTTTGGATGTTGGAGGGGTCCAGCGTAGGTTTTTTCAGGATCGGGTGATGTGGGCTCTCTTGAAGGATGAGGGGAAGCAGCCAGATGTGAGGGAGGAGGTCACCAAGGAGGTCACAAATGGGAGGATATCTGGGGTGATTGCCTGGAGGAGAGATGAAGGGATAGGGTCGAGGGCACAAGTAGTGGGGCGATGGGAGAGTAGGAGATGGGATACGTCGGTCTCAGAAAGGGGAGAAAAGGTGGAGAAACGGGGGGGACACAGAAGGGGTAGAGAGAGGAAGAGAGTGGAAAGCAGTGTCTGTGAGGGGAGGGGAAGTGGGGCTGAAGGATCTGCGGATGTCTGCGATCTTCTCATCGAAGAAATCTGCGAAGTCGTCTGCAGTGAATGAGGAATGAGGAGTAGGAGGGGGTTTGCTGAGGAGGGAGGAGAAGATGGAGAACAATTGACGGGGGTTAGAACTGTGTTTGCAAATTTTTGTGTGATAGTACGTTACCTTGGCAGCAGTGACTGCTGTAGAGAACGTCGCTAGGAGAGACTGGTAGGAGGAGAGGTCAGATGCGTCTCTGGATTTCCTCCACATCCTCTCTGCTGCGCGGAGACCGGCCCTTGAGGTGTGCAGGGTGTCGGACATCCATGGGCAGGGAGGAGATGGGCATGTGGGCCTAGAGACAAGAGGGCAGAGAGAGTCAAGTGATGTGGAGAGAGCTGTGAGCAGGGTGTCAGATGAAGTCGATGGGAAGTTGAGAGAAGAGTTTGAGAGGGGGGACGGAAGCAGTGACACAGGGAGCAAGAGAGGAGGGCGAGAGGGAGCAGAGGTTACGGCGGACAGAGACAGTGGGGGTGTGGGGAGGGGGGGGGACGGTGTGGAACAAGAGGAAGAGAGAAAGAAATTAAGTGGTGATCGGAGGCATGCAGAGGGGTAACAGTGAGATCAGAGCAGGGGCTGTTCCTCTGGAAGACCAGGTCGAGGAGGTTGCCAGCCTTGTGGGTGGGGGGAGGGTTGGAGGGAGAGGTCAAAGGAGCGGAGAAGTGGTAGGAAGGCCGCAGACTGGGAGGCATCTAGATGGATGTTGAAGTCTCCCAGGAGGATCAGCGGGATGCCGTCCTCTGGGAAGGAGCCGAGCAGGGTGTCAAGCTCATCGAGGAAGCACCCCAGGGGACCTGGAGGGCGATAAACAACTATAATGTACAGGTTAATTGGGTGGTTGATATACACAGAGTGGTATTCAAAGCTAGTAATAGATAGATCAGAGAGGGGGAAAACAGAGAATGACCATGAGGGGGAGAGTAGCAAACCAGTACCACCTCCGCGACCAGACGGCCGGGGGGTGTGAGAGAAGGAGGAGGAGAGGGCAGCGGGAGTTGCCGTGTTGTCCGGTGTGATCCAGGTTTCAGTGAGGGCGAGAAACTGGAGGGACAGGAAGGAGGCATAGCCGGAGATGAAGTCTGCTTTCCGTGTGGCAGACTGGCAGTTCCAGAGCCCCCCTGCGACGGTGAAGTTCTCGCAGGGAGTCAGCGAGGGGTAGCGGAGGTTGGAAGGGTTGCGTCGTCGTGGAGGGCCACGTCGTTGGAAGCGGGTTCTGAATGGAAGGGAGCAGACAGGGATAGGGAGAACACACATAAACTGGGACGGAGCGACACTAGTCTTTTGAAATGCACACGGCTGATTGCAATCGGCTAACAGCCGTGTGAGACACTTCGTAAGCACGGATAAATAATTATTACCGCTTAAAAGGCACAAAAACCTGAAACTAACAGCCTATCCAATCAAACAATCTAGCAAACAGCCAAACGCAGAACAAACAAACTAGTAAAGCAATTGGTAAGATGAGCGTTCAACAAGGTCCAATTAAAGTCTAAAATAAAATCATACAAGCAGCGGCTAGTACGCTTAAAAACGTCACTACCTCTCACGGGACGGTTAAAACGGCTCTTGCAACGCAGGAAGGAGGATGCACAATGCGACTGTCAAAGAAAATAGCCTACCGCAGATTATTATTATGATTATTATAATTAATAATGTATTCAATAGGCCTACATTGTCTGCAGAACTATGACATGTTTGGAGGCTATTGTAATTATTTTAAAGTGACTAACCATGAAACGTGTATGTTTGTTGAACTGATGGTATATGAACCCGATCCCGTAAAGGCTTTTATATTATTGTAAATTCTAAAAAAAAATTATGGTCACAATGTTTTGTGTGAAAAGTAAACTGAACACAGGTAAAGTGCACATCGGTGCAAATACAGTTGTGTTAAAAAAAAAATAGCAGTTCAACATCACTAACCTGATGAACCACTGTTATTGGAAATAGTGATTTCTGCATGGCAAATAATTTACTTGTAGATGTAGTTGTGTAATAGAAAAACAACAGACCCAACTGTCAAGACATGCACGCTTGGGGCGGCTGTGGCTCAGGAGGTAGAGCGGGTCGTCCGCTGATCGCAGGGTTGGCGGTTCGATCCCCAGCTCCTCCTGACCACATGTTGAAGTGTCCTTGGGCAAGACACTGAACCCAAAATTTCTCCCAATGAGCAGGCTTTGTGCCTTGCATGGTGGCTGCCGCCATTGGTGTGTGAATGTGTGTGTGAACGGGTGAGTGAGAGGCCATTGTAAAGCGCTTTGGATAAAAGCGCTATTTAAGTGCAGTCCATTTACCATTTATGCACGCTGCTTATTCTGAGTAATTGACTCATTCTTTGTCAGGGGCGTGTTCATGAATTTGATTATTAATCATGATGTATTAACCGTAAAATGTACACTTACCATGAGCTACAAGATTGTGGAACGGTGGTATATGCTCTTCTAGAATCCATAAGTCAGTCTGATTTCAACTTAGTTTTTAAGAAAGTGTTTTATTCTCGTATAACTGGTGAAGGGCTACGCTGCCCACAATCCTAAATCGAGTTCCAGCAATCGGAGACATCAATGTTACCATTGAGATGTTCACACCTCTGAAGTAGCGCAGTTGGAAGCTTTCTACAGTCTATCGTTGGCAGCCAGCATTACATTACGGTTGATCCACAAAACCAGTACCAAGGTTAGATATGCTGAGAAAAAAACTTTTTATTAACAAAAAGCAAAAAAACATACAGGCTACCGGTAATTTTGTCAGATTCATGCAATGGGTTATCAGTCATATTTAGGCAATGTCTACACGTAGCCTATTTACAGTGCCGTGAAAAAGTTTTTGCCCCCTTCCTGATTTCCTCTATTCTTGCATATTTCTCACACTGGATGTTTTCAGATCTTTAGACAAAAAATAATATTGATTTTAGGGAACCTGAGTAAACAAATGACACATTTGTTTTTTACTTATTAAATTTATTTAATGAACAATAAATCCCAACACCCATTTCCCTTGTGTGAAAAAGTAATTGCCCCCTTACAATAACTGCAGCCAATGTATAATAAAGTAATCATTTGTAATATTTGGTCACATATCCTTTGCATGCTATGACTTCCTGATGTCTTTGACCCAACAATATCAAAAGACTCTTGAAATCACTCTGCTGCCAGATATGCAGTAGATATGGATGGTTCACTTTAAGGGTTGTTTCTCCTGACTTATTTTTCCATAGAGTTCAATAGGAAAATTTGTCAGGAGAAACAACCCTTAAAGTGAACCATCCATATCTACTGCATATCTGGCAGCAGAGTGATGGTTTGAGCCTCGTTTGATACATCAGACCCTTGATGACTTAGAGCCATTTAGCCAACCATGTGTTCCATACTATTCCAGTGTAATTTACAACTAAATCTAGTCCCACCCCCCAATTCCCATAGAGATCCATTCAAATGCAGAGAGGTTATAGTATCGCTTGTAGAAATACCAGAAAATAAGATTTCAAGAGTCTTTTGATATTGTTGGGTCAAAGACATCAGGAAGTCATGGCATGCAAAGGATATGTGACCAAATATTACAAATGATTACTTTATTATACATTGGCTGCAGTTATTGTAAGGGGGCAATTACTTTTTCACACAAGGGAAATGGGTGTTGGGATTTATTGTTCATTAAATAAATTTAATAAGTAAAAAACAAATGTGTCATTTGTTTACTCAGGTTCCCTAAAATCAATATTATATTGTGTCTAAAGATCTGAAAACATCCAGTGTGAGAAATATGCAAGAATAGAGGAAATCAGGAAGGGGGCAAAAACTTTTTCACAGCACTGTACATGTGTTGATTTTGCTTATTGTCAGAAGCTAAAATGTCGGAGTTACGAAAGCACGATATCCCTAGCTATCCCATTGCTATAGTTATCTTCTAGAAAACTAAGTATATTATAGTTTTTTCGCCCACTATAATAATGCTATAGTATTTGTCACTTGAGCACAATAGTATCACTAGTATTTTCACCCCCTATAATAGTTTTTTCGTATTTATCCCTATAGGACAATAGTATGACTATAGTGTGTACGAAAAAAACTACAGTAATACTATAGTAGTCGACATACTATAGTTTTACTATAGTTAATTTTCGTAAGGATCACCAAAACGAAAAGCGAGAGAAAAAAAAAGACATTCGTGAACGGGAGTTGCTAAAAAAAAAGTTAACTGGTTTTTTTCAAACCTTTTTCAATTCAACCGGTGGAAAAGGGAAACATAGAGACTGCTAGCAGCACGTTAGAAAAAGCCACCCACTGACGGCTAGTGCAGCAGCAGCTAATGTTAGCTTTCTCCGTGACCTGGATTTTACGGACATAATCAAGGGCTTCTCTGCCAAGAAAACAAGATGAAAGCACTTCTAAGAGTAAGACCATTGCAGGAGTCCTCACACTTTTTTATGGACCATTTCCCATGCTACCATTGTGTCCACATAGTTTTTTTTTTCTTCGTTTTTTTCCAATTGCTCCCTGCCTGCAATTTTTTGCCAAAAACAATCAGTTTGCAGTGAAGATAGGATGTTTTGGTGTGACGACAAAATGGAGTAGACGCTCCCATCTCTGCATTTCTAGACACTGATTACGGAGATACTTTATCCCGTCCAAATTGGTCATTAACATTACAGACGTCCTGTGATAAGAATTACTTTACAGACATTGGGCCTCATTCATGAAACGTGAGCTAGGTATGGACTAGGTTTGACTAGGTATGGACTTTTAAATGGAAGTGACAGCCTCCATATAAAGCAATTTACGGGCGTGGATTTATACAAATAACAAAATAACGTGGACGCGCTTCGTATGTGAATACGAAAAAATCAACTTTTTCTACACGGTTTGATGAAATTTTTTCGTACCAACTCCTTTCGGACATAAATGTACGCGTATATTTAGGAACGCTTCATGAATGAGGCCCTAAAAACTTATCCTGTCTGAATAGGGCTTTAGTTGCTAAGCATTTTTGTAGTTAGGGGTGCATCATTTATTAAGTTTGGAAATATTAACGTAGCGTAGTTATGTAGCCTAGATTAGAGTGAATGACAGCTGACTGGCTGCTGGACATCCGGGTTCCAGAAGTAAATTATAAAATATATTCAGTATATACAAGAAAGCACTAGAGAAAATGTAATTAACCGAAAATGATAGCAAAAGTGGTTCAATCTATTTTTATAATTTCATTATAAAATGAAGGGCTGGGGGGCAACAGGGTATGCTGGTTTTCGTTGTTACTCTGTACTTAATTGATCAATTAAAGCAGCCAATAACAGTTAATTCACCATACCTGGTTTCTTGGGTCTGAATTGGTTGCCCTGCGACCCTCCAGGATCAGGGTTGAGAAACACTCCTCTACAGCGTGGTGTCTGAACCAAATGAGCCATCCAGCAGTGCCCAACTTGCTTTATTTTAAACATAAGACTTTTCTGTGTAAGGCATGTTTTTACTCACTCAAGAATCGGTGCTAAATTAACTGTTTAATGTGTTTATACTCCCATAACTTAACAGTTAGCTTTGCAATGAAACTCCACGTCAGGGCCGTGCAGAGACCTTCTCTCAACGGGGGTCCACTCATTTCACTGCCTATATCTACTGTCACCATTACTGCTCAGTGGAGCTGCAGCAGCTTGCCTCGCCCCTCTCTCCCCCATCATCTTGAATCTAATGTTAATTATATGAGGTCAAATACAAGCCTTATTTACTTAATTTCATCAGGAGAAAAATAGTTGTCATTATCGTGTGACAATAATCTAAATGTAAACGTCTACCTAAACCATGTCAAATGCAAGTTTGTGTGGACTGGCTGAAGTAAAAAATTTGCGAGCCAATGTGCTGGCCCAACCTTGGTCCCTCTGTAGGCTATACTGGTTTTCATTCCAACAAGTTGTAATCCAAGAATTTTGGCTACCTTTTAACTGCAGCTTCTTATTGGGTTTCAATGCACTGGGGGCAAGTAGCCTAGCCTTGTTTGGCCTTCAAAAACCAATATAAATCTTCTTTTCGAAAACGGGAAACTCCCGTTGTATGCTCACGCGTCTCAAACTTTTTGTGTATTTTCGGTTTTGTCTTTGTTTATTCAGAACATGTTTTGAATAACAGGAATGTCTTTCATTTGGAACAACTACTTGCAATTACCACAGTAGCCTACATCCCAACCATTTGGAAATGTCCACACTAGATTTTTCATTTAATTACATTTTTTGGTAGAGCATAGAAAGACATGTCTGAGTATAGTATGCGTTTTCCGTTTTCGAAAAGGAGATTTATTTATACTTACCCCATTGGAATATGTTTAACCCACTGAGAAGCTACAGTTAAAATGTCTATAAAGCTATCCATGAGGTTGTGCTATGTATGATTATAAATAATGGGAACCAGTTTAGCCTACCTCGAAGTAGACTACGCAGCACACCACTGTCGCGAACATTCAGATGACGGATACCATTTTTACCCCTCTACAGTCTATGGGCGAAGAACCCTGATGTACCGTTCCAAGCGTTGTGATTGGTTGCTCTGCCCTCAATGCTCAAATTGATGACTTGTTGACTGCGCTCTCGCAGCATGCCTTTCAAAGTAAAAATACATGCAGAACGTTTTTTTTCTTGGTACAATTTCAATTTCGGACAAGTTTAACCGCTTCCTTCGTCCCTGAAAGGGGCACATCGGGCACTTGGAGCAAAAGGGGCAGGTACTCGGGCACCCACAGCGCCCCCACCCCCCCTCTGCACGTGCCTGCTCCATGTGGTACTGAACACACCAGTGAACAGTCCACATAGCTTTTATTGTTAAAGCTTTGAAGCATTGAAACATGAATTGTATAACAGTGAAGACATGAACAGTGCTAATACTTATTACTTATGATATGTATGTAATCTATTAGAATTCATTGCAGTATTGCTAAATATTTGAAAAATAAATTTCCCAAAAAACAATACATAAAAGTTTAATAAACTATTTAAATTTATAATGCGGTGATTTCATTACACTATTCGATGTCTATCTAAGATGGTATTTTAAATATTAACATGCATTGCAGTGATGCTTTTAGAAGCTTGAGGCAGCATATTTGTGAAACTATATTAGGCTTTCATGTTTTATAAATTAATTGAATTTTGTTGATTGTCATTTAATTAAAAAAAAAATTATTTACTTCCCCTTCAAATACACGAATTGAACTCTTTGGCCAAGGCTCATCTGTACATATTCTTTAATATGTTATTCTTTAATGTCTGGAGCTGAAACCATGTCTATTATTTTACACATTTCAGTTGCATTTCCTTCTGAAGTCTGTTTGCAGTTTACAAATGATTAATGTATCATGCATCTTCGAGGACATTTTGAGAATTGTGATTTAAATAATTTAGGAGGAATTTTGTAATTTAATTATAGTAAAACTGTAGTTGCATATAAGGGCACACATGGTATTTGAAGTCTTAACATTTCAAATAAGCTTGACCCTTGTTCAATGTTCTGAATTTGAATTACTCTGAGAACACTGCATTGTTATGTAGAAATTGTGCTGAAAAATTGTTGTGTGACAGTATTTCTGTATACCCACCACAGGAACAACTTCATCTATGGATCTCATCTAAGCAAAGAGGAGATTGCCTTCTCTGACCCCACACCTGATGGCAAACTCTTCGCCACACATTACTGTGGCACTTCCCAGTTCCTGGTCTACAACTTTGTCTGTGGGACCTAGTCAGCCCGGCCCAGCCCAGATGTGATGTGACCATCTTTGAGCTGACTGCTGATATTGTGACTTCAGCTCGTGCAACATTTATGTCAGGCCTACTTGTCACAAGCAAATGTACTCTTGTTGTTTAGTGGGTTCGAGTTCAATCTAATGACTGCCAAGCAAACTCTTTAAGAGAAATGTTCTGAAACCCTTCAACTGTTTTTTTATTTTATTTTATTTTTAACAGGTTTTTAAACATGAATGGGTTGTACAAAAATTATAATAAAAAAGGTTTTTTCCCTTTATCCCCATAATGAAAAGTATTTTGAAACAAAGCATATTTTGTTAATGCATTTTTAAGAAGAGAAAACTATTTTATTGGAAGTCTTCAAAGTTTTACATGCATGGTCCTTTCCATAGGAAAATTAAATCAAAAAGAATAGCTTCAACTATGGTAGTTTTTAAATCTTTAACTCATTTCTTATATATTCCTTCTATGCATTTCTGGAAAATAACTCAGTCTTGACTACGGCACCAACATGCTATTTTCCACTTGCATTCAGAAAAGCTTTCTTGAAAAGCCAGTCAATACTTTCACAAGAAAAGTTAATTAATTCTAACTTCATATAAGCTGTGGAACTTCAGTCAGTTCTGTTTCATGATGGAAATATTTAGCCCACAATATACATTCATTGAGTGTTTTTCAGGAATGCACCTCCAAGATTATATTTTTCGTCGATACTCGAAGGAAGGATGTCACACCGCTGGGTAGGAAGGCCATTGTTTATATTAGTTCCATAGGGCTTCTAGGATTCCATTTCCACGGAATCACAGAATTTAATCTTTGCTTTTGCGTGGAATTTATTTAGGTCAGATGGTTTCCAACGCGCTGTTTGTGCCCATAAAACCTATTACAAAGCGTGGAGGGTGGGAATAAACATCTGATTGGCAGCAACCTAAACTCACCTATAGGACTTTTTATTTAAAGTTTAAGGAAATCAAATGTTCCCTATTGCATGTTCCTTGCCTCAGCTAATTTATGGTCTTGTGATCATATGTAAGCACTTTATTCTATTTCATCTGCACTTTACAGAATTAAGAGTTGGATTGCTTATTTGGTTATTAAAATATATTAAAATATATTTTTAGGGATGCAGCTTCGATATCGGCCAATTTCCCTTCTATTTGACTCAGTCTGTTCATACTAAAAGCATATTAAAAAGCTGTTGAAATGCAGCCACATCCAGACTTTTCATTTTCTTGAATTAAAAACTGTTCAGGTGTACTAGACCTTTGTTGTTTCTGCTAGCTCAGAAATGCATCTTGTTGGACTGTTCATTTGACTTTTTTCATTGAGTGGTTTTCTCAATAAATCATTAGGCTGTCCTTAAGTCTTCTCCTTGCATTTTATAAAGCATAATAATAATAATAATAATAATGTATTTTTAATAAAAGAAATTGGGATCTGTATCGACCAATCTTTAAAGGGTAAGTACACCCTAGATCAGGGGTTCCCAAACCGGTCCTGGGTCCCCCCTGTGTATGCTGGTTTTTGTTGCAACCAAAGTTGCAATCCCAGAATTTGAACGAGCTGTTAATTTTTCTTAATTACATGATGTTTAGAGAATTATTTACCCTCTTAAGCCACATTATATCAGAAATGGCTATGTATGCCATGTAGAATAAACACCCCATGTTCACATTGTGCTTATTATGCTATATTATTTACAAGAGATTATTTAACAGATCCATTTAAAGACTGATTTGAATCAATATGCTCCTAATTGGTGAAAGTGTGGACACATGGCCACTAAAACTAACTGGTAGATAATGAAGAATTCAGACACAAAGCAAATAACGAGCCAAACCTGCATTGTGTTAATAAGCTTAAAGAAAAAATTACAAGTTAAACACATGTTCAACAACCTAATTAGGCTCTTTAATTTGATCAGTTAAAATACATAAGTTTGTAACCTCTTTGTGATTGTTGCAATATAGCACAATAAGCACAATGTGAACATGGCATGCATAGCTATTTCTGACATAATGTGGCTTAAGAGGGTGAATAATCCTTCTAAACATGAAAAGCACCTAATTTAAAAAAAAAAGTTAGATTGTTAAAATTCTGGGATTGCAACTGTGGTTGCAATGAAAACCAGCATACACGGGGGCCCCAGGACCGGTTTGGGAACCCCTGCACTAGATCCCTTTTTTTCCCGCTGTAAACGTGTTTGTATGCCTACCTTATAATTAAACTTATTCTTGCATTCCGTTATTTCAACAAGTCTGAAATAATATTGTATATCATAAGAAACTGGTATAAAAGCGTATTTGTGCTGCCCCAAACGGTTGAAATTTCCTTTCTGGTCCCCACACTGCCCCCGCCCCAATGTACCTCTACGTCATATGGATAATTGTTGTCGCCCATAACGGAAACAGCCGGCACCTGATTGGTTAGACCCACTACGTTATTTTTGTTTTGGCTCCACGTTTTTAAACTCGAACAACCTGGCGTCCTGTTCATAAACACTCTTATTTCACCTAAATAGTCCACTAAAATATGTTTCTGAAAATATTTGAGGTGAGAAATAGGCCATTGATTCATATTTGATGTGCAACGTCTAGTTTGACTAATATACGCTATACGAAATCATTTGTACAATGTATGTTCGAAATGTCGTGATCGGAATGTCCTATTTATTTGAATTATTAGATACGCATATTTTAAGGTAGTTTGTGAATAAAAAAACGGTAGAAAAATTGGAAAACGGATGGGAACAAAAAATTTACAGAAAACGGAATCCTAGGAGCCCTTGTTCCATTCTGGCCCCTTCAGGCTGTTTGTTATTGGGAGATTTCACTCTAGTGTCCGTCCACATGGGAATTAGGAATTGTTCAAACACAGATGGAATTGCCTTGTCAGAAATCAGTATCAAGTACCATGGGTCTCTTTAATATGGTTTAGTTTAAGCTAATCAGACAGTCACACCTGGATCTGAACAAAGTCATGTTTTTTTATTTATTTATTTATTTATTTTTTTTCAAAATGTGAAAGTACATCATGTTCACTCACTGTAATTACAGCCTTCAATCCCACCAACACAATGTCCCATCTTGCTTCTGACTTCCTCGGCCAGTGGTTCTCAAACTCGGTCGGGGGACCCCCCAGTGTATGCTGGTTTTCGTTTCAACCACAGTTGCAGTCCCAGAATTTGAACAAACTGTTTATTTTTGTGTGTCCACGCTTTCATCATTTAGGAGCCCATTGATTCACCTCAGTCTTTAATTTGATCAGTTAAGTAACTTTACCTCTTTTTATGAAATTCTTTGCGATATAGCCCATTGCAAGCACATTGTGAACATGGGATGTTTACTCTACATGGCATGCATACATATTTCTGATATAATGTGGCTTAAGAGGGTAAATATTCCCTCTAAACACGAGAAGCATCTATTTAAGAAAGATTTACCGGTTGTTCAAATTCTGGGATTGCAATTAATGTTGGAACGAAAACCAGCATGCATAGCTGGGCTCCAGGACCCATTTTTAGAAAGTTTTAGGCTATTCGGATAGTCTGAGGAAAGGACAGATGTGGCTTCACGCAGTTTTATTTTCATCATATTCATTAACACTGGAGCAAAAGCAATCCACACATACAATAGTATCAAGAGCAATATTCCCATTTCTTTAAAATTTTCCTTAATGTAACTCAAAGCTGCTCTAAAACCATTCACACCGTCATGGAGAAATGGTTTGGAAATATGTACGTAGTGAGTTCATTTAAGATTAAAGAGGAGGTCCACAGGCTATGATTATGGCTGCGTGTCACAGATTTTGTGATATTTACAATTTTTTTGGCAGTTCCTTGACTTTCTCCATTTTTTGCCTTTTGTTTTTCCCCGTTTTTATTCATTCTGACTTGCAGTAAAGAATCACTGAAATAACAGTATTAATGGCATGCAATAAAATGAGCAGGAAAGAAAAGAACATGAAATATGCAAAACACAGCACAGATAAATATATACATATATATATTTAAATAGGGCTGCCATATTTTGCCAGGACAGTCAGGAAGTGGCTTTCCAGTCTGCTCCACGTGTGTATCCACTAAGGTTGGAGTCCAGGTGGAAGCCAAGGTACTTTGTTGAGGTGACCACAGAGGGGTGTTTGTGGTGGGTTCCTGAAAAAACAAGTTCTCTGCTCCACTGACTTTCCCAGTTTAGCAGCATATTACTGGATGCAGCCCAATCATCCAGCTGCTTGGCCTCCATCCCCATGGATGTGTCACTGAGGATGTCAGTCAGCAGTGTGGCCTGGGATAACCCCATGTCCAGGGTGTTCTCTGAGATTGTTTTACAAGTAAACATATGGAGGAGGACTACTTATGGGGAGACCACCCCTCCTTGCAGCACAACAGATTTACCATTGGCCATCACTTTTTCCAGTGGTGTAGCTGTGTATTCAGGCAAGAAATGTGGGACACTGCTCCCAGGTGTTGAGACAGCTTGGTATGATCCACTCTGTCACAAGCCTTGGGCTTGTCAGCCAGCAACACCCTCACCATTGTTGACTGTTTGGCATCTGCAGCTTTTAGGCATGAGGGTGTGATCTCAAAATGGTGGTTGCGGTGCTGGTAGGCATAATGGTTTTTGCATTCTGAGATTACTGTTGGCATGAGTTTTCTCATGATGAAGCTTTCCTCAATTTTTCAAAGGCATGATATTAAGGATGATGGGCCTCCAGTCACTCCGATCACTGGCATTAGGACCTTTGGGTATGGGACACACATTGGGTGTTTTCCATGCTGCAGGCCCTTCCTGTACAGGTAGGAGATAGAGAGGGAAGTGGTGCTGGTCCATGCTTCCTCCACCATCAATGTGTATTTTCTCTCCTGATGTTTTTTCCCATCCCAGATATTTCTTTATAAAATCCCACCACTCAGGGTTTTTGTTTTTTAAATCCTGGGGCATCATTTATAAATTCATCTTGGAATTCATCCTAAATGTGAGCATATAATAATTTCCTACAATATTCCTATGAACGATTTATAAAATGTCCATACGTATGAATAAATGTTCCTACGCATGATCCATTTTATATCCGAAATCATCCTAAAATTGTGTTCACGTGAACAAGCTTAACTTAACACCCAATATCTACCTATTTTACATATTTATTTTACTTTGTTTTGGTAGTTTACAGCAAAGTTAATGTTATAGTTTCACTATTGCTGAAACTAACATAACACTAAAATGGCTCATATTTTGTGTTTCTGTATATGAATCATGTTGATGCAATGTAGCCCATATTTAAATTCATATTGATTTTAAGTTAAAACCATGAAGATATCTATTGTTATTAGTAGTATTAGTAGTAGTAGGCTGTTCTTTTTTTCGTAAAAGGGTTGCAGACTTGATAATAACAGCAAGTGCTACAACTATAGGCGTAGTTCTCATTTAAACTTTGGACGAGACTGCTGGACCACCTCGTCTCACGTAGTCAAATGTCAAGTATCACAAGCACACCAGCTAGTCTAGGGACCAATTCATATGAAAATATTCAGGTCACATGTCTTCCTGTCTCCCCCCCAAACCTATGCGTATGGCTGCAATAGCCAAGTTAATAGCCTAGTTAACAGCCCGTAATACTGCATCTCAATGCTTTTCACAAAATGTATCTGACGCATGGTCTTAATAGCCTGTACATCTCCATATGTGAAGGGACTGGCAAAATATTCTCATATCTCAAAAGAGTTGAGCCTGCAGTACAGCTGCATAGCCACAAGGAAAAGGTTGTATGCATCCTCTGAGTTTTAAGAATTGAGAACTGAGTTTAAAGTTTCATGTCAATTTGTGCACCTGCCCCCCTCCTCTTTACCCATCACTTGTTGCTCCCGTCTTTTCTAAATAGCTGAACATTCCGTTCCGTGGTTTCCGAGCGTTGGTGTTGAGCGCTCCTTCTCCAGTTTTGGTAACGTTATCAGTGACAGCAGGCACTCCATCAAAGACTCAAACCTTGCAATATACAAACTTTAAAGAGATTAAAAACGTACAAACAATAAACCCGTTTTATTATTTAGTAATGCAATTTGAGCATGCTGTTTCTAAAAACTTTTTGTTGAATTAAAGCACGCTCACTTTCTGTGATGGACTGAAATGATTGAATGCACCAGCCTATCAATGCATTTTACTTGTATTTGTTCTTAGCGCCAGCTACCCCATTATTTTAATTTTTTTTACTTAAAGCACTTGTTACTGTTGCTACAGTTGTGCATGTTATTTCAATCGTTTTCCAGTGCTGCGTATATGTATTAGTTAATTTAATAAATTAATGTTTTTAAAACACTCCATGATTTCTGATGCTTTTCAGTTTTCTGTGAGATTCGACAACTTTGCAGTGACTGCTTTGTGACTTTAGCCAATATTTTCTGTGACAAATACCCAGCCTTAGCTGTGATCAGTGGACTGGAGTTGTGGAAAGGGTTGGGAAATTTAAGCAGCAGTCTGATACCTTGTAAGAGTCTTATTCATGAGTGCTTCTATGTCGGACACTGCTGCGAGAGAGGAAAAAAGTATGAAATGTATCATTAATCCTGCATCAATGCAATGCTGTACAAAATGCAAGGCATTATTTAAAAAAAGGTGTGGCTAGATGCTTTATTTAATTGTATAGTTGTGTTTTAATTTTTTATTTTTAAATTAAAGCAGTAATCACTATTTGTAACAATCAAAAATAGGTCTGATAAGAATATAAGTAATGAAAAGCATGAAAGCACTCAGGGTTTTGTGATGGGATAGAAATTGCTAATGATGGAGGGAGACTTTGTGAACTCCAAAATGGGTGGGGTTATTGTGTCATCGATTTGAATGAATGTTGTTTTGCCAGGAAGAAAGAAAGATCTTGATTGGTTTACAATGACAGAAGAAATGGGAGGAGTCTTTACTACACCTAATTTGTCGTGGTCTTCCCACAGAAGTCAATTTTTTGGAGTGGACATAACCATTATTTAAAATAAAACAAAAAGGAATATCTTTTCTCCTGTGCGTATAAAGTCACTTATTCTTATTCAGTTCATTGAAATTGTAATGATGGAGTTGATTTGGATGGATTAAAAATACACATGGTCCTCATGATTGTTTTTGTATTTGTGATGTGTGGGTGGGGATGGTGGGCAATTTTTCTCATGAGGAGGATCAGGGATCCAGTTGGACTTTAGTCAGTAAATATCGATATAAAACCCAATTCTGAGGTCCCTATTTATCCATGATCGTTTTCCCTTGCCTTCCCTACACACTTTCTTATTCATACAAAACTAGTTTTCATTACCATGGCATTGTCCACTAGCCTACTGTTTTTCAAAGATGTTTTATTAATAAAAGCAACCTATTTTCTGTACAGAATTATGGCAGCTTTGGAACTTCGGACATCTAAACAAAGGCTATAGGGCTATTAGGCCTACCTGAACTGTGAGAAGTATTAACGCTGGCTATAACTGTTCACGACAAAAAGGCTTTAGGTGTACAGGCAAACGACCAGTGTTTAAGGAAAAGGACTACACCCGCCTCCCCTCAAAAAAAAAAAAATGCCTTCACATTTTTACCCTCTTCTATGAAATGTTGAGGGTTTTGGCAGTGAAATTTGGAAATAAAGTAACTTGCGTTATGCAGAAATTTCCCACATTTATAACAAGCCAATAAAAAAATTAAACCTAAATAAAAAATCTAGGTTTTTGCTGCAAGAACTGAGAATGTGAGTAATAGGCCTACATTATATAACCTAAGTAAATGTTATGGCATAAATACAATAACTTAATATAACCCCTTGTTCTTTGGGGGTAACTGTGACCTACAGATCCGTATCCCCATAGGACTCCATAGTTTAGGGCTGAATGAATGTATTGCATTGGACTGATTTCTTTATATGAGCTGTAACTGTAAAATCTTTGAAACTGTTAGACCTACATGTTGCATTTAAATTTTAGTTCAGTATATGTAGCCTATATAAAATAATTATAAATGTTTGGTGGCCAATTACACCCTACTCTAGTAATTATCCCCCCTCATAAAATAATAATAAAGCATTCAGAATATCTTGAATCTGCCTCCAGAGTTGTCCTTGTGCCAATTGCATGCTTTCTCAAGACTTGCAACATCTGTGGCATCATGTCATGTGACCAAAACACACATTTGAGTGGTCTTTTATTGTCCCCAGCAAAAGTTGTGTCAGTGTAATGGTCACACCCTGTCTGGTGGCGGATTACAAAATTGAAAACAAATAACTTTTATTTGCGCAGGGACTTTGAGACATGAAACACAAAACCTTACCCCACAATCACTCTAACCTATCCCACTAATACTGCATGCCATTAATACTGTTATATCAGTGATTCTTTACTGCAAGTCAGAATGAATAAAAACGGGGAAAAACGAAAGGCAAAAAATGGAGAAAGTCAAGGAACTGCCAAAAAAATTGTAAATATCACAAAATCTGTGACACGCAGCCATAATCATAGCCTGTGGACCTCCTCTTTAATCTTAAATGAACTCACTACGTACATATTTCCATATTTACAAAGACAATCGTCCTCAACTTAAACACGTCTCCATCTCTTCTTCGTTTACCACACAAACAGCCTCCCCAATACACCACATTCTTTTAAACGCTTCCACATCATGCATAATTTTAAAATACTTGAATTCTACCCTAAGGCGCACAGAGACATAACCCTTAAATAGTTGCAGCGGATCTGTAGACCCACTACCTCGCAGCATGTTCCTGCGTGTGACCCACGTCGCCAGTTTTGCCTGACTATATACATTTTTTTGCAGTACCACCCTGTAGCGCTGCTGGAAACTGTACCTTAGTCCACAGACAAAGTCCCCCACAGAAAAAACCACCCCCAGCCGCAAACATACTGTTTTCATTAACCTAAACATTTCTCGCAACCTCTCGCATGCCACAAAGAGGTGCGACACAGTTTCCTGGCATGTACAAAATGGACATTCTTCACCCCCCCCAGAGTCGACATATGCTAACCAAACCTTAGTAGCCACCGCTCCATGCAAAACCCTCCACTGCAGATCCCCAGTCCTCTTAGGGATGGGGGTCTTGTACAACACCCTCCACCTGTACCCATCCATTGTTTGGTCACCTAGCTCTTCCTGCCACTGATACTCTTTTTCCCCCCATAACGCTCTCATGTGCCTGACCTTCATGCACACTGCATACAAATCTTTCCCCTTCACCCCCTGAAACTTCCCCAAAACCGGAGACTTGAAGGATAAAAGCTTCCCTCCCCCTTCCTGCCACTCCTCTACTGCTGCTGTCGCACAAACTATCGGGAACTCTGGGAGCTCCCCTTCAGGTGCCTGGTTGATCACTCCCCTCTGCAGCCCAGGAAAAGCCTGCCTTACATCCCCCAGGATCCTCTCCAAGACTCTAATCGACTGTACCCCTATGCAACCTGCTAGTCTCTAGGCTGTGACCAAACTGCACCCCCCTGGTTGACGCTGGTGAGCCAGCTTACTGATGCCTGCCTCCACAAACCGCCGTTGCAGGGTGACTGACCTCAATGGCTCTGATCTGATCACAGGGTTGTGGAGAATCGGTTCCTCCCACACCCACTGTCCTTGCTCCAGACCATCCTCTCTAGAAGACTTGTTGAAGGCAGATGCCATGCCTTCAACACAGCCACATAGAACTCTGCGAGCCCTGTGGTGTTACGGCTGTCCAGTGTCATCAAAAACAGCTGTACATCCAGCCCCATGCCACCTGCACTTCTCAGCAGTGCGCATGCTTGCTCCCTCCAGCATATCGCTCGCTGATAGAGGAGCCTCTGAGCCACCTGTAGCCTAAAGGCTGCCACCCTGCTTTCCAGGTCAATCAACCCCTGCCCTCCTTCTTGTACAGGAAGATAAAGTATTGGTGCCCGTAGCCAATGGTGCCCTGACCAGAAAAAGTCTACCAGTTTTCGCTGGATCTCAGCCAGCAACCCACCAGGGGGGTTCAGTGCCATCAGCCGGTGCCACAGAGCGGATGCCACCAGGTTGTTAATTATTAGTACCCTCCCCCTGGATGACACCCGTGACAGCAGCCACCTCCATTTCCCCAATCTTGCCTCCAGCTTATCAACCACCCCCTCCCAATTTCTGGCCATAAAAGTGCTCTTTCCCAGGTAAACTCCCAGTACCTTAACCCCTGTCTGGCCCCACTGCAAGCCTCCTGGCAGTTGAGGCAGGGACCCCTCCCTCCATGTACCACATGCCAACGCTTCACTTTTCCCCCAATTCACCCTTGCTGTGGAAGCACCCTCATACACTCGGAGGCTGTCCTCCAATGCCTGTATGTCCTCCCCGTCCTTCACCAACACAGTAATGTCATCAGCGTATGCCGACAACCTTACTGCTTTTGAAGCACTGGCTCCTGGGATTCTTACCCCCCTTAGCCTCCGTCTTAGCATTGCTAACAGTGGTTCGACCGCTAACGTGTATAGCTGTCCAGACAAAAGGCAACCCTGCCGTATCCCTCTCTCCACCCATACTGGTTTACTCAACCCCCCTCCCACTTTGACCAGACATGAGGCACCCTTGTACAGCAGTCTCACTAAGGAAATAAACCCTTCCCCAAACCCAAAAGCATGCAAAGTTTTATACAAATACTGGTGGTCCACCCGATCAAACGCTTTCTCCTGATCTAAGGAGATCAGCCCAAAGTCGACCTGACCACCCTCTGCTAACCCAATCATGTCCCTTAATAAAAACAAATTGTCCATTATTGAACGTCCTGGCACACAGTATGATTGGTTTTTTTCTACCAGCGATTCCAAGTGGGTCCTCAACCGGTTGGCGAGGGCCTTGGACAATATCTTGTAGTCCATACACAGCAGGGCCACCGGCCGCCAGTTTTTTAGTGAACATAAGTCCCCTTTCTTTGGTAACAGTGTGAGGACTGCCCGGCGACAGCTGGTTGGAAGTTCCTTTGCCTCCATGCACTCCAGCAGCATGTCGTAAAAGTCCCCTTCTATGTGTCCCCAGAACTTTTTGTAAAAGTCCACCGGCAGCCCGTCTATCCCTGGGGCCCGACTTGCTGCCATTTGCTTCATAGCTACAGTGAGCTCCTGCAATGTGATGGGTGAATCCAGCTCCGCTTTCTCCACCTCGGTCAATGTGGGGAGGTCTTGATGGAGCTCTCCCATCAACATGGCCTCACTGCCTTCTGCAGCATATAGCTGCTTGTAAAAATCCACTGCCGCCTCCCTTATCTCCCTGGGCTCTGATGTAACACGCCCATCCGGAAGACAGAGACAGTTCATACATTTCCTTTGCCCCTCCTGTCTCTCTAAGTTAAAGAAAAATGAGCTTGGGGCATCCATCTCCCTCAAAAGGGAGAATCTAGCTCTTACAAGTGCCCCCTTTGTTTTTTCATTCAAAAAGGAGCCCAGGTCTCTCCGCAGCTCCTGCAACTCATTATTCCGCCCCACCTGATTTTGGCCCACTATCTCCTCCTCCACTTCCCTGATCCTCCTCTCAATGTTGTCAATCACCCTTCTTTTTTCCCATGCTGAAAATGATGCATGCTGTTGACAAAAAATTTTAGTCTGAGTCTTCCCAATTTCCCACCACTGTCTAAGGGACTCAAAAACTCCCTTTTCCTGTCTCCACCTATCCCAAAAATCTGCAAAAGCAGTACAAAAGGAGGCATCTTGTAATAGCTTTACATTAAATTTCCAGTATGGTGATTTCTGGGGACCTGGTGCAAGTGTCACATGTGCCATAGCGATGTGGTGGTCAGAAAATGGCACTGGAAAAATACCCGCCTGTACCAGTCTATTGTTGTACTGCAGCGGAATGTACACCCTGTCCAGCCTGGCTGCACTGACCTGCTGCCCAACCACTCTCAACCATGTGTACCCCTTCTTCCTTGGATATTTGTTTCTCCAAGTATCTATAAAATCAAACTGCACCAGTAGATCGCCCAAAACCCTAGCTGACCTTAAATGGGGTTCTTCCCCATTTCTATCAACGTTAAAATCTACCGTGCAGTTCCTATCACCCCCCATAATTAAAAAGCTGTCTTGCGGGATTTGTAGCAGCTCCTGCTTTAATTATGCAAAAATACCCTCCCGGGCTTGACCATCATTTGGAGCATACACATTTATAAAAGTAAATTTCTGTTGCTGCACACATGCCTGCACAATCAACAACCGGCCTTGGCACACTTCTTTTTTCGAATTTATAGTAACTGCAAGACAAGGGGAGAACAGCACTGCCACCCCTGCACTAAAATTAGTACCATGACTTAGCACATGTCCCCCCTTCCACCAGATCCCCCAATCAACCTCATTACTTTGATCAGAGTGCGTCTCCTGAAGAAATTAAATGTTGATTCTTTTCTGCTGTACTAACTCTGACAGCAGACCCCTTTTTAAATCGTCTCTGGCGCCATTTATATTTAGTGAGCCTATTCGTAAAAGCTCCATCATGGTAAGAAAGGGAAACCGACAACCAGGAACCCATGAGAAAAACAGAAGAAAAAAGTGCATTATGCTAGTCATATCCATTTTTTAAAACATTGTCTTCCGCACTACAGTCGCCCACTTCCTAAGTCTAAACCTCTTTTTAGGAGACAGAGTATGTAAATCTGCTTTTTTTGACAATGACTTTACCGATCTTAAAAACTTATTCCCATCCGGAAAATAATCTGACAGCATAACCGACTTCCCTTTAGTTTCCACTAGAAAATTTATTATTTCTTTAGCCGTGTACATTGAGCCATCACCCATTTGACTCGCTGTTATTTCGGACACCGAGGAAGGATCAGAGTTTCCCCCGTCCTCTTCTTCGATCTCCCCCGCCTCACCCCTCTCAGTTTCCCCGACCTCAGTCCCTTCTCCCGGCGCCGCAGACACTACAGTCTCTGGTTCTGTCTGCTTCTCAATTTCTAATTCTACCTGCTCCCCTCCTTCCGAAACCGAAATGTCTCCCGGCTCCGTACTCACCCCTGCTGACGCTTTCTCCGCCGCCTGTTCTCCTCCGCCATTATTCGCCTCCGTAGCGGCTTTCCCATTTCCTTTATCCCCATCTTGTCTCGCCTCTTGTCTGTCTTCACCGGTATCTCCCTCCCGTGGCTGGGTCTTATGCGGACACGCAAACCTTTTGTGCCTGATATCCCCACACTCGAAGCAGCGTAAACTTTCCGTTGATGCAAACACCAGATACGAACTTTCCCCATGTATGCAGCGAAACGCCACATCAAGGGTCTGATCAGTGTTCTTTAAAAACATAAAAACCTGTCTTCTAAAAGACAACACATGTTTCATTGCACTGCTTTTACAGCCCAATGGGATCATTTTTAATGAACTGGCGAATTTTCAAAACCTTGTCAATTCTCTCGCAATTGCTTCGTTTTTTATAAAAGGGGGCACGTTAGAAATTACTACTTTGGTAGCTGGTGCTGAAAGCGGGGTTATCAGCGCAAAAAAGTCCCTTCACCCAGATACCACTCTCTATAACCTTAGCCACTAAGTTTTCCTTCTTAAGTAAGGAGAGAGTACAATAGAAAACAAAATAGAAATAACATGTTATTGACATTTGACTTTTGGCATTGACATTTGACTTCCAAATGGGTTTTGGCCTTGCTCAATTTTGTTGGTTGGAACAAAGATGCCTTGCAGAACGGGCAGTGAAACTTCTTGCAGCATGTGGTGCATCTCGTAAGTGGCAAGGATCGTTCTTTTAGCATTGTTATATGAATCTTGAAAAAGAGAAAACCTAATTGGTCAATTTGAACACTTAGTTAATTTCGCTGACACAAATTCAGCCTAGTACTGGACCAAAAGACATTTTGAATATTCTGTCCTGGATTGAGCTTCATCTGTGTCTGTGAAATCACTTCATATACAGCACATTACATAATCTCACACGTGTAAGTAGTGTAAGCCTATAGTTGCAGAATACATAATAACTGACTATTAAAAATACCCAACATTACAAAACAATGTCCAAATGATAAGACTGGCTGATAACACGTTCTGTGGGGGTAAACAGGCGGTCAGCACAGTTTAGCTAATTATTAAGATTATTTAAACTTAATTAAAATGGTAAAACAATTAGTATTAAACATTTACACTGAAAACAGTACTGCTGATGTAATGTAGCTGACAGACACAGATCCTATCGACATGCTCTTATCATCTTTTGAAGTTTAATCAATGTGCTGGCTAGAATTCATTATCATAGTCAACTAGTTGGGCTTGCCAAAATCGTGCTACGGTTTCATTAAACAAATAAACAAATGATGCTAACTTCAACGTTAGTTTGTTTTGCAGCAAGCTATCGGTAAACTAATGTTATAACAGATGATTGTTTTTAGTGCCTTTTAAATAGGCTTCGATTATCTTGGAATCAAACATTAACATTAGCAAAAACTATCATAAGCTAACGTTAAATTCTATTTAGCTAAACATTAGATACGTTAGCTACCAAGGTCTATTTATGTAACGTTAGCTAGCGCAGGACTCTAGGGTCCTGAGACTATCCCGGCCCTGACACTGCACTGCTCCGGTATTGCAGGCACACCCTTCTCCAGAGAGCTGCGCCCCTGACCCTCCCACTTTTATTGCCAGCGAATTGGTATTGTTTTTGTGTTTTTTGATCTAATGTTATCGGACGTAGTAGGTTCCACTGCGCGACTGTCACTCCTGCTTAGTGGTGGCACCAGGCCTTAATTTCATTATGAAAATAAATAAATAATTTAAAAATAATTATATTGTTTTGACTATACGATGAATAAATATAGACAACATTTTCTCAAACGAAGTCGCCCGATAATTCGTTCCACTCCTTGATCTTGGGACTCGCAAGAATGAGTCAGGTCTTGAACTTGACCGCATCTATCTAATGTTAACTCAAGCTGAAAATGGAGAAATATCTCTTCCCCAAACAACCAGGGACCTCAGAAACACCAGGGTCAGAGAAAAAAGCTAACCCTGCTGTCCCCGTCGAAGTCAAAGAGTAGGACAACGGCAGCCAGGATATTGTGCACATTCGCATTTGCGAGGAATATCGGGAGGAAGAAGAGCCGCTGTCCCAGCCATCTGATCAGCAGTTAGCCACCACTGCTAGCTGCAGCAGGCCTGTAGTGGGACGGGGAAGCGGGCTGGAGATTTTTCAGGGCACTCCTGCTGCTCGTTTTGATAATATTTACGAATTGTCTAGTCGATATAATTTTGTTTGTAGTCATCACCATAAAGACGCATTCGCAAAATATGCTCGGGTACACGGGCGGACTGGCCATCGGGACGTTCGGGACCAATCCCGAAGGGCCGGTCCACTTCGAATCTCAAAAAAAAAAAAAATATATATTTTTTAAATTATTATTATTTTTTTAATTATTTTTTTTAATGTATAGTAAATGTTACGCTAGCTGTCAGTACTGCGATGTGGTCCACGTTCGGGCATGGGCCGGCCCTCCTCACTTGACGCTCTCTGCATACATTGCACATTCAGTCGTGACTCGTGTTGTTTGCTGTTCAGGTGTTCAGAGTGAACTATTACGATAGGTTAGCTTTAACGTCAATCTTATTACTGAAGGGGGAGATAAGAGCGGCCCCCATGATGACGAGAAGGATTCGTCCAATTGGAAGACAGATTCTCACAGACGCAGTTTTAGAATGATTTTTCGGCTGCTGCTTGAGTTGGACAGAAAATGCTGTGTGCTGAGCTAAATAATTATTTCACAAATCTGTAATGATAGTCTTCAGAGTATCGTGACTATGGAGGTAGATTTCGATCAAAAATAAACAAGCACAAAAGTATAATCCACAATTGTATTTACCATCCACACACACACACCTCTTAATTTGTGTTCGTAGATATAATCCACAATTGTATTTACCATCCACACACACACCTCTCAATTTGTGTTTCGTAAAAATAATCCACATGTATGTGTTTTCCATCCACACACAAACACCTCTCAATTTGTGTTTCGTAAATCATCATTTGGATGAATGCAAAAATGATATTCACAAATGCAAATAACATTTACAGATATGTTTCCAATGTTCACATGTACAAATCAAAAGCTTGGCTTGCGAACTGGCGAATCGACATTTGCCGATCGAAGGACACGCTTGATCTGCTTGGATTTACGGACAGAATTTTGAGACAAATATTCCGCTGTTTTTCACCGTGTCGA
The DNA here is from genome assembly GCA_022702515.1 of Ilyophis sp. 1 JC-2022. Lineage (NCBI taxonomy): Eukaryota > Metazoa > Chordata > Actinopteri > Anguilliformes > Synaphobranchidae > Ilyophis > Ilyophis sp. 1 JC-2022. The sequence goes on along the minus strand of CM040403.1, from coordinate 68,594,089 downwards.
TTCACGCTCGTCGCTTAACAACTTGCGATTCGTAAACTAAATTTCTTCTTCTTTGGTGCTACATAACACGGCGGTAGTGTTGTTCGGCTCATCAGCGCCACTTTTAGAACAAGTGGCCAAAATTGCACATTAAAGAAGTGGATTCATGGTACATTTAATTAAAACAACCGAGTTTTGAGTTTATTTAGGTTGTAAAGTTAACCCCACGAAAAAAAAAGTAATTGCACAAAACTCCTATCAGATTGCATGTAGCTAGCTAGCTAGATTACATTACACAGGGGTAGGTCCGTACATTGATAGGAACCAGGAAGTACAACACTATGAGCTAAAATAAGGAGAGCACTCCATGCAATTTGAATGATCATTTTCATTTAGGTGTCTTATCTACTAGCTAGCTAGCTGAACAAATAAAAGATTTCATAGGAGACATCGGTATCAGTGAGAATAGCTGCCAAATGAATTTAATTGGCTACAATACTTCACATGGTTGAGTTTGTTTTACATAATCTTTTCCATGAGGGAGGAAAGAGTTATGTAGCTATTGTGTACGGACCAGTGGCGGCTGCTGACCTGAAAATTGAGGAGGTTGAAAACTTCCCCTTAAACTGATTATTGGTCTCAATCATTTCCCAATGATTTTCCTTGATTAACAATAGGCTACAGCGTTTAATTCACAAATGACTCAATGGCATCAAATGTAGCCAGTTCTCCTCAATTAGGCTATTAGGCAAGTAATGAAATTATTTTAATTTGCGTCGCAAAATTGTGTTCATTTTAATCAACATTATAATTGTGGATACATCTGCTCTTTTTTTCTCCTCACTCAAATTCCGAGAATATTCATGGATATTAAACGATCTTAAAGCTCAGCTTTTGTTCGATTATTTTTATTGCAGGTTGTGCATTTCTATTAACGTGTACTTTTCCGTTTAATCTCCCTGACATGATGTGAAGAAAGACGCTGTGTCCTCACCTGCTAATTATTGTTCAGATCGTCGGCACACTTGTTAATCAAGGGAAATGATTGGAAAATGATTGAGACCAATAATCAGTTTCAATAATCAATTTTCAGCTCAGCAGCCGCCACTGGTACGGACCTACCCCTGTGTAATGTAATCTAGCTAGCTAGCTACATGCAATCTGATAGGAGTTTTGTGCAATGACTGTTTAAAAAACTTGCCATCGCAAGATTAGCGTGGGGTTAACTTTACAACCTAAATAAACTCAAAACTCGGTTGTTTTAATTAAATGTACCATGAATCCACTTCTTAAAGATAATGTGCAATTTTGGCCACTTGTTCTAAAAGTGGCGCTGATGAGCCGAACACACAAACCGCCGTGTTATGTAGCACCAAAGAAGAAGAAGTTTAGTTTACGAATTGCAAGTTAAGCGAGCGTGAATCGACACGGTGAAAAACAGCGGAATATTTGTCTCAAAATTCTGTCCGTAAATCCAAGCAGATCAAGCGTGTCCTTCGATCGGCAAATGTAGATTCGCCAGTTCGCAAGCCAAGCTTTTGATTTGTACATGTGAACATTGGAAACATATCTGTAAATGTTATTTGCATTTGTGAATATAATTTTTGCATTCATCCAAATGACGATTTACGAAACACAAGTTGAGAGGTGTTTGTGTGTGGATGGAAAACACATACTTGTGGATTTTTACAAAACACAAATTGAGAGGTGTGTGTGTGTGGATGGTAAATACAATTGTGGATTATATCTACGAACACAAATTGAGAGGTGTGTGTGTGTGGATGGTAAATACAATTGTGGATTATACTTTTGTGCTTGTTTATTTTTGATAGAAATCTACCTCCATAGGTGTGTGGGCCTCTGAACGTCTGAACGTCCCGGGCTGAATTTGTGTCCCAGTCCGCCCCTGCTCGGGTATGTCTGTTGGATCTGCAGACTGCAGCAACAAAGTTACCATCGCTCTTCACCGGAGTTCAATATGTCGAGATTGATCTGGGAGGGCAGGCAATCTTCAAAAGGCAACCAGGGAAGGAGAACATAATGCGGGGGAGGAATGAAGAGATGACTGGGAAGATTGACGCAGTTCGGTGCTCCGTTTCGTCGGTGTACAGATACCACGGCGCTGTGTGTATGGAGGAGAGTCGTGGAGGCGGAGTTTGTGTGTTGGACTGCTTGGTGACACTGGACATCTCGGGACAGCGGGGGCTATTTTTAATCATGGCTGTATTGCACTTTAATTCACTTAATTGATGTAATGATTCTGTTGGATGTCTTTGTTTCATATGTTTGCTTGTTTGTTGTGGGTCTGCCCCACTGTCTATGTCTTTTTTGTTGTTGCTGGGGCTACAACTGAAGTTCCCTAGCGGGAAATAAAAGTTATTCTATTTTATTCTATATGTGTAGTAACGCTATATATGTTGGCAATGACAATAGGCCTAGGCTGTCGATAGCCTACTTGTTGATAGTATTGATCGCATCAATGTAGCCTATTCATGCTTGAGTGAGAGATTTTTTTGTCATGTTGGCAATATGTGATGATGACAATAGGCTACTTTTATGTTTCATGTTAGGTCTTGATTGGACAATTGTATACATTTTTGAGTGTGTGGTGGCAGTCGCATAGCGTGTTTGGTGTTCACGTGTTGTTGTTGTTGTTGTTAGTAGCCTAGCCTACTATAAATAGCTGGCTGACTGTTATAGTGTTATTGCACTCACTCTGTAGCTACTTTGGATAAAATTGCATTGTATTGACTCTGCAAGTCACTTAGGTCCAAAACCGCCTACTCCCGTGCTCCGCACTACCGTACTTCGCTATGGACTCACATGGATGCGCGTGAAAAAAGGGTTGCCGGAGCAAGAGGTCCAACTTCGGGGCTGGGACGTCCCCATTTGGAACTTATTAGATGGACAACAGGAGATCATTGAATTACTCTGTTTTTAAACACTTTCTTCTAACGTTAGCTAGCTTTAAGGACTAAAAGCTAGAATTGCTTTATGTGGTTAACTGTAGCGTAGTTTCTGACCTTGTCGGGCGGGCTTCTCTACTTAGTATAGAATCAAAATAGTCAAAAGTATTGCATCTTGCATTTTGCGTACTTGCAGATTTGTTTTGTCCTTGCAGATTTGATTCATAGCTGTACAAAACACATGTGTGAGTATAAAACAAATCTGAAAGTACCCAAAACGCAAGTACAGAACGCAAGATGCAAGATGAAAAACGCAAGACGCAAGATGCAAAACGCAAGATGCAAAACTCAAAATGCAAGAACTTTTGTCCCACATTTGACACTTCTTCCTGAATAGCCAATAAGGATGCTCACATTAACATATCATTTGACTATCCAATCAGGAATATCATTTCACTATCCAATCACAAAGCCAGCGGCAGTATGTGGGTGCATATGGAACGCCAAATGGGTCACAATTCGCCACAAACTGGACGCGTTGTACTGCCACAACACCGTTTGTTTTTTTACAGCATTTTGAGCTTGTTAAAACCGTGTAAAAAGTGCCATTTTTATTAACTCAAAAATTTTTATGAACTTCACCCAATCAAGAATGACCAGAAGTCTGGTTAATTAAAAATAGCCCAGAACGTAGCTATTTAAAATGCAATATATATGCATACACGGGAAAATAATCTGGGTAGCCTACGTGGGCAGCCTAATAATGTCCCAGTGGAAAAAAAGCAGGAATCTAGATATATATAGAGGGGTGGAAATCTTGAAAGACATTTTGAAATAGACGGTCTAGATTAACCCTTATTTAGGTTTTACCCAGATCCTAGTCGGCTAGAAAACTTTCACTTTTCAACCAAATGAAGCCAGTTTTTCAGCTGAACGCGATAGGCGTTTCACAGATTTGTGTCTATCCTCCGCCAGATGAGTAGCCTAGGCAAACTATTCAAGTTTTTAAATCATCATACTAATTAATGCATAGGCTACTGCATAGGCCTCGCAATTTTATAGAAATTGTGCAAACATATATTGAGAAAGCAGTTAACCTAATAGCCGAAGCGATTTTTTAAAATTCATAGAACTATAGGCTTACCAATGTTCTAATTTTAGTTAGTTTTTTCTTTTAAAGACAAGGATGCATTCTTTTTTTGTTTATTAGGTTAATAGGCTATAATCTATTTTCTATCTGCTTTCTTAATGTTTTCTGCATGGTGCAAAGTAGCCTAAACAATAGGCTAGCTGAGGCTAATATTGGTGTTTAAATAATTTTTTAAAATTTCATACATATTCTTAACTTAATGGTACAGACATTTAAAAAAAAGATATTTATATTTTAAAAATGGAGCGCAAATTATTTTTTTTGTTATGGAGCAAACATGGAGCAAGTTTTCTCTCACTAGTGAGCGGGGAGCGGGAAATAGAAAACCCGGAGCGGAGTTGGAGCAGAGTGATTTGTGAATGAAATTTAATTACCACTGTTCTCTGCTTGGTGAAATCCTTTGATGTAGAGTTCCTGAGTTAAAAATGGTTAGACAACTGTTTCTCTTGTCTGAAGGAACTCTTTGTAAAAACATTGCAAGGGCTATAAACTGTGAAGAGTCTTCCTGTGCCCTCCATTGTAAGAATTCCTTTGATGTCTTAATTTGGTGGACAGTTTCAAGACCCCCAAAACTGTATTTAACCAATGAGAATGATTTCCTGTGATGTCATAGTTTTGTCTATTTAATGAATTACTCAACAGAAATTGTTGTTCTGTCTGATCATCTACTTTGACCTGATAGCACCCTTCTGCAGAAGTTTTCTTAAATGAATAAACGAACAATCTTTTGTTAACGGCTTAACCTAACCTCGTGGTTGATCACTCTTATTTCTTAAATCTAAATTTAGCAAACTTAGATTCGGAAATTCCTTAACAGATTACAGAAAGCTTTGAGCAGGCAGCGGAAATTTCTGCCGCTCCACTCCGCTCACATTCTCTGGTAGCGAGCTACTGCATAGTTCCAACCACAATTGCAAGCTATATTGCAAACAATTAGCCTATATAAAAAGAGGTCAAACGGATCAAATTAAAGACTGAGATGAATCAATAGACTCCTACTTCGTTTTTTTAACCCGTGTGGTTACGTTCTTCCATCATTTCCCCTTAAACTTATTAACACAATGCAGGTTTCGCTCGTTGTCATTCGCGTTCTCGTCTAATTCTTCATCGACTAATGCTTAGTTTTAGTGACCATGTGCCCACCAATTAGCTACGAGCCTTGATTCACCTCAGTCTTTATTTTGATGAGTTAGTTACCTCAAATAATCAATCAAACCAATATAGCTAGTAAAATCAATAGGTGATAGTGTGGACAACATAAGCCAATAAAACTAACCATTGGTAGATGATGAAAAAACTGTTTTTAATTTGATCAGTTAATTATTTTTACCTCCTTTTTGTAATTGTTTGCAATATAGGCTAGCACAATAAGCACAACGTGAACATGGGAGTTTTATTCTTCATGGCATGCATATTTCTGACGTAATGTAGCTTAGGTGGGTAAACGATCCCTCTAAAGATTAAAAGCACATAATTAAGAAAGAATAACAGCTTGTTAAAATTCTGGGACTGCAATTGTGGCTGGAACGAAAACCAACATAAACAGGGGTACCTCAGGACTGAGTTTAGAAACCACTCTCGTAGAATTGTAGGCTACCATAGGCAAGCTAAGATACTGAAACCTAATTTACAATGGCTCCATTTCATTGGCACAGCTTGGCTTCGCTCAGGGTCGATTCTGCTCATAATAAGTTTTCAATTCATAATAGCTACTGCCACTGATAGCGGTCGTAATATTTATAATTATCAATATCTCGCTAATTTGAATCTAGAATCCCGTTTTGTATTTCTACCATTATACCAGTTAGGTTAACTGTAGTTGATAGACAGCCTCTGCTACTAAGACATTGTTTGATAGGCTAACATTATGCATACTTCAGGTATTCCTGTGGATATTGGAGGAAATTGCAGCCTTGTAGAACCTGATAATGTAATAAATTCCCGATAATGTAATAACCCCGATAATGTAATAAAAATCTGCACTTGAGTCCATTGAAAATGTAATAAAACCTGATAATGTAATAACTTCCCGATAATGTAATAAAGTGCATTTCCCAATAATGTAATACACTTTTTACCAATAATGTAATAAAGTATTACATTAATGGGAGGTTATTACATTATCAGGTTAGCCTTCATTTCGCAAGTCCTGATAATGTAATAATTCCCCAATATTGTAATAATTTAACAGCAGACCACCCATTACTTGGGTTCAAGTGGTGATACTGTGTAGGCAACTCTAGCTCAAGAGCTCTAGCGCCACCAACAGGTCAAAGTTGAATGTTTATTAACTTTTGACCCGTTCATCTGTTTTTCACAAACGATGTATCACTGGAACCCTTGGGCCAATCCGAGCTCAATGCATCCTTAATGAGTTTTTTCGGCCATATTGGATTTTCCGCCATCTTTGATTTGATCAAAAACCTTTAAAAGGCCTCTCTTATCACAAATTTTGTCTAATCTTCTCGAAACTTGGCCCATATGATCTTCAGACCATGACACACGAATGCATTCAACATCTTCTTGAAATTCAAAGGCGCTTGGCTGTGACAGCCAATCAAACTTGACGGTGAGGTCACCAAACAGGAAGTAAGCCCATTTCTCAGCAACCTTTTAACATATCTTAACCAAACTTGGTACATAGACTCATGACATCATCCTGGGGACACCCAAAACATCTGGTGACCTTTGACCTCTTGGGGGGCCACATATTCTGTCCAATCTTCATGAAACTTGGCATATGATCTTCAGACCAAGCTGAACAAATGTGTCAAACAGCTTTTTCAAATTCAAAACCATTTGGCTCTCTGACAGCCATGATGATCTTGAGTGCAGTATCTCTAGAATGCATTGGCGCAAGTGCTTCAAATTTGGTATGAGTGTTTGTAGGGACTTAAAGATGAATTGATTTGATGATGAAGGTCAAAGGTATCTCCTTATATGTCCTTGATGCACGTGTTTCAAATTAAGCAGCTAGCTCAGTGAGCTCAGCAACATTCTAGCCAGCATATTGCATCCACTCTAGTTGTTTCTAGTTGTTATTATTATTACTACTATTATTGTCTTTAATCATCTCCAGTAATATATTATTACTAATACGAATAATCAAAAATATAGTATTAGATTACAAGTATTGCATTACCTACAGTACATAGCTTTTCTAACTACATAGCGCCATGCTGGTACCAAAGGCTCATCGATAGCTATCCAGTGTGTAAAGTCCCTTGTTTTATTATACATTTATTTTATATTCTATATTTACTTCAATTAGTCTATCTACTAAAACATGGAGGGCAAATGAGGCTTTGGTTAGTGAAGTTATTTCATATAATATTCATATTCAATAATGATAATACATTGTCTATTTGCTATTGGTTTATGGATTATACACCAGTTCAGTATATCTCCACTAGATGGAGCTCAATGAAATCTACTGCTCTATTCTACCTCAAAGCTACCTCCAAGCTACTTCTACACATACAGTTTTTCTCACTTGGATCATGATCATCATTTCAAAAGGTATTGTATTACATCATCTCAAATTTTAAACTCAACAATTATTAGGTCATTAATAGGTTTTAAACTCAACAATTATTAGGTCATTAATAGGTTATAAAGTTGTGATGTTGTAGGATTTGAAAAGAACATAATATCAACCCAACATACTTTTAGGATTGGCATTAATGCTAATAACAGGACAGAAGTAATCATGCTAGCCATGCTTGTTCATTTAAACTGTCTTTCCTTAATTTTTACTATAATAATCAAGCATATAATGAAATCACACATCCATAAGCAAATGAGGAAGATATTAGCATTCTTATTTTAATGATAATTGATATCATATATATCTTTTAACAGAATGAAACTTGGAATTATTTTGCTCCTGGCTCTTGTAGCCATGTGCTGTGGTTATGGTCACCAGCCAATGGACGATGAAACATATGAAACCATCTCCCAGTTACTGCAAGGAAAGTTTGAAACCCCTGTTAAAATGCGAACAAAAGTGCAACGCAATGCTGTTATAAGATTCTGGAGGAACAGGAACAGCTTCTCTCTAGGCGATGATGGCAAGACTGTCCTATGTGATGGAAAGATAGTGGCAAAAAGAGGCTCAATTCCCGACTTGGTGGAGAATGGCATAACAAAAACGAAAGGCTCAGGGGCAAGAAAACTAATGATACGCTTTAGGGAGAAATATAAAGGAATCAGTGAGGCAAGGATCCAATCACAACTCAACCAATCCAGGAATTATCATCATTTACAGGCCCGATTTACCAATAAACCCATCCCCAAATCAATAACAGCGAAGGAAGTTCAAACAAGACATCAGATTGACTTAACCCCTTAGTGCAGATGGCATATTTGGTAAATCATGGGGGTACTCTGTTTAAGGCTTTATAACTCCAGGTGTGAGCATCACATAAACTTGGTAAATGGCTTAAATGAAACAAAACCGGTGTACCATGTTTTGTACAAACTTAGATTTGTTTATTTTCATAATTTAAGGTCAAAATAAAGTGCCGGAAATGCAAGCAAAACTTTGCAAAAAATTCTAAAAAATATATATTTCTTCAAAATACTGAGAGCTACATAAGTGAAACAGGTAAAACTACACATTTCCTGGATCATAAACTCCTTGTCCACAAGCATTCAATAATCGCAGGGTGATATACAGAACTACTAAAGCTCTATGACACAAAATATAAGCAGTGTAGCCAGGTGTACCCAGGGTCTCCAAACCTATCCAAATTGGCTAAAATGTGAATAGCTGTAAATCTTAACCTAATCATACATTGCAGTGCAAATCAACCGTTTTGACTAATTTAACTCATCTTTTTATCATTTTCATGTGGGAATTATTTTGGATCAGTACAGGGGGGTGGATATCTAGGTGTCCAATAACCTACCCAAAACCTCTCCGAGAAATTATTAAAAAGCCTTTTGTCCTTTATAAGCATATACATTATCCCTTACGATAACTTAATGGATGAAAACATTGATATTGCACAGTTTCAGTTCAGTGTTTGATGCCTAGTGTGCCATTTTTTCACCATTATCCTTCATATACTGCTTCATCCTGTGCCGTGCCTTCATGGCCAACATGCACTCATCAATGGCACGGTCTTCAGTATGCTCCAAGGATCTGGTCCTGCAGTGGCTTCACTCTGAACAGTAGAGGGCACTGCTGGAGTGGCAGAGGTGGAGGGTCAAGCATGTTATAGGAACAAATTACATAATGCAGAAGCATTATAACACTGTGGTACACACAGCTAAATATGAAATCATTCACTCTTGTACTTCAGTAAACACTTTATTCTGTATGCTACATTATGTTATTTTTTGTTGCGTGCTCTAGGATGGCATTACTCTGTAGTGTGTTTCACAACTGTTGCTTTTTTATTTTATTTATTTTACATTCATCTTGCACACATCTGGACAGTAAATTTGAATACATATTTTCCATTCCCTAAGTGAAAAGCATCACCCATGGAGATACTAATACCCCATAGAGTACATTATGCACAAAGAAATTACAATACAATAAAATAATATCGGAAAACACTACCAATGTTCTAGCTTCACGGCAAATCGAGGCATAAAAAATAACGTACGACTGAGCAACCAAACAGAACAGCGCTAAAATACTCAATTTCATTGTGAATGCTATGAATTCTAACAAAGCAGGCCACCACGAGCCACTACGCGAACGGCACGAACACATGGTATCAATGCATTACATTACATTAGTTATTTGGCAGACGCTTTTATCCAAAGCGACGTACAATAAGTGCATATTGAAGGTCATAGACACAATCTACGAAGCAAAGTCAAGAAAGCGCTACTTTCTCACAACGTAGAAGCTATCGCTAGTACTCAACAGAATACAGTCAGCTATACATTCTAAGCAATGAGATAGCTAAACCAAATAAAAAATACACGGAAAGAACGTACTATATAATTTACCTTATACATGTAGTTATTCAAGGTGGAGTCTGAAAAAGTGTGTTTTCAAATATGTTCAGCATTATTAGCAGGCTAACAGTGGTCTATTACGACCGATGCAAATACAAAAATAACGAACATATAGCACGCAGTGGAAAAACGAATGTATATAATCAAAATATTACAAGCAGTAATACTTACATGTCGAGGAGGATATCTTCCCCATATTGATAGGCACCTCTTCCACAGAATCTATGCTACAGGGATTAGAAGATTCTCTGTTGCTGTCCTCTTCTGATCGACTTCGGGGGAAAACTAGTCACTTCAAAGGTGGCGGTGCGCGCAGTTTTATTGCGTCAAACCAAATGCGTCATCTGCGCATGCCAGCGTAAAATTGTCGCGATATAACAAGTATTGCAGTTACGCTCGCCCTTAAATAGTTAATCCAAGCTTGCAAGTACACATGTAACTTACTTTTGGGGAAGTGTATCGTGCCTTCTATTGGATAAAACCATCGTCGATCAAACCAGAATAAAATTGAAAGCGTCACGACTGTGCAATCAGGAAGTAAGTGTTACGCAGAGGTCGTTTCGTTTGTCTAATAGTGTTCCAATGCGCTGTGTATTCTTCAAACGGATTGTCCAAGACAATAAATGACCACGGAATCTTGAAAGGGACATATCTACGCTTAAATCCATGGTAGGATTGCACATGAATTCCATATTTAATCGCAGATATTGATAGTAGAATGGCATTGTATGATTAGAGAATGATTCAACTTGTTTATGTAGGTATTGATTGAGCAGCGATTTGCACCGCTGTATTTGCATAAGGTGGGTTTATCTGGTTGCTATGACGGTATTCTAATATTATATGATGAATACATATATTTATGAACTCCAACATAGACGCTATTGCCCACTATGTCACGCATGGGTAGGTATAGGCTGGGTGGGGAGTGCTTGTTAAATGGACTTGCTACGGAAAGATAGTGACACTTAGAAACTACGCATTGGCCAGAAATCGTCGCGAATCGTCTACCAATAAAGTTAAAATACCGCGTTTGGGTTTTCCACTAATAGTTTGGCTGCAGGAGCAACGCGTGTCTCAGTTGCGTAAAACTGTCTCGCAGGCGAGACAAAATAGACTATCTGCACTAAGTAGTTAATGGATATGAATAAATGGCGAGTAACATGTGGTAAATCAGTGTACAGATACATCCTGACGGTGCAAGATGTGTTTAGCAGATATGTTTGGCTGAAGCCGCTGAAAAAGAAGGCCAGCAGTGAAATTGCTGAGCACTTGCACAATATCTACAATGAACACGGTACTCCAAAAATAGTACAACACGATCAAGGAAGGGAGTTTCGAGGGGCAGTGGAACAATTAATGCATGCCTTGAAAGTAAAGATCATTCGAAGTGCCCCTTACCATCCGCAAAGTCAAGGAAAGGTAGAGCGAATGCATAGAACATTGAGGAAAAAGATGTTGCATGACCTGCTGAGTTTGCGTGGTGTTAACTGGGTGGACCATTTGCAAGATTATGCCAGAATACTGAACAATGATCCAAAGAAGACCCTTGGCTGGGTCTCACCTTTTGAGGTGTATTATGGCAGAAAGTCTAACATTGTCCTGCAGTCAAACAATGATACAGAGAATAGAGAGGGCCATGATGATATCCGATGCACTGTCCCGACAAGGAGAGAAAGACAATCGTTTAACAGGAAAAGATCAATGATTCGACAAAATGCAAAACATGCAAATGAGGAATATGTGAGGAAAGTTATCCTACAAGCCACTAAATCCACAACTGTGTCTGTCTACAATGTGAATGAAGAGGTTTTGGTGAAGATCAAGCACATTAACAACCGTGTCACCAAAAAGCATTCAGTTGTCCAAGGGATTATCATTAAGAGAATTCTGAAATGCTCCAAATACAAGGTCCAGTATCAAATGTGTGAAGAAATGGTTTTCAGTAGCTAATATAACTAGTGTCACCCGTAGTAAAGAAAAAAATCGAAAAACTCTTAATCAGTCAGCTAATGCGAAAAGAAAGCTTTTTCTCATAGCTAAAAGTCACTCAGATCAGCTTCACTCATTTGTTTCTTCTGGAATGACAGTAGCTTTTGATCCTCTCCCAGATGGCAATTGTCAGTTTTCAGCTATGGCTGACCAGTTAGCAAGCTTGGGAATCTTTCGCTCATCCACCACTCTTAGACAGGAAATTGTATCTGATTTGGTGGCAAATCCTTTTGGTCTTGATGGCACACCTTTGTTAAATTTTGTTACTGATCAAAACTGGGATGACTATATTAATAGCATGGGTGAGTTGGGATCACATCACTCTCCAGCGAGCTGCTCAAATTTTCCAAGTTCAGTTTTTGGTTGTTTCTACTCTTGGTGTGGATGCTTCCTCAGTTGTCTCACCATCTGGAGAATATTGTGAGGACTTGCCCACTTTAGTAGTTGGTCATATAGCCGAGGGTCATGGAGATCATTATGTCAGCTTAGATGGCCCAATTAGTCAATACATTAACGGCATTCAGGAGGAGGAGTCTCACAGGATCACATCTAGAAGACGCATTGAATCAAGTCCAACACATGAATTTGAAGTGAACTCTGGATCTGACCATCTCATGTCATCTACTGATATTCCTGAATATCAAGAGAATAGTAACAATCTTTCCGACCCTGTTACTCCATCACCTCCTGCCACTCCATCACCTCCTGTTACTCCATCACCTCCTGTTACTCCATCACCTCCTGTAACTCCATCACCTCCTGTAACTCCATCACCTCCTGTAACTCCATCACCTCCTGTTACTCCATCACCTGCTGTTACTCCATCACTTCCTGTAACACTTCCTGATGAAATGTGGCGACTAATTATCAAGCACACCCTTGAAATGGATATGAGCATGTTGGGAACAATTAACAGGGTCTCTCATCTCTTCAAGTACCTAGCCAGCTCTTTCTTACCATTGATTTATATAAGAGATTCATTGTCTATCAGTCTGGGATTGAATTCAGCAGAAGAATGCACAATAAGTATGATGCAGTTATACAAAGTATCTGGTCGCAACAGTGGTCTGGCTCTAAACCTGAAGGGACTCTTTGCCAAGCATTGTCATTGGATGAGAGCATGGCTTATGCTCAAGCATCTGAGTTATGGGAGATACCAAGTCCGAGATATATACTGGAAGTAGACGAGGCAAGTGAGTTCATACCTATGCTATATACAGAATTTTGTATATGTTTTGATATCTCAAACTTTTTCAGAACATTCATATCATATTACTTCTTTTCAAGGAGACCACAAGGAGTGGTGGAGGCCTGGATGCCGAAAGAAAGTTCAAATCCATGTTCAAAATAGTCATGATGAAGACATCAACCATAAAGAAGTTCTAAAATGGTGGCTCTAAAATGAGGTTGCTTTTCTGGATAGGTTGCTTTTGTTGTGTGTTGAAATTAACTAAACAAATACAAAATTGTTGCATTTGGAGTCCACTGCCATTTGCCAGTGATATTTAAAAAGTTCAGAGCACTGTTGGTAACACTTTATTTTACTGGCTTTTCTGGATATAGGTTACTTTTGTTGTGTGTTGAAATTAAATAAACAAATACAAAATTGTTACATTTGGAGTCCACTGCCATTTGCCAGTGATATTTAAAAAGTTCAGAGCACTGTTGGTAACACTTTATTTTACAGGGTCCCTAATACAATGTATCCAACCTATGTACTTAGTAAAAAGTAAAGTGTTACTGCACTGTTTGAGCAGTGCTATGTAGCCTAATATTGCTGTTGATTATGTGAAAATGTTCTGAAAGCACTAGGCACAAGTGTATAGTTACATATAGTTTGAAATACAAAATAATCCATTCCAAAAACGTATAATAGCTGCAAGCAATGATGAAGGGGCATGTATAGTGGATGGCACCAAGGCTGGTTGAGACCAGGTTTTTTTCCTAGGTTCTAAGCAGGTTTAATGTCAATAAGAGTTTAAGTTTAACACCAGGATGCTCAAAGATCAGACATGAATCTTAATGAAAAGAATAATCATACTTTCATCAGGTAAATGTGTCTACTTTCTTACCCTTGTACAATTTGGGTCTAAAAGATGCCATAGAATATAATGGCAGAAGAAATTGAGATGATTAAAGACAATAATAGTAATATAGCTGCAAGCAGCAATAGGCCAGAGTAGCCACGGCAACAAGATAGAACTACGTCAGACACATGGTCGTCAGCACTTTCAACAAGTTTCACATAAAAAAATATTGGATAGAATTTGTGGCCTGTGAAAATGTACAATGTGATTTTGACAACTTTCAAAATGGCGGCCAAATTCTGATGTTTTCATGAGTTATCGTTTAGAAGCTGTATGGGGATGTATAACCAGACACTGAAAATAAGTTCGAAATCCACACAGAAAGCAGTTAAAACACAGCGCCCCCAGAGGTCAAAGGTCACCATTTTTTTTGTATCCCCAGGATGATGTCATGAATCTATGAACCATGTCTGGTTATGATATGTTAAAGGGTAGCTGAGAAATGGGCTTACTTCCTGTTTTGCGGCCACGCCGTCGTATTTGGATGGCTGTCACAGCCAAGCATTTTTGAATTCGAAAAAGCTGTTTGGACAGAATATGTGGCCTGTGAAAATGTACTATTGATTTTGACATCTTTCAAAATGGCAGCCAAATTCTGATGTGAAAAACAGTTTTAGAGCTATTTGGAGAGGTCTGGCAATATCACCAGACATTGAAAAATAAGTTTGCAATCCACTTATGTGAAGATATAGGAGTTAAAACACATTTTCGATATTGCACCGCCCCCTAGATGTCAAAGGTCACCAAATGTTTTGGGTGTTCCCAGGATGATGCCATGACTCTATAGACCAAGTTTGGTTAAGATATGTTAAAGGGTTGCTGAGAAATGGGCTAACTTCCTGTTTGGCGACCATTCATTCAGTCACTCACTCACACACCGATGGCGGAGGCTGCCATGCAAGGTGCCAACCTGCACATCGGGAGCAGTTTGGGGTTCAGTGTGTTGCTCAAGGACACCTCGGTGGGGTCAGAGAGAGCGGGGCTCGAACCAGCAACCCTCTGGTTACTAGACGACTCCTCAACCACCTGCGCAACCACCGCCCCGTTTTTGATCAAATCCAACATGGCGGAAAATCCAATATGGCGGAAAATTACGTCATAGGATGTGTTGAACTCGGCTTGGCCCAAGGGTTCCAACGATACCTCGTTTGTGAAAAACAGATGAACGGGTCAAAAGTTAATAAACATTCAACTTTGACCTGTTGGTGGCGCTAGAGCTCTTGAGCTAGTGTTGCCTACACAGTATCACCACTTGAACCCAAGTAATGGGTGGTCTGCTGTTAAATTATTACAATATTGGGGAATTATTACATTATCAGGACTTGCGAAATGAAGGCTAACCTGATAATGTAATAACCTCCCATTAATGTAATACTTTATTACATTATTGGTAAAAAGTGTATTACATTATTGGGAAATGCACTTTATTACATTATCGGGAAGTTATTACATTATCAGGTTTTATTACATTTTCAACGGACTCAAGTGCAGATTTTTATTACATTATCGGGAATTTATTACATTATCAGGTTCTACAAGCCTCCTTCATGTGGCCAAATTCGAGCCATTTTCTGCATAGTCATGTGATTGTGGGGAAACTAAATAGGGTGTGCACTTTTGTCCCAGTTTGTTCACACTGACGGTTTTTATTGTGAGCAACCTAAGTTACCCTCAGCTAGCTGTCACTCACATTGACGCTGAGGACAAGTTTGAAATCGAGCAATGTAATTGGAGGGAATACTTTATTCTACGCCCGACAGTGCAGGTATGCGTCATCAATACATCACACAGCCGTTTCACAGGAAGAAGTGAGGAAAATATTTTGCAGCGCAAACATAATAATAAACTTTTAATTATTATTATTTCTTTTTTGGTCTACATCATTTCCTTGAAGTAATTAAACTACAGCTAACCATTTAATCACTTAAGAGGTACATTTTCATTGTGTGGGTTTTTTTAATGGGCACCAGTGTACGAACCGATCTTCCTTCCACACCCCTGCCTATATACTTGAAAGATTTCACTTGAGTCATTTCACCAAGAAACTTCAGATGAAGATGAGGGCTGAATTTGTATTTAGCCTCTCCAAACATCAGCAAAATAAGTTTTCATAACCATACATTTTAAACATTTTTAGATGGAAAAATAGATCTTGGGTTAGTGATAAACTGTTAGGAAACACTACTTAAGTGCACTACTTCAGTGAAAAGTTTTTCTACTTTAATATTTTTTTTCCGATTTACTTTTTATATTTTACCTTTCCATCATCATGGTGGTCTCCATCTGGGGCTCCATCTCAAGATCTCTGGAGTCACAATATGGTTATTTGTTTCTTGTGAGGTTCTGTGAAGATATTTAGATATTAGTTAATGTACAAACGTATTGTCTTGTGTAGGAAGCATAAACAATTAAGCACATAAACAGCTGCATATGAAATACAATAACAAAATGGTAGCCTCCAGGAGTATGAGATACACATAGTATACAATCAATGTACTGTAATTCAACATTGACATTTCTTTGCTGACCTCCAATTTCCATGATTTTGTTCAACTGATAAAATAGCTGGTAACATTTATACCTGCATAATTAGCACATTTCTTTAAATAGTTCTTAATGTATGGCATAGATACTAACAGCAGTCCCTTAGAATTCTCAAAAATGGAAAAAGTCTATCTTAAAGGATCTGTAAATTTAAATCCGTAATTTGCTTCAGACTACATTTTATGGGGTTGTGCATTAAGCTATGCATTAAGCATCAGCAACAGTATGAGATTTCAATCTCGATCTATATCCTCGATCTATAAATTTCCATCTATTCCGATGTGGAGATTAAATGGGTGGCGTTCAAATTATTACTGGGCTGAGTCCTATTGGGCTATTAATGTCATTGCACATCTCATATAAATGTCACACATAATATAAATGTATGTGACATATAATATAAATGTCACACACACCTCCTCCCCTTTTAATACTTTTACATTACATTACAGGCATTTAGCAGACGCTCTTATCCAGAGCGACTTACACAACTTCTTATTACATTTATCCATTCATATAGCTGAATATATACTGAAGCAAGTCAGGTTAAGTACCTTGCTCAAGGGTACAACAGCAGTGTCCTACCTGGGAATCGAACCTGCAACCTTTCAGTTACAAGTCCAGTTTCTTAACCATTATTCTACATTTCCGCCCTTTTGTTGTCATCCTTGAAAATAAATTATATCTGTTAGAGAAATAGACATGTTCATATTTTTACAGTCTATAGTTAGCAAAATAATGTTTGTTCTGCTGCTCTAGTCCATCTTCTAGCTGTAGATGAATAAGGTGAGACTGTGCCATCTCGTGGTCAAATTAATGAATTGCATGCTGTGCCGCTTAGCTCTGCCCATTATGATAGCACAGCAGTGGTGGCAACTGGTGGTAGTGGTGACTGTTCTGGGACGCGACATTTGTTAGAGTGAAAATAATCAGTTTGGGACCGATTAGTGTTGTTTTGGTAGCGAGACGTGTCCGTTTTATTCCGCCATTGTGGAGAAGCGACTCGCCGCTGTGGAGAAGCAACTCGTCGGTTTGAGAGCGACTCGCCGGTGTAAATAAGCGATACGTAGGTTTGAGACCGACTCGCTGTTGTGGAGAAGCGCCTCTTGTTGGTGTGAGAGCGACTCGCCGTTCTGGACAAGCATCTTGTCGCTTTGAAAGCGACTCGCCGTTGCGGAGAAGTGCCTCATTGGTGTGAGAACGACTCGCCATTGCAAGAAAGTGACTGGTCGGTTTGATGTACTGACTTGTCATTGTGGAGAAGCAGTCAACGTAGCATAAAACCATCACTGTTTGTGTATTAAGCTCTCTTGAAAAAGATTGCGCATAGTCTAGGCTACGTTAGCTAACCTATAGAATTTTGTGAGGGGTGACACTAATAAAAAAAGCCCAAACACCTAGCTAGGTTAGCAGTGTCTGCCCATATGCAAAATGTCTGTAGAAATCCTATAAAAACCACATATGCCATATAAAATAGCTTACTTACAAAATAAATATGTGGTAGAGAACAAGCATACATTTCTTACTAAATTATATAATTCCCTAACATACATGGTAGCCTAGCTACTCCCTATAAAAAACATTGAGAGATTGTAGCCTTAAGAATTGTAGTTAGGCTACAAATAGGCTATATAGCCCAATATAACGCTAATCAACATATATGATTTTTATACAACCTCGCAAGTATGATCATATATGATTTTTACAAACCTTTCGCATATGGGTGTTTCATTTCAAAGTTAAAAGTTACCATTCGCTAACCTACATTAGTGTTCGAGCACCTATTACCGACCACTTTCGCGGAAAAAACAGCAATGCGTAAACATATTCGCAATCATAAGTAAAAGTGGGATACATATCGGTAACACCCTGTGCATAGTTTTGTAAAAAAATATGTCCTTGTTATCCTCTAAAGGCTATTTTCTTCAGGACTTCCGCTATTTTCTTTATTTAACAGCAAATATGCCCGCCATAGCATTAGCGGGGGGGGATCTATTACCGACCACCCTATAATTCATAATTAATGCTGCCTGAGGAAGAGAGATTTGTCTCGAAACATGAGTTGAGCCTCTGTTATTGAAGAAAAAAAACAAAGAAAGGATGCATGAACTCACTGAGCTAAGCTTTATACTTTTGTTGATTGTACACGATAGCACATAACAGGGCAATGAGATAAACAATGGAGTGGTGGAGAAAAGAGGGGCTGTGGAGGGAGGAGGGGTCCAACAAAGTAAAATCAGAAAGGTAAACGAATGAGTACTAAAATGTCAAAGAAAATACATTTGCCATGATGCATATTACTAACTTATGCCTCATTTATGAAACAGATCAAACACTGTTATTACCTTTTGCTGCTAGCAAAAAAATTATTGTCAGGGAAGGTGAATGTCCAAAGCGTCTTACTTTTCTGCAAACTCTGCTTTGAGTGGTGCAAAGAACCCCCTGTAGAACAGCTGAAATATATGGAAGAGATGTGGTGGAAGACGGAGGAGCACAACACCTTCTCTAATTGGCCAGGTCTGTACTGTCCCTGTCGATGTGGCTGTTGTGGCTATCGAGCACAAGGTGCAGGGGGCGCTCCTTCAGCGTGTACAGGAAGAAGTGTTTCTGGAACCACTTCAGGAAAAGGGTGGTGTCTATGTAACCAGCTGTAACAGGGTGTTATCCGAAGCTCTCCCGAGTATCCCTTCTCGTAGATTATCATTGGTGGGATGTCTTCCCCCGATGCATTCAGGCATGCTGTGATGTGGTGCCTGGTGGCGGGTGCTTGAAGGTAGGGATATTTGCACCCCTTGCAGCAAAGTTTCCCCATCTAAAACCTGACTCATCACAGTTGTAGATTTATCTTGGTTCTTCCAGTAGCACATTCTCCTCTACCATGGCCTTCAGCATGTTAAAGTAAAAAGCAATGTTCCTCTCCCTGGCACACCTGATTCTCCCTCTTGTTGCTAATGTTATTTTCTACTTTGTAGAGCCTGACTGCCTGCCTCATGGTCATCCCCTACTTGCAGCCTGACTGCCTGCCTCATGATCATCCCCTACTTGCAGCCTGACTGCCTGCCTCATAGTCATCCCCTACTTGCAGCCTGATTGCCTGCCTCATAGTCATCCCCTACTTGCAGCCTGACTCCTTGCCACATAGTCATCCCCTACTTGCAGCCTGACTGCCTGCCTCATAGTCATCCCCTACTTGCAGCCTGACTGCCTGCCTCATAGTCATGCCCTACTTGCAGCCTGACTGCCTGCCACATAGTTATCCCCTACTTGCAGCCTGACTGTCTGCCTCATGGTCATCCCCTACTTGCAGCCTGACTGCTTGCCTCATGGTCATCCCCTACTTGCAGCCTGACTGCCTGCCTCATAGTCATCCCCTACTTGCAGCCTGACTGCCTGCCTCATAGTCATCCCCTACTTGCAGCCTGACTGCCTGCCTCATGGTCATCCCCTACTTGCAGCCTGACTGCTTGCCTCATGGTCATCCCCTACTTGCAGCCTGACTGCCTGCCTCATAGTCATCCCCTACTTGCAGCCTGACTGCCTGCCTCATAGTCATCCCCTACTTGCAGCCTGACTGCCTGCCTCATGATCATCCCCTACTTGCAGCCTGACTGCCTGCCTCATAGTCATCCCCTACTTGCAGCCTGATTGCCTGCCTCATAGTCATCCCCTACTAGCAGCCTGACTGCCTGCCTCATGATCATTCCCTACTTGCAGCCTGACTGCCTGCCTCATAGTCATCCCCTACTTGCAGCCTGACTGCCTGCCTCATGATCATCCCCTACTTGCAGCCTGACTGCTTGCCTCATGATCATGCCCTACTTGCAGCCTGACTGCCTGCCACATAGTTATCCCCTACTTGCAGCCTGACTGCCTGCCTCATGGTCATCCCCTACTTGCAGCCTGACTGCCTGCCACATGATCATCCCCTACTTGCAGCCTGACTGCTTGCCTCATGGTCATCCCCTACTTGCAGCCTGACTGCCTGCCTCATGATCATCCCCTACTTGCAGCCTGACTGCTTGCCTCATGGTCATCCCCTACTTGCAGCCTGACTGCCTGCCTCATAGTCATGCCCTACTTGCAGCCTGACTGCCTGCCACATGGTTATCCCCTACTTGCAGCCTGACTGCCTGCCTCATGGTCATCCCCTACTTGCAGCCTGACTGCTTGCCTCATGGTCATCCCCTACTTGCAGCCTGACTGCCTGCCTCATAGTCATCCCCTACTTGCAGCCTGACTGCCTGCCACATGGTCATCCCCTACGTGCAGCCTGACTGCCTGCCTCATAGTCATCCCCTACTTGCATCCTGACTGCCTGCCTCATAGTCATCCCCTACTTGCAGCCTGACTGCCTGCCACATGATCATCCCCTACTTGCAGCCTGACTGCCTGCCACATGGTCATCCCCTACTTGCAGCCTGACTGCCTGCCACATGATCATCCCCTACTTGCAGCCTGACTGCCTGCCTCATAGTCATCCCCTACTTGCAGCCTGACTGCCTGCCTCATGATCATTCCCTACTTGCAGCCTGACTGCCTGCCTCATAGTCATCCCCTACTTGCAGCTTGACTGCCTGCCTCATAGTCATCCCCTACTTGCAGCCTGACTGCCTGCCTCATGGTCATCCCCTACTTGCAGCCTGACTGCTTGCCTCATGATCATGCCCTACTTGCAGCCTGACTGCCTGCCACATAGTTATCCCCTACTTGCAGCCTGACTGCCTGCCTCATGATCATTCCCTACTTGCAGCCTGACTGCCTGCCTCATAGTCATCCCCTACTTGCAGCTTGACTGCCTGCCTCATGATCATCCCCTACTTGCAGCCTGACTGCTTGCCTCATGATCATGCCCTACTTGCAGCCTGACTGCCTGCCACATAGTTATCCCCTACTTGCAGCCTGACTGCCTGCCTCATGATCATTCCCTACTTGCAGCCTGACTGCCTGCCTCATAGTCATCCCCTACTTGCAGCTTGACTGCCTGCCTCATGATCATCCCCTACTTGCAGCCTGACTGCCTGCCTCATGATCATCCCCTACTTGCAGCCTGACTGCTTCCTCATGGACATCCCCTACTTGCAGCCTGACTGCCTGCCTCATGATCATCCCCTACTTGCAGCCTGACTGCTTGCCTCATGGTCATCCCCTACTTGCAGCCTGACTGCCTGCCTCATAGTCATGCCCTACTTGCAGCCTGACTGCCTGCCACATAGTTATCCCCTACTTGCAGCCTGACTGCCTGCCTCATGGTCATCCCCTACTTGCAGCCTGACTGCTTTCATGGTCATCCCCTACTTGCAGCCTGACTGCCTGCCTCATAGTCATCCCCTACTTGCAGCCTGACTGCCTGCCACATGATCATCCCCTACTTGCAGCCTGACTGCCTGCCACATGGTCATCCCCTACTTGCAGCCTGACTGCTTGCCTCATGGTCATCCCCTACTTGCAGCCTGACTGCCTGCCTCATAGTCATCCCCTACTTGCAGCCTGACTGCCTGCCACATGATCATCCCCTACTTGCAGCCTGACTGCCTGCCTCATGGTCATCCCCTACTTGCAGCCTGACTGCTTGCCTCATGGTCATCCCCTACTTGCAGCCTGACTGCCTGCCTCATAGTCATGCCCTACTTGCAGCCTGACTGCCTGCCACATAGTTATCCCCTACTTGCAGCCTGACTGCCTGCCTCATGGTCATCCCCTACTTGCAGCCTGACTGCTTGCCTCATGGTCATCCCCTACTTGCAGCCTGACTGCCTGCCTCATAGTCATCCCCTACTTGCAGCCTGACTGCCTGCCTCATAGTCATCCCCTACTTGCAGCCTGACTGCCTGCCACATGGTCATCCCCTACTTGCAGCCTGACTGCTTGCCTCATGGTCATCCCCTACTTGCAGCCTGACTGCTTGCCTCATAGTCATCCCCTACTTGCAGCCTGACTGCCTGCCACATGATCATCCCCTACTTGCAGCCTGACTGCCTGCCTCATGGTCATCCCCTACTTGCAGCCTGACTGCCTGCCTCATGATCATCCCCTACTTGCAGCCTGACTGCTTGCCTCATGGTCATCCCCTACTTGCAGCCTGACTGCCTGCCTCATAGTCATCCCCTACTTGCAGCCTGACTGCCTGCCACATGATCATCCCCTACTTGCAGCCTGACTGCCTGCCACATGGTCATCCCCTACTTGCAGCCTGACTGCTTGCCTCATGGTCATCCCCTACTTGCAGCCTGACTGCCTGCCTCATAGTCATCCCCTACTTGCAGCCTGACTGCCTGCCACATGATCATCCCCTACTTGCAGCCTGACTGCCTGCCTCATGGTCATCCCCTACTTGCAGCCTGACTGCCTGCCTCATGATCATCCCCTACTTGCAGCCTGACTGCTTGCCTCATGGTCATCCCCTACTTGCAGCCTGACTGCCTGCCTCATAGTCATGCCCTACTTGCAGCCTGACTGCCTGCCACATAGTTATCCCCTACTTGCAGCCTGACTGCCTGCCTCATGGTCATCCCCTACTTGCAGCCTGACTGCTTGCCTCATGGTCATCCCCTACTTGCAGCCTGACTGCCTGCCTCATAGTCATCCCCTACTTGCATCCTGACTGCCTGCCTCATAGTCATCCCCTACTTGCAGCCTGACTGCCTGCCACATGATCATCCCCTACTTGCAGCCTGACTGCCTGCCACATGGTCATCCCCTACTTGCAGCCTGACTGCTTGCCTCATGATCATGCCCTACTTGCAGCCTGACTGCCTGCCACATAGTTATCCCCTACTTGCAGCCTGACTGCCTGCCTCATGGTCATCCCCTACTTGCAGCCTGACTGCCTGCCACATGGTCATCCCCTACTTGCAGCCTGACTGCCTGCCTCATAGTCATCCCCTACTTGCAGCCTGACTGCCTGCCTCATGATCATTCCCTACTTGCAGCCTGACTGCCTGCCTCATAGTCATCCCCTACTTGCAGCTTGACTGCCTGCCTCATGATCATCCCCTACTTGCAGCCTGACTGCTTGCCTCATGATCATCCCCTACTTGCAGCCTGACTGCCTGCCTCATAGTCATCCCCTACTTGCTGCCTGACTGCCTGCCTCATAGTCATCTCCTACTTGCAGCCTGACTCCTTGCCCCATAGTCATCCCCTACTTGCAGCCTGACTGCCTGCCTCATAGTCATCCCCTACTTGCAGCCTGACTGCCTGCCACATAGTCATCCCCTACTTGCAGCCTGACTGCCTGCCTCATAGTCATCCCCTACTTGCAGCCTGACTGCTTGCCTCATAGTCATCCCCTACTTGCAGCCTGACTGCCTGCCTCATAGTCATCCCCTACTTGCAGCCTGACTGCCTGCCTCATGATCTTCCCCTACTTGCAGCCTGACTGCTTGCCTCATGGTCATCCCCTACTTGCAGCCTGACTGCCTGCCTCATAGTCATCCCCTACTTGCAGCCTGACTGCCTGCCACATGGTCATCCCCTACTTGCAGCCTGACTGCCTGCCCCATAGTCATCCCCATTTTTGAATTCGGACGCTCTACAACAGCGGTCCCCAACCACCGGTCTGTGGGTCATTTGGTCCCGGGCCGCACAGAAAGTCTGATAATCAATAAAATATATTTTTTTATTCAGAATCTGAAAGATGTTTTATTTTGAAAATTGACCGGAACCATCCATCTGTGCGTCTGTGTCTCTTGAGACATGTCAAGACGCTCGTCTCAGTCACGTGATACTTTACATCAAAAATTAAGCCCACAAGCTAGCAAAAATTAGTGGAAAACAAACATCTTTAAAGCGCTTCTTTGGAAAGGGGAAAAGACCCAATGAGCCTACGACTTCCAAGAAAAATAAAGCTGCATTTAAAAGACAATACCAGGAGTCCTACTTAAAATACGGGTTTATCGCTACAGGTGATGCGCCAAGCCCGCTCTGCATAATATGTGGCGACAGGCTAGCAAATGAGGCAATGAAGCCTTCAAAACTGCTTCGGCACATGGAGACTAAGCACCCTGCATTAAAAGACATGCTTTTGGAGTTTTTTGAAAGAAAAAAACGTGAACATGAAGGACAGAATCAATTACTGATGGCCACCACATCAACAAATGTGAGTGCACTGAGAGCATCATACTTGGTTGCTAACCATATTGCTAAGGCGAAGAAACCCTTTACTATTGGTGAAGAATTGATCCTTTCCGCCGCAAAGGACATTTGCCGTGAACTTCTAGGAGAAGCTGCAGTAAAAAAGATAGCACAAGTTCCTCTTTCGGCTAGCACCATCACTAGGCAAATTGAGAAAATAGCAGAGGACATTGAGACACAATTGTTGGAGAGGATTAATAAGTCATCGTGGTATGCAATCCAAGTTGATGAGTCTACTGATATTGACAACAAGGTAATACTACTTATTTATGTGCGATATATCTATCAGGAGGATGTGCATGAAGATGTGTTATGTGCACTATTGTTACCATCCAACACCACAGCTGCAGAACTATTCAAGTCTCTGAATTACATATCAGGAAAACTGAATTAGTCCTTTTGTGTCGGCATATGCACGGTCGGAGCTGCTGCCATGACTGGACAGCTTTCTGGTTTAACTGCTCGGGTTAAGGAGGTAGCACCCGAATGTGAGTCTACGCACTGTGTCATTCACAGGGAAATGCTGGCTAGCCGAAAAATGTCACCTGAACTGAACAGCGTATTGAATGATGTCGTTAAAGTTATTAACCACATCAAAGCACATGCCCTTAACTCGCGTCTGTTCGAGCAGCTTTGTGAGGAGATGGACGCAGAGTACAAACGCCTTCTCTTACACACAGAAGTAAGATGGCTATCTAAAGGGAGATCGTTAGCCAGAGTGCTTGAGTTACGAGAGCCGCTACAGAGATTTCTTTCAGAAAAAAAGTCACCACTGGCAGCACATTTCAGTGACAAGGAATGGGTCGCAAAACTCGCTTACTTGTGCGACATATTCAACCTGCTCAATGAACTCAATCTGTCACTTCAGGGGAAAATTACAACCGTCTTCAAGTTAGCAGATATGTAAGTAGCTGCATTCAAAGCCAAACTGGAATTGTGGGGACGACGAGTAAACAAAGGGATATTTGACATGTTTCAATTGTTAGCAGGGATTTTGGAAGAGACTGAGCCTGAGCCATCATTCTACGCACTGATTCACGATCACCTGTCTTTGCTTTTAAAAGAGTTCGAGCGGTACTTCCCAACTAAAAAAGACCCATGAACTGCGAAAGAATGGATCCGCAACCCATTTGTGAACAAAACAGGTGAATCTAGCCTGTCCGTGCCAGAAGATCAACTGCTGGAGATTGCAAATGACGGTGACCTTAAAAGTTTGTTTCAGACAACAACTCTGCCGGTGTTCTGGATTAAAATCAAGGCAGAATATCCTGAGATCGCCAAAAAAGCACTGAAAACCCTGCTTCCATTTCCAACATCCTATCTTTGTGAAGCGGGGTTTCCTGCAGTGACAGCGACCAAAACAAAATTAGAGTAGACTGGATATAAGGAACACACTTCGGGTGTCATTGTCTCCCATTACCCCTAGATTGGACCGGGTTGTTGCAGAGACACAAGCTCAGGGCTCCCACTAATTCAGCGTAATGGTGAGTTGTATTTTTTATGCACTTTATATTTGTTTTTATGCCAGTCGTATCATTTTATTTAGTCATATTTATCCCCCCACACCTTGAAGGCCGGTCCGTGAAAATATTGTCCTACGTGAAACCGGTCCATGGCCCAAAAAAGGTTGGGGACCGCTGCTCTACAAAATGGCCAATACCCTAAATAGTGCACTTATATAGTGAATAGGGAGCTATTTCAGACACAGCCTCCAGTAATGTAGTGTACATCGTTTGTACCCTACATTTTGCGTTGCATTGTGGGGAATATTGAGAACTATTTAGGGTGTCAAATTTGACATTTTGAATTCGGACACTCTACAAAATGGCCGATACCCTAAATAGTGCACTATATTGTGAATTGGGAGCGATTTCGGACACTATGGCATGTGGGGCAGACCCACTACACACAAACAAACATATCAAACAAAAACATCCAACAGAATCATTACATCAATCAAGTGAATTAAGTGAATTAAATTCTATACAGCAATGATTAAAAATAGCCCCCGCTGTCCCAAGATGTCCAGTGTCACCAAACAGTCCAACACACAAACTGCCTCCACGACTCTCCTCCATACATGCAGCGCCGCGGTCTCTGTACACCGCCGAAACTGAGAGATTGTTTTGTGATGTTGTGCACTGTATATTTTGTATATTGCTGAGCTACCTGTAAGCATTGCACAAAGCAAATTCTGATGATGCCAATAAAAAAAAATCAAGCAACCTCCTGATTAAATGTGATAGCCTATAAATTTGGTTTGCATAACGTTATGGAACACCGGTATTGGTATTGGTCCTCCAAGATGGCGGTTGGCGTAAACAAGTGGGCGTGTCTGACCAAATTGTGACGTAGGTGACAGGCCTCTATTGCATGGAATTGGTTCATGAGCTTAGTGGGCGGGATTTAGTTGTAGACCGCTAGATAAAACCGCACGTCAAACATGCAAATCGCCATTTGCCTCCTGACCACATCGGACAGAAAACTGTCGTCTGAAGACTTTACTGCGACTGAGGGAAAGCAGCATTTACCTGAGGTAAGAAGCATTTAAGATAAGAATTAGCCATAGATATTATTCAGAAACAATTTTATTTTTAATTAAATCCTGTTTTTGTACCGCAGACTTTCTCAGATTATCATTGAAAATTTGAACCAAAACATGAACATTCGTGTAAAGCTCTAACGTTAGCTTCAAGAAGCCTCTGTGTTATTCTTCCCCCTGCTCCTTTCGAGATGGAATTGTGAAAAAGTCTGTCATACAATGAATAAGTGAAGTGATAACGTTTGATATTTTCCTTATTTAGTGTAGACTTTGATACCTAAATAATAGCTAACTAAAGCGAAAACCAGTTACGTTAGTCTAACAGCAAGCTCTGCCTCGGCGCGAACAGCCATTTTCAGTTTTCCTCATTTGTAATGTTAGCTCTGCTGTCTGTCTTGCTAGCTTTATAAATGTTATACTCAACTATTAGTCTTATCAATAGCAAGTAAGAACTATCTAGCTAGTGTTTTAACATAGCGTTATGTCTAAATTTGACGGTAACTTATTGTTGTTGATCAGTCCTGTCGAAAATTAATGGAGATAGGAACTAAACAGCAAATATTTACTAACGTCAGCTTCAAGTTTTATTTTCTGACTCACGTTTCTGACATGAGTAAGATTAGCCTGTTTAGACACATATGCCAAAAAGACATCATTCAGTTGAGCCAATGTCACTGATGATTTAGGTCTGTTCATTCAAAACAATATTTTACATTGATGGACATTATGCAAAGTAGTCTAACATTGTTATTGTTGAGCTTTTTATCTAACGTTATTCTGGAGCAAAAAGTGTTTTCTGTAAAATGTCATTCTCACTATACAGCCCTTTAGTGACTGAGAAATAGTTTTGTGTTATGGATTAATAAAATGGCAAATGATAATATTATTTATCTATTACAGCGATGGATGGACATTATGCTTGTGTCCAGAATAGCTATTTTATCTATTCCTGACATAAGCATAAAGCGTTTGCTGTAAGATGTTATTATTGCAAGTATACAGCCCTTCAATTATTCAGAAATGGTTTTATATGATATGTTATGGATTACTGAAATGGTAAATGATTACATATTTATGTATTGCAGCAAAGGATGGACATTTAGCCATCTGATACAGTCCCTGAAGAGAAGGAGGGTGCTGAGGGTCATTGCAGAGCACGACATGGAGGACCATCAAGGCATGCACTTGCTGTTATCTTCTTGATTCTTGAATATATTTAAGGTATTTTTACTTGACCATAGATTTGTCTGCTGTACCTCTACTAATACATTCATGATTTTACTGTAAATAAATCCAATGCATTAATTTTACGGGCATCTAAACTGATATTTGCCATGGGTTGTATCTTGTTTTTATTTGTTTTGCAATGTTATCCATTTACTTAGTTCATCCATTCACTATGTTAAACATTTGTTAACATTTTTTTTTTTAAATAAAGTGTGTGTTTCATTGAACACATAAATTGTATATTTCAGTGTATGTGTCTTTCAATTTTGCTAGATATATATATATATACAAGTGCAGCTCAAAAAATTAGAATATTGTGAAAAAGTTCAATACTGGAAACTCATGGTGTCACACTAATCAGCTAATTAACTCAAAACACCTGCAAAGGTTTCCTGAGCCTTTAAATGGTCTCTCAGTCTGGTTCAGTAGGCTACACAATCATGGGGAAGACTGCTAACTTGACAGATGTCCAGAAGACAGTCATTGACACCCTCCACAAGGAGGGTAAGCCACAAAAGTTCATTGCTAAAGAAGCTGGTTGTTCACAGAGTGCTGTATCCAAGCATATTCATAGAAAGTTGAGTGGAAGGAAAACGTGTGGTAGGAAAAGATGCACAAGCAACAGGAATAACTGCAGCCTTGAGAGGATTGTCAAGCAAAATCCATTCAAGAATTTGGGGGAGCTTTACAAAGAGTGGACTGAGGCTGGAGTCAGTGCATCAAGAGCCACCACGCACAGACGAATCCAGGACATGGGCTACAAATGTCGCATTCCTCGTGTCAAGCCACTCCTGAACCAGAGACAACGTCAAAAGCGTCTTACCTGGGCTAAGGAGAAAAAGAACTGGACTGTTTCTCAGTGGTCCAAAGTCCTCTTTTCAGATGAAAGTAAATTTTGCATTTCATTTGGAAATCAAGGTCCCAGAGTCTGGAGGAAGAGTGGAGAGGCACAGAATCCACGTTGCTTGAAGTCCAGTGTGAAGTTTCCACAGTCAGTGATGATTTGGGGTGCCATGTCCACTGTGTTTTCTGAAGTCCACAGTCAACGCAGCCATCTACCAGGACATTTTAGGGCACTTCATGCTTCCTTCTGCTGACAAGCTTTATGGAGATGCTGATTTCATTTTCCAGCAGGACTTGGCACCTGCCCACACTGCCAAAAGTACCAAAAGCTGGTTCAATGACCATGGTATTACTGTGCTTGATTGGCCAGCAAACTCACCTGACCTGAACCCCATAGAGAATCTATGGGATATTGTCAAGAGGAAGATGAGACACCAGACCCAACAATGCAGACGACCTGAAGGCCGCTATCAAAGCAACCTGGGCTTCCATTACACCTCAGCAGTGCCACAGGCTGATCGCCTCCATGCCACGCCGCATTGATGCAGTAATTCATGCAAAAGGAGCCCCAACCAAGTATTGAGTGCATATAAATTAACATACTTTTCAGAAGGCTAACATTTCTGTTTAAAATATCCTTTTTTATTGATCTTATGTAATATTCTAATTTTCTGAGACACTGAATTTTGTATACAGGTGCAGCTCAAAAAATTTGAATATTGTGAAAAAGTTCAATATTATTTGTCACTCATTTCAGAAAGTGAAACTCATATATTATATAGATTCATTACACATAGAGTGAAATATTTCAAGCCTTTATTTCTTGTAATTTTGATGATTATGGCTTACAGCTAATGAAACCCAAAATTCAGTGTCTCAGAAAATTAGAATATTTTGCTTTAACATATTTTTAAAGTATCATATTTAATATTTGGTCGCATATTCTTTGCATCCTGTTATTTCCTGAAGTCTGTGACCAATCAACATCAAAAGACTCTCGATATCTTATTTTCAGGTACTGTTACAAGCGATACTATAACCTCTCTGCATTTTAACTGATATCTATGGGAATTTGGGGGAGAGACTAGATTCAGCTGTAAATTACACTGGTACAGTTTGGAACACATGGCTGGCTAAATGGCTATAAGTCATCAAGGGTCTGAGCTATCGAATGAGCCCCAAACCATCACTCTGTTGCCAGATATGGAGTAGATGTGGATGGATCACTGCAAGGGTTATTTCTCCTGACTCATTTTCCTATAGAACTCTATGGGGAAAAAAGTCAGGAGAAACAACCCTTAAAGGGATCCATCCACATCTACTCCATATCTGGCCGCAGAGTGATGGTTTGGGGCTCGTTTGATAATCAAAAATATTGAACTTTTTCACAATATTCAAATTTTTTGAGCTGCACCTGTATTTATATAAACATCGAACAAAAAGTTCAGAAATTTGTGTTTGGTAGATTATTTCTCTGTTGTAACAATGCTTCTTGGCAATAAATTGTATACCGTTGGAAAGCCTGTTTATTTCCCTTTTAAATGGTGCCCCATTTGTAAGGAACATGCATTTGTGGGATGAGCAGCACAGCTGAGTATGTGGGTTGCGCCCATGAAAAATTTGCCAAATCTTCTCTGCCAATGCCAAACAGCTTATTCTGCTGTTGCTATTGACTCTTGTTTTGAGCTTCCGGTACCCCCAGGTGCTGACAATCAGGTGCCTGATTGGCACCTGATTGGCAGCACCTGTGAGCATGGGCCCTGCTACAGTGGTCAATTGGTGTCTGCTCCAAGAATCGGCATGCCACGTTTGTCTGATCTCGATAAGGCCCGTGCGATACGACTTCAAGCTGGTGTTCCGCAAAAGCAAGTTGCGGCATTATTTGGAGTGAGCCCTAGTACCATCTCCAAACTGAAGGCCAAGTTCCATGAAACGGGGGATGTCAGAGACATGGGCGAAGTGGGCGTCCCAATAAGACGCCACCCCAAGAAGACCGGTTCCTCACCGTTTCAGCACTTAGGAACCGTAGGCTGTCTTCTACAGATTTGCAGTCAAGGTTTGCAGGACGATATGGCACACGGCTCTCGGCCCAGACAATCCGGAACAGACTGCACGCAGCCAATCTCCGGGCTCATAGGGCTGCCAGGAGGCCTGCCATGACTGCCCTTCACCGTCAGGCCCGTTTGTGCTGGTGTTGGCAACACCTGCACTGGAACCTGAACATGTGGAGGAACGTTATGTTCAGCGATGAGTCCAGATTCTGCCTACGGAAGTTGGATCGTAGGGTCAAAGTGTGGAGAAGACTGGGAGAACGCTATGCTGATTGCTGCACCGATAGAGTAACACCTTTTGGTGGAGGCAGTGTGATGGTGTGGGGCGGCATCTCCATCACTGGAAAAATGAGGCTTGTCATCATTGGAGGCAATCTCAATGCAGAGAGATATCGAGATGAGATTCTGCAACCAGTGGCAATCCCATATCTCCACAGTCTGGGACCGAACTCCATCCTCCAAGATGACAACGCTCGCCCCCACAGAGCGGGGTTTATCAGAGACTACCTACAGAATTTGGGAGTAGAGAGAATGGAATGGCTTGCCAACAGTCCTGACCTCAACCCAATTGAACACTTGTGGGATCAGCTTGGGCGTGCTGTTCGTGCTAGAGTGACCAACACAACCACGTTGGCTGACTTGCGACAAATCCTGGTTGAGGAGTGGAATGCCATCCCACAGCAGTGTGTGACCACGCTGGTGACCAGCATGAGGAGGAGGTGCCAGGCTGTTGTGGCTGTGTATGGTTCTTCCACACGCTACTGAGGCTCCTGACTGTTTGTTAAATTAATAAATTGTAAAATTGCCAATATGTCTTGTTTCTTCCTTGTTACTGATAGACTTCAATCATCCAATCCACCATACAAGAGTCACTAGCAACAGCAGAATAAGCTGTTTGGCATTGGCAGAGAAGATTTGGCAAATTTTACATGGGCGTAACCCACATACTCAGCTATGCTGCTCATCCCACAAATGCATGTTCCTTACAAATGGGGCACCATTTAAAAGGGAAATAAACAGGCTTTCCAACGGTATACAATTTATTGCCAAGAAGCATTGTTACAACAGAGAAATAATCTACCAAACACAAATTTCCGAACTTTTTGTTCGATGTTTATATATTCTCAAGTGGCCCATTAGGATTATGGATAAGTGGTAATGTGAAATGTCAATGAACCTAACATTCAAATGTATTTTTTTTTTGTTGCCATTTCCCATACATCACTAAGGTTATAACTTTTGAGCCATAAATGATAAATCTCTTCTGATTTGTACTCTATATCACTTGCAAAATAGTGAAAATACCACAGTTTGTCTCCCACATTTGAACATGAAATGTTTAAAAACCTAGGTTTCTCAATGAATAGCCATTTAGAAAGTTTTTTATTATTATTTATTTTGTGAATTGTTTTAATAATTGATGATATTGTGTTAAAGTAAGCATATTATTTTATATCAATTGAAAGCCTCAGTTATCCTGTTTACAATGGTATATAAAGTTTAGGTATCTGATGTAATATGATCACACCACAAACATTTTTGAAACGCATGTTAAGAAATAGAATGTTCACCCAATATTCGCTCAGCCTGGAAAGGGTTAAATTAACTGATGCTATGGCTGTGTCCTAAATCGCATACTTCCATGCTCCGCACTACCGTACTTCGCTATGGACTCACTTGGATGCGCGTGCTCGGAGCATGGAAGTATGCGATTTGGGACACAGCCAATGTGTAACGTGGCGGAGATGCACACGTCTTAATTGAGTGCAGGTGTAGCCTATTCCAATCAGGGTCAGAGACTGAAGGCCCACACCTTTTAAAATGCCAGTCTGTGTGTGTTCGGGGAGCCAACAAGCTAGTAGTTAGCGATTTTTTATTTTTTATTTATTTTTTTGGCACTGGTGTCGTAATAGTAGCATGGTTTCGTTTAGAAATTATAAGAATAGTTCTTATAGAACTGCTGCGGGAATTTAAGGTAGGTTTTGTTTCATTTGGAAGGGTATCGACTGACGGCCTTTATAGGCCCGGAACGGTACCCTTGGTTTCTTTTGTTTCTTTTTCTATTTTAGATAGATTCCCGCAGTTTTTCTGAGATGGCAGGGAAAGGGCAAGGAAATACCTTTGATATGAATGATTCAGAAATGGAGCAGACGGGGAATGGGGGAGAAAGGGTTGTTCGAAAAAATGATTGGAACTTGGTTAAGAGTAAGAATAAGGACCGAGGTGTAAAGAGAATCAGAAATTGAGAACATTCAGGATCTGGGGCAGGAGAGACAGAAAGTGAGGGAGGGGTAAGTGAGAAAGAAGAGGGTCCAGAGAGGTACAATGTGGTGGTAAGATTTGTGGAGGATGGAGGAGTTGAGAAAATGAGTCCTATAAAATTGACAAATGAGATAAAAGATAAGGTTGGGAATGTAAAATTTGTCAGTCTTAAGGGATGGTAATTTGCAGATAGGGTGTGAAGATGTAGAACAAGTGAACGAGGCTAAGCTGATGAAAAGGGTTGGAAATGTAGCAAAAACTGTGAGAGTTGGAGAACAGAAAGCCAGAAGTGGGTGTAGAGGAGTGATTACAGGTGTTCCACTGAGTATTGAGGGGGAGGAGCTTCAGCGTAACTTGAAATGTCGGGAAAGAGCAATAGTGAGTGTTAAACGAATGACAAAGGCGGTTGAAAAGAAGGATAGTGAAACTGTCCTGGTGGAGTTTAAAGGTGAGGAGTTGCCAGATAGTGTTCCTGGGATTTATGTGCTATTATGTAAGAGCATACATTCCCAAACCATTGAGATGTTACAAATGCCAAAAGTTTGGCCATATAGCTAATTTTTGTAAAGGGAAGAGGAGATGTGCTCGTTGTGGAGGGGACCATGAGTATGGAAAATGTGGAGAGGGGGTACTACCCAAATGTTGCAATTGTGGGGGTGACCATAGTGTGGCATATGGGGGTTGTGCAATAATGAAGGAGGTGGAGATTCAGCAGGTTAAAGTACAAAATAAGATTTCATATGCAGAAGCAGTGAAGGTGGTTAAGACGAAGGGAGAAACAGGGAACTGTAGGAGAAGGAGAAGTGTCAGGGGTAAGGAGGTCAGAGCAACCCTATAGGTCAGTGGAGCAACCAGGAAGAGGAGTCAGACAGCTGGAAAATCGGAAGGTGGTGACCTTCATAGCAGGGGTGTTCAATATTATAAAGGGCATCGAGAATTTATCATCAGAGGATAGGGTAAAGGTTGTTGTAAAAGCAGCAGTAAAGTATTTGTACATGACAGGAGTGACATGGGAAGAGGTGCGGGAAGATAATTTGATTGATTTTAATTATGATTGTGATTCTACAGTGGAATGCCCGAAGCTTGTTGGCGAACGGACAGGAATTTAAGCAGTTCATTTTTGATATGTCGCATAAGCCAGATATAATTTGTATACAGGAAACATGGCTTAAGCCTCATCTGGATTTCATCATACATGGTTATGTAGCTGTTCGAAGAGATAGAGAGGAGGGGGGAGGAGGAGGGTGTGTTACTTTGATCAAACAAGCGATCCCATATAGAGTGTTAAGGAAGGGGGAGGAGGAGGAATATGTGGGAGAGATGTGTTTGGCAGAACTTTTATAATCCATGTAATAGATTGGAACTGAACAAGTTGCAGAAAGTGGAGGGTCAAGATAGACATAAGATTGTGTGGTGTGGAGATTTAAATTCTCATAATACACTGTGGGGTGGGATGAAAACAGATGGTAATGGACAGATTATGGAGGAATTAATGGAAGAAAGGGGGTTGGTATGTTTCAATGATGGAAGAGGAACCAGAATTGATGTGAACACAGGAAAACAGTCTGCTCTTGATCTTACCCTTGTATCAGATGTAATGGCTGGGAGGAGTGAGTGGGAGGTAAGGGAGGAGACAACTATAGGCAGTGATCACTATCCAATAGTGTGCACAATGGATATGAGAATAGATCTAGTGTTCGGAGTGGAGTGGAAAAATGGATCTTTGGAAAGGCAGAATGGGATAAGTTCCAAGAGTTATTGTTGTGGATACTTGATCCAAACCTGTCTGATTATGCCAATTTGTTGTGGATCTCCGAGTGAAAATATCTCAGAGTTGTTTTCAGAATTCAGAGTTTTTCAACTTTACCTCTCAAATTGTGTTTAATCAAAGAGGACGAAGCAATAATTATCAGAGAATGCTAGACTTTATTTCATTAAACAAACAACAAAAAGTCCAGCGGAGTGCCCCCGCAGAGACTATCAAAAATGCCAGACCTTATCCCATACACCGCACGATCAAGGTCTGCCATCTCCCCAGAGACACTCCCAGGGCAGTGCCTCTCCCCAGAGACACTCCTGCTCTTCTTGGTTTACAGTCTATCTTTATACAGTTTCTTATCAGATTATACATCTCATTAGTTGTCCATCTGACTTATTTGACCATACATACACAGGCAATCTCTATCCCCGCCTTTCTTCGAGAACTTTCCAACCTTTCCTTTGTAGGGCCTACTCCTATTGGATTGTATCCAAGTGACACCTGGATTCTCAATCACCCGGCTCCGCCCCCCAAAGATAGCTTTCAAATTCCCCCCCCCCCCTGAGATCCCCAGCCACCCATCTCCAGCTGCGTGCCCCCCCCCCCCCTGGCATCGCCCTTTAGGCCTGGGAACCATCTCTTATCAGACTCTGGTTTCTTGGCTACTATCCAAGTTCTTCTTCAAAATTCCTGGACTGCTGACTGTGTGCAAAAACAACAATAGCTAATTAGTATATTGGAATGTGTTGTTCTTATTTTGTACTGAGCCTTGGTCGGTCAGACAGCAGGTGTCCAGGCGCCAACTTCTCTTATCTTATCAGATTCTCCGAAAAACAGCAGCCCCTGACTGGCCCTCAGCTCTCTCTAGTCAGAGAGACAGAGAACATGTCTCTCTGCTCTTATAATATTTTACTGTGCTTATGAATGCATTTATCTGTTCTTAATACATTTATACATTCTGTATATTGCTCTTAATACATTCATAGATACATATTCAAATATTATCAATACATATTATCACAGGTAATATAGTTTAAAGGTAATTCATATTCAAATATAGTCAATACATATTATCACAGGTGACCAATGGATTTAATGGAATTCCCAACATTATGTGAACAGAATATGGCTAATAATTGAGGAGTGGGGATGTGAATAAATTAAATGATGAATTAAGCTCAGTGATATATGCAGCAGCAACAGAGTCAATTTCCTAGAAGTAAAATAAGAATGAGGAGGAAAGCAGGCCCTTGATGGACAGAAGACTGCAGTCTTTCAGTGAAAAGGCCGTTATCGCTTCTCGGCCTTTTGGCTAAGATCAAGTGTAGTATCTGTTCTTATCAGTTTAATATCTGATACGTCCCCTATCAGGGGACCACATATTAAACTGATTTTTGGAACAGGGAGTCGGAGAAGGAGCTTGCTCCGTCCGCTCCACGCATCGGCCCGGCCCTGCAGAACCGCTAGGAACGGTGCACCTATCCCCAAGTTTGCGGATGACACCACTGTGGTCGGGCTCATCACAGGAGGTGACGAGACGGCGTATAGGAAGGAGGTCCAGCAACTAACAGCATGGTGCTCGGCCAACAATCTGCTGATGAACACCACAAAAACCAAGGAGGTCATCATAGACTTCCGAAGGAACAGAGTAGACCACGTCCCTCTCCACATCAATGGGGACCGTGTTGAGAGGGTGTCATCCTTTAAATTCCTGGGAGTCCACATCTCAGAGGAGCTCACCTGGTCTGTGAACACCAAGGCAGTGGTGAAGAAGGCCCAGCAACGACTGCACTTTCTGAGAATTCTCAGGAAAAACAAACTTAAACAGAAGCTGCTGGTGACCTTCTATCGCTCAACGGTTGAGAGCGTTCTCACGCACTGCATCACTGCATGGTACGCTGGGAGCTCGGCTGCTGACAGAAAGGCTCTGCAGAGGGTCATAAACACAGCCCAGAGGATCACTGGCTGTCCTCTGCCCTCCCTGGAAGAGATTTCCAGCTCCCGCTGCCTCAGAAGGACCAGATCTATCCTCAAGGACTCCTCCCACCCAGCACATCATCTGTTTGACCTGATGCCCTCGGGCAGGCGCTACAGGTCATTGAAAGCCCGTACCTTCAGACTCAGCAACAGCTACTTTCCCTGGGCCATAAGAACTCTTAACAAACAATAATCTCCTGTAATATTAACACTGCTAAATTCCTGACTGCTGTTTTTTATTTATTTTACACTTATTTTATTTTTATTCATCTTGTGCAATATCCACATTTTTATGCAATATTTCTGACTGCTGCTATTTTTTGCAATATCGATACTGTGCAATATTTGACTGCTGTTTTTATTTATTCTATGCTGTTTCTATTTATTATGCTGTTTTTATCTATTTTTATCTATTCTATCTTGCTTTGTTTTTATTAGATAGCTGTGTGTGCCATGTCCTGTTGTCATGTCTTACCTGGTTGTCATGTCAAATGCACAAATGGAATGGTTCCTGTAATCTCATTATATCATAATATAATGACAATAAAGCTTTCTGATTCTGATTCTGATTTGAAAGAAAGAAATAAGGCATTCAGAATACTTAAAAAGACACATAATTTTCAGCATTTAATACTGTATAAAAAAAGTGCAGGCCCTTTTTTGAAGAACAATAAGGAGGGCAAAAAAGGCATGTTGGCAATCGTTTTG
Organism: Ilyophis sp. 1 JC-2022; assembly: GCA_022702515.1. Classification (NCBI taxonomy): domain Eukaryota; kingdom Metazoa; phylum Chordata; class Actinopteri; order Anguilliformes; family Synaphobranchidae; genus Ilyophis; species Ilyophis sp. 1 JC-2022. Next base: position 68,555,953 of record CM040403.1, on the reverse strand, counting down.
TGATAAAATAGGGAGAACAACGCCAGTAGGAGAGGTGTGGGGGATGGTTAAAAAGATGGGAAGGAATAGGAGGGAGTGGGATTACCCGGTAATGAAAGTTAATGATGAGACAGCAGTGTCTGACAAAGATAAGGCAGAGATGATGGTAGAGGCATTTTTTAATGTTCATAGCTCAGACAACCTTTCAGAAGAAGGGAAGAGGGGTAGAGAACAAACAATGAGGGATGTTGGAGTACTAGGAAGGAAGGAGGATAATGAGGATATAATAAATGCTCCATTTACTTTGCAGGAGATGAAAAGAGCAATAGATAAGTCTGGTAATACCTCTCCAGGGAAAGACCAGATTTGTTATATCATGTTGAAACATCTTGGAGATATTGGGTTAGGCAAGATTCTGAATCTGTATAACAGAGTGGGAGGAGGGGAAGCTGCCAGCAAGGTGGAGGGAGGCTGTAGTGATTCCAATTAGAAAGCCAGGTAAAGATCCAATGAAGCCAACAAGTCCTATTGCTCTTACCTCACATATGTGTAAAATAATGGAATGGATGATAACATAAATATTAACTTACTACCTTGAGAGTAAGGGAATAATAGCAAGATATCAAAGTGGTTTTAGAAGAGGGCGAGGCACCATGGATCCTGTTTTATGTTTAGAGGCTGACGTGAGGAAAGCATTAGCAAATAAGGAATCTTTTGTAGCAGTGTTTTTTGACATTGAAAAAGCATATGACATGATGTGAAAAGAGGGTCTTTTGATCAAGTTACACATGGATGGGGTAGGAGGGAGGGTTTTTAATTGGATAAAGGACTTTTTTTGGGAGAGCTATTCAAGTGAGAATAGGATCAGAGATGTCTAACAAGTATGTAGTAGATAATGGTACGCCTCAAGGAAGTGTGATTAGCCCTTTGTTATTTACGATTATGATTAATGATGTTTTTCACGAATAGAATGAGGAGGAAAGCAGGCCCTTGATGGACAGAAGACTGCAGTAAGGCAGTGAAAGAATGCTGTTACTTCCTGAAGTCTGTGACCCATACACATCAAAAGACTTTCGATATCTTATTTTCAGGTACTGTTATAAGCGATACTATAACCTCTCTGCATTTGAATAGATCTCTATGGGAATTGTATGTGTATGGGTCACAGACTTCAGGAAGTAACAGCATGCAAAGGATATGCTACCAAATATTAAATATGATACTTTAAAAATACGTTAAAGCAAAGGGTATGAATACTTTCTAAATTTCTAAAAACATGTTTTCACTTTGTCATTATGGGTTATTAAGAGTAGATTGATGGGCAAAATTTTTATCCATTTAAAATTAAATCTTAACACAATAAAGTGTGCAAAAAGTGAAGGGGTATGAATACTTTCCGTCCCCACTGTATGTTGGGCTGATTCGTTCGGTATTTGATTATGGATGTATTGCGTATGGTTCAGCAGCTAAAACATTATTGGAAAAGCTAGATGTAGTACAGGCACAAGCTCTCAGGGTATGCTGTGGGGCTGTCAAGACTTCTCCCATATGAGCACTGCAGGTCGAGACAGGGGAAATGCCATTAGAGATGAGAAGGAAACAACTCATTGCAAATTATTCGACTTATTTGAGGGGACATGACAATTCCCACCCTACGAAGGGAGTTCTGCAACCTTGCTGGGAACATGAAAATTTTAAGAATACTAGTTTTGGGTAGGTGGGAAATTCACTAGTAGAGATGATGGGAGTTAATAGAGAAGAATTTAGTCCAACAGTAGTGATCCCTGCAGTGGCTCTGTGGTTGCTTGCAACACCAGCGGTTGACTATTATCTTTTAGAGTTAAAAGGAGGAAAGAAGGAGAAATTGATTTGGCTAAAGGATTTGTAAATTATGTAGAACATAAATATCCTGGATTCTTACAGATATATACAGGTGGGTCATCGGATCCAGAAACTGGTAAGGCAGGATCGGCCTTTGTAGTACCTAAGAATATTATTAAAGTAAGTAAACGCACACCAGATGTACACAGTGGAAATGTATGAAATATTGATGGCATTACAGTGGGTGGAAGAGGTCAAACCAGATAAGGTAGTAGTTTGCTTTGACTCAATTCAGTTCTTAAAAGTATAGTGTCTTTCAAGTCAAAGGGTCGGGAAAATGTATTGTTTACAGTTGTCATGGATCGCGCCTTCCTTCCCTTATTTCCACGCTTAGTGTTCCGTTTTTTCATCTACCTGTAAATCTATCAGATTTTTCTGTGTTCCGCTACGGGTTTTGCTTTCGCCTCGGTGATTAGTGAGTTCACCTGTCCTGCATTTCCTCTCACTACTTATACCCCGCTTCCTCCTTTTCTCGTCACTTCCATGTTATTTCACGTAACATTCTAGCCGGTAAAGGTATAGGAAGTTGTACTGCTATCGACCGCTTTGCTTCTCAACGCGGGACTTGTTAAGCAGTACAATTTAGAAAAAGTAAAGTGCACTCTTTCGCTCTCTTATTTCAGAGCAGAGGTTTTGGTTTCTTTGTTTTCCACTCAAACCTACGAGTGTTCTTTTGTTTTTCTCCTTCCTTTCTTTTGTTCACTCCAATACGGGTGTTACTTTCTAGCGGGTAAAGGTATAGGAGTTGTGCGTGCTATCGACCGCTTTGCTTCTCTACGCGGTTCTTGTTAGCAGTACAATTTAGAATATTTCAGAGCAGAGGTTTTGGTTTCTTTGTTTTCCTCTCAAACCTACAAGTGTTCTCACCCTGAGGTTTAGGGTTATTTTTATTTCTCTCCTTCCTTTCTTTTTGTTCACTCTACTATGGGAGTTAGATAAGCGTTACTGCTTATTTCTTTTGTTTTGCTCGGATATCGAGCTCCTCGCTTTTTATCGCGAGGTTATTTGTGTTCTCCTTATTTTCCCCATCCACTACGGATTATTGTCCTTCTTAAAGTGTTCAACGAACACCACTAAGAGTCCTTATCTGTCGCACCTGGACCTCCAATATTTCCTCCTTCTGGCATACAGAACCCCTACAACAGTTCTTCAAGTGCACAATAATATAGATCAAAAAGGTATTGAAGTAACAATTATGTGGGTTCCAGCTCATGTTGGGGTTGAGGGAAATTAAGCTGTGGATGTATTGGCCAAGGAGGCTTTAGCAAATGAGGAGATACAGGTAGAAATACAAATAAGCAAAGCAGAAGCTAAAGGGATAATCAGGAAGAAAGTGATACAAAAATGGCAGGAGAGCTGGGATAGAAAAGAGAAAGGTAGGCACCTATACCAAATACAAAGAAAAGTCGAAGTAAACCGAAGATACCGTATTGGAAACAGGAGAGGGGAGGTATTTATTTCAAGATTAAGGCTAGGACATTAAATAAAACATTGCAATTAATTGGGGAAACATCCTACAGGTTAGTATGATTACTGTTAGGAAGAAGAGACCGTGGAATGTGCGATTATTAGGTGTAAAAGGTATCAAGGGGAAAGGGAGAATATGAAGGAGAAGCTGAGAGAAGTGGGAAAAGATAGTAAATGCAGCAGAAAACATCACAGGGCGAAACATAATATTTAACTTCATAAAGGAAACTGGTTTGTGGGATAGGATTTAGTTAAGTGCTTTGAGAAAAACACAAGGTGGCGGAAATGCAACAAAACCGGATGCCAACCGCTGTAAAAAGCCAACAAGAAGAACAAGAAATGTGTTCGGGGATACGACGACGGTGTCAGTATGAATGGCGGCGTCCTCAGCAGGACGCGGTCTAGGGAGATGGTCAAAGGGAGGCGAAATAAGGAGTACTTTAAATATTGAAAGTAGAAAAGCAGAACGAAAGTAATGCTGAATACTTGGCAATCGGCTCAGATGACGAACATGGGAATGGAACTAGAATGGAATGGTCCACGGCCAGAAATAAAAAAGCAAGGAAGAAAACTATGGAATCAAGTAGAAGTGAATTGGACAGAGAGGAAGTGAAAAAAGTGAAAAAGAAGTAAAGGAATGGAAAGTGATGATAATATTTAATGAGCAACATGAACGAAACAAACTTAATCCAATTAATCTTACTAAGGCAATCAGAAAGGAAATAGGAGAAATAAAATATGCCAGATTTGTGAGTAAAGGAAAGTTGTTGCTTGTTGTAGGTAATCAAACTCAACATGAGAAAATCTCTAAACGAGGTTAGCATTAAATGTTAGGACTCTGGTAGTAATGAAAGGAGCAGAGGGGTTATTAGTGGTGTACCCATATCAATACGTATAGATGAAATAAAGAGAGAGATAAGAAGGGGGGAAGTAACAGAGATTAAAAGATTCGTAAAGACGAAACTAGAACAAATGACAGAAACCATGTTTATTCTAATTCACTTTGAGGGAACTATGCCACAGAAAGCCATAATACGTTTTCTAAGCTATTCTGTGCGTGAGTACATTCCACCACCATTACGATGATATAAATATCATAGAATCGGACATGTAGCAAGCCAATGTAAAGGGAAACTAAGATGTGCCAAATGTGCAGGAGAGCGTGAGTATTGGGCTTGTGCAGCGGGTGCAAAACTAGAATGCTGTAACTGCGGAGAACACAGTGCAGCGTATTTGGGATGTGAGGTGTAAAGAAAGGTGAGAGAGATTCAGCGGTATAAAACTTTAAATAAAGTATCATACGCTGAAGCCACAAGAAAGGTATCGGATGGAGTGCAGGGGAGGGAAATTAAACAAGGCGCTAATTCGTCAATTAGGATAGAAAGCCTCTCCGAATGCCCCAGATTACCGCAGGTACTACAAAGCCAAAAGTACCCTAAGTGTTCACATATCATCTGATACATTGGTTGTTGACAAGATCCGTTTTGTAGCATTTGTTGGTAAGGTCATTAACGTGACTGTGGGGGATCTCTGTGTCAGAGACGCGGAGGAAATATTGGAAGTCCAGATGCGATAGCTGTGCAATCTGAAAGTGTTCGAAAGAACACCACTGAGACGGAAAATAATCCGTAGTGGAATAGAGGAAAATAACAGAACACAAATAACCTCGCGATAAGAACGAGGAACTCGATCTCCGAGCAAAAAACAAAGAAATAAGCTATACGCTTATCTAACTCCTGTTAGTGGAGCGAAACAAAAAGGAAAACACAGAGAGCTCAACAGAACCCCAAACACTTTGGGTAAGAGCACTCTTAGATAAGAAAGGAAAACCAAAAGAAACGAGAAAGCCTCTGCTCTGAACTCAGAGCGAAAAAGAGACTTGCTTACTTTCTAAACTTCCTAACCCTTTCTTTTTTAAACTAGCTTTCTAACTAATCTCCTATACCCTTTTAACCGCCTCGAATGTTACGTGGAATAACATGGAAGCAACGAGAGAGGCAGGAAGCGGGTATAAATAGTCAACGGAAATGAGTAACAGGTGAATTTACTAATGACGAGGCGAAAGCAAAACCCCGTCACGGAACAAAGGAAAATCCAATAGATTACCGGTAACGACAAAAAAGAATAAAGAGAACGCGGAGATAAGAGAAGGAAGGCAAGATCCATGACAGTGACGTATCAGCAAAAAAGGAAAAGTTCAAGACTCAAAACAATCGTAGATGGACAGAATTCTTGGGAATAAAGAATATTAGTGTTGAAATTATTCATGAAATGTTACGTCCGATTGATGCACAGTCACAGTGTAGTGATTCAATTATGGTATTCCATTTGCTACAATGGAATGCTAGGAGTCTAATAGCTAATGGTCAGGTAATATGTATACAAGAAACTTGGCTGAAACCTAATCTAGATTTTATTGTTAGAGGGTATACATCCATCAGGCAAGATAGAATAGGGAATCAAGGAGGAGGATGTATCACATTCATTAAAGAGGGGTTAGCACATAGAGAAATAACATTTAATTTAAATGAAGACAGAACATCAGATCTGGAAAATATAATTCTGGAGATATGGATAGGTAGAACTAGCTATATAATTGTGAATGTATATAATCCCTGTAAAAAATGTACCTGGAAGAATTGGTGGGGAAAATAGTAAATTGATTTGGTGTGGAGATTTCAATGCCCACAGTACACTATGGGGAGGTAAAGTAACTGATAGCAATGGCAAAGTTGTAGAAGAATTAGTAGAAGCTAAAGGATTAGTATGCTTAAATGATGGAAGGGGAACATGGATAAATTTGAGCAATGGTAAGGAATTTGCAATAGATCTAACCTTGGTATCTAATGAAATAGCTAGAACTAGTGATTGGGAAGTGTTAGGTGATAATACAATAGGAAGTGATCATTATCCTATTTTAATTAAACTGGACATCAGAAACAAAAGCAAACAAAATTAAGGATTGAAGAGATGGGCATTTGGTAAAGCAAAGTGGGATGAATTACAAGTATTGTGTGATAAGGAGTTATGTAATGTAGAAATGAGCACTAATGTAGACATAATACATGGAGATAACAGCAGGGATAATTAAAGCAGCTTCACAATCCATACCTCAAAGTACTGGAAAATGTAAGAAAAAGATGGTTCCATGGTGGAATGAGGAATGTACAATGGCAATTAAGAAATAAAATAGAGAGCTTTTAAAATATTAAAGAGATACCATAGCTTTCACAACCTGATAGAATCCAAATTGGCCCAAGCTGTAGCTAGGAAAACAATTAGAAGAGCAAAAAGGTTATGTTGGAGGGAAGTTTGTACAAATATTGGGCGGACAACGCCGATAGGTGAAGTATGGGGTATGATTAAAAAGATGAGTGGAATAAGAAAAGAATGGGATTTACCAATTCTTAAGGGAGATGAGCGGGCTGTTGAGGAGGTAGAATAAGTGGAACTATTGGCAAAAACATTTGTCCAGATTCACAGTTGTGATAATTTAACAGAAGAAGTTGGGGAGACAGGAAATGAAAGGAAGACATCCAAATGTTCTTGAGAAAAATGGAAATATGCAGAGTATAATAGATGTACCTTTTTCCATAGAAGAATTGAGAAGAGCAATAGGTAAATCAGGAATGACTGCACCAGGGAAAGATAATATATGCTATATTATGTTAGCACACATGAGTGATCTTGTATTAAGGAAAATGTTGGAAATGTACAACAAGTGTTGGTTTGAGGGGAAAATGCCAGCTTGCTGGAAGGAAGCAATTATAGTTCCTATAAGAAAAACAGGTAAAGATCCAATCAACCCATAGCTATAGGCCAATTGCATTAACACCTCATATCTGTAAAATAATGGAAAAGATGATTACAGACAGATTAACAAATTATTTAGAGAGTAGAAGTCTGTTGTCACCATTTCAAATTGGGTTTAGAAGAGGTCGTAACACAATGGACCCATTGGTATGTTTAGAATCAGGAAAGCACAAGCCAATAAGTAAGGAGTAGTAGCCATATTCTTTGATGTGGAAAAAGCATATGATATGATGTGGAAGGAAGGAGTATTGATTAAACTCAACATTTTGGGAGTTGGAGGAAGAACATATAATTGGATTAAAGACTTTCTATTTGGTAGGTCCATACAGGTAAGAATTGGGAATAATTTATCAGGTAAATATGTAGCAGATAATGGTACTCCACAGGGAAGTATAATTAGTCCACTTCTATTTAAAGTTATGATAAATTATATATATGATCAGGTAAATCACAATATAGGTAAGTCGTTGTTTACAGATGATGGGGCTCTTTGGAAAAGAGGAAGGAACATCAAATATACAGTACAAAAGGTACAAGAGGCAATTTTTGTAGTAGAAGCATGGTTGTTAAAATGGGGGTTTAAGTTTTCTGTCGAGAAAACTCAAACAATGTTCTTCACTCGGAAAAGAGTAGGTGAGGATATCCATTTGCAATTATATGGAAAATAAAATAGAGAGGGTAGAGATATTTAAATTTCTTGGTTTGATACCAAAGCAACATGGAAATACCATATTGAATTTTTTTTAACCTAGTGTAAAAAAGTGTTGAATGTTGACAGGTGCTTGACAGGTATAGTATGGGGAGCAGATAGATTTGCCCTGAAAACCTTGTATGTGACTTTTGTCAGTTTTAAACTATGGAAGTGTAGTATTTGGCTCAGCAGCTGAAACCACTTTGAAAAGACTAGACATTATACAGGCACAAGCATTTGTTGCGGAGCTCTTAAATCAACATCAATAGTAGCGTTGCAAGTGGAAGTAGGGGAGATGCCACGACAATTAAGGAGACAACATTTAATAGCTAATTACTGGAAGAAAATCCTACAAAAAAGATTTATGAAGCAATGTTGGGAAATGGGGAAAGGAAAAAAGGAGTGTTTTTTGAGGGTAGAGAAATTCTAAAGAAATGAAAATATGCGAATGGAAATGTAGCCCTACTTTGCCATTGCCAGCAGTGCCGCCTTGGATTCTACCTCAACCAATGGTAGATTTGAGCATATTGGAGAAAATACATTCAAATAAAGAAGTAACAAATAGTGCTAGTTTGGTAGAAAATGTTTAGAAAAGTAAATATAGTATACAAGTGCAGCTCAAAAAATTAGAATATCGTGAAAAAGTTTAATATTTTTTGTCACTCATTTCAGAAAGTGAAACTCATATGTTATATAGATTCATTACACATAGTGAAATATTTCAAGCCTTTATTTCTTGTCATTTTGATGATTATGGCTTACAGTTAATGAAACCCAAAATTCAGTGTCTCAGAAAATTAGAATATTTTGCTTTAACATATTTTTAAAGTATCATATTTAATATTTGGTCGCATATTCTTTGCATCCTGTTATTTCCTGAAGTCTGTGACCAATCAACATCAAAAGACTCTCGATATCTTATTTTCAGGTACTGTTACAAGCGATACTATAACCTCTCTGCATTTTAACTGATATCTATGGGAATTTGGGGGTGAGACTAGATTCAGCTGTAAATGACACTGGTACAGTATGGAACACATGGCTGGCTAAATGGCTGTAAGTCATCAAGGGTCTGAGCTATCGAACGAGCCCCAAACCATCACTCTGTTGCCAGATATGGAGTAGATGTGGATGGATCACTGCAAGGGTTATTTCTCCTGACTCATTTTCCTATAGAACTCTATGGGGGAAAAAGTCAGGAGAAACAACCCTTAAAGGGATCCATCCACATCTACTCCATATCTGGCCGCAGAGTGATGGTTTGGGGCTCGTTTGATACCTTAGACCCTTGATGACGTAGAGCCATTTCGCCACTTTCTGAAATGAGTGACAAAAAATATAGAACTTTTTCACGATATTCAAATTTTTTGAGCTGCACCTGTATATATTCCTATATATACTGATGGATCAAAAAACCCTATTACAGGTAGGACAGGGTGTGCATTCTATATTCCTGAATTTGAGTTTAAAAAATGTGAGTAAAAGAATCTCAGATCATGTATCAGTATATTCGGCAGAAATTATGGCAATTCTTCTTGCAAGAATTGCTTGAGAGACTTTTTTCTGAATAAACGTTAGTGTGATTGCTTCAGAAAGATTTTAAACATGCTTTATCAATTTTAAAGTTTAGGAGCTGTAGAATGTAGTCGTACAGTTTTTAAACGCTCCTTTCATGGTAACGCGCACAGAGCTTGATTAATAAAGCCTGTGTTTACTTAGCAAGTTAACCACGTTCGTAGTACCGGTTAACCTAGATTGTGGTGGTTTTCTGAAGCCAGCTAACGCAAAAAAACCCTGGCGTGTTAAAGAAAAAACGAAAAATAAACCCCATGTTAAACTTCCTTCGTAGTATACCCCCCAGGGCTAATTTAAAAGCCTAAGCTTAAATAAACATCAACAACTGCACCTGAACATAAAATAGCTAGAAGTTTTGGAGAATTTTAATGTTTTTATTTAATTCAAGAAAGAATAGACACCTCCAATACACCTGAAAATAATATTTAATCAGCCAGGAGTTTAACACAGCGGTGTTATTTTGTCTGTCGGGTTTGCAGGTTGACCAACGAGGAGCGATGAGCATTTTAGGCCCGCCCAGACTTCAAATCAAATAATCAACTGTAAATTTGGTTTCATGCCTAAGAATGAAATGACGAGAATTCAGGCTGAATTCTTTCATCCCCTCTCTTAGACAAAAACAAGTTTTCTCGTTTTTCTCAACCAATCAGATAAGGAATGAACAGGCTGGTCTCATGCCCAAGGCGTCATAAAGTGACTTTAGACACAGAAGGAGGCCTTTTGTGTCAGCATGTTGACTCACTCGTTCGCAAATTTATGAATCCTACTATGGCGAAGGCTTTGCTCATGAATATTCACTGCAAGCATGCCCGCTCGATGGAAGGCAAAAGCAATATATATGTCTTTACACATTCACATCATCACCGATGACTGCCAAAGCAACTGTCCTGAGATCACGTTCATCAAGTACTCAGATGATACAGTAAATGTGGACTCATCCAACTCTGATGACAAGCTTCAATCTGCTGTCAGCCATTTCCAACAGTGGTGTGAAGTCAATTTCTTGGACTTGAATGTGGAGAAGACTAAAGAAATCGCCATCGACTTTCGGCGTGAGCCATCCCCGCTGAGGCCCCTTACCATCAGAGCCAAAACAGTTGAAAAAGTGGAGGAGTACAGATATTGATAATAAACTGACCTTTGAGGCAAACTGTCATCGAGTGCATGCAAAGTGTCAGTCAAGGCTGTATTTCCTCCGTAAACTCAGGAATTTGGACGTGAGCCAGTCAGTACTACAAGCATTTTACACCTGCTTCCTTGAGTCAGTGCTGCCCTTTAACAGCTTGGTTTGGCTCATCACAAGCTGGAGAGGGTGACAGTACAGGCTACTAAAATCATAGGGAACCAACAAAAACCACTGAAACATCTGTATGAGGAGCGTACAATTAAAAAAGGAAAGAGGATTATGGCCCGTCCCTCACATCCTCTGAACTTTCTCTTTGAGACTCTTCCATCAGGTCGAAGATTAAGGTCCTTGCTCCTTAAAAGCAAAAAGAGCCAGAAATAGCTTTGTCCCTACAGCTGTTAGACTGCTTAATGACATTGGACATCTCAAGACAGTAAAGGCAGATGATGAACTCTTATTGCTTTTGATGATTCATCATGAATATTTAATTAATTTAATGTAATATAATTTTGATCATAATACTACTAATAATAGTCATTTTAATTAGGGATGTTAACAGTTAATCGACTATCGATTAATTGCTAATAAGAATTTAATCGATAAGATTTCAAATGAAACAATTAACTGAACAATCTGCGCTCTTGTTTCAACGGGAGTTTTTGTGTGAAACGTAATCATGGTTTAAGGTCTCCACGCGAGGGCGCCAAATTCAGCCTAGTGTAAGCCGTGAAGTTGAGCCTACACACGAAGTTAATGTAGCCTACCTACAGCATGCATGATCAGTTCACTATAGCTACTCGTAGATCAGTATATCATTCGTAGGTATTGTGCAAAATTATATAAAATATAAACCTTTTCTATAAACCTCGTATTAACTTTTTGTATTTTTTCCTTGTAGTTATATAGTTTTATGGATTAGGTTTATATGGCCGCTCCAGGTGAGCGTTTTAAATATGGATTAGAAACTACGGAAATATATGACAATTTGTGTGTTTTCAAATTCTGACCATTTCGTGGTAAGTAACCTATTGTAAAACATTGCGTTTTCAAATGGTAAAGTTGTCAAAAGGGTGACAAGGGCCATAGTTTATCCTCTTTTTTTTTTTTTAAAGCAGATGATTCTTTTCTCCCAAATTGAATGTCGATGTTCAGCCATCTATGGGGGGAGCCCTTATACAAAGGGTTGAGCTAGGTGCACTGATGTAGCATAGTGCTATTAAACACCCAGTTCGTTAGTAGGCTACTAGATTAAAATAGCAATCATTCACGCAGTGCGTGATCTAGACTCAAATGACCTGACAACAAATAAAGAAAATGGCTTTAGCTAAACTTCTTACTGAATTTCAAGTGCAAAGAAGAAACAAACGTATAGCCACATATTGGTTATATTAGCCTATATAAGACATGGTTATAGCATATTAGGCCTTCTTAAAATAGCCTACATTTATTGTGCTATTTCGATACAAAAGAAAACACGAATGTGCTTCATTTAATCAATATCATTATTACAGATTTGAAATGGTTTAATAACGGGCAGACTTTCATTACCTCTTGGTTTGATAGATACAGAATAGGCCTACATGGAAAATGTACAATATAGGCTACAGTAGCCTATGTGATTTTGATTAGAAATGCTTGAACCGTTTTGCTTTCGGTTACGTTGGGTGAACGTCAGATGCCAGTAGGTAGGCTACAGGTTCCGATCAAGATTGCAGGCTATATTTTTTAAATGTGAAACTGTACCAAAAAACAGTTGACCGGGCTATATTATTTTACTAATACCCCCGCCATTTGTTGCTAACTAATTTATTAGGCTATTGAGTAGCCCGTAGCCTATGCAGAGAGTAACTGATTCGGTTGACAATTATGTAGGCTACTGCGGTGCGGTAGTCAGCAGTTCATATAGGCTAGTCAGTTCAGTAGGACTCACTGAGGTTGATGGTTGAAAAGGACATGATGCCATTTCAAGCGAGATTATGTTAATGCTGCTAGCGGCTAGCGCAGCAACGGTTTCGCTTGCAACTGATGAGACGGAGCGCAATTTATTTTCTGTTGAAGTAGCCTATACACGCCTTCATATTCTATTTTTGTTACGCTGCAATAATGCCTGTTTCTCAAATGTTACAATAAATCTTTGATTGAGGAATATAACATGCATTTTGTATTCTGTATATCATAAACTATATTTAGTATATTATGTTATCAATTAATCGACTATTGTTTGTTAAGGTTAACAACTATCGATTAAGGAAATTCCTTAAAATTTGCATCCCTAATTTTAATCATAAATCATTAATCACACTATAATGTGAAACATCTGATTCAATTGAAGTCAAGTCAAAGTCAAAGTGTTTTTATTTATCAAGTGCACAGTATAACACAAGGTCATTCTGAACAATGAAATTCTTAGGACATGGCAAGCAACAACTATGTAGTAGGCATTAAAAACAAACAAAAACAAAAACAAAAAAATATATATATTAAATTGTTTAAAAAAAGTCAAATAAGGGCAAGAATAACATAAATATAAATATACATAGCAGTAAAACACTAGCAGCAGTTCCAGATATGGACAGTAGGAGTAGGAGTATTAAATATAAAGTGTGGAGGTGCCGATAGACATGTACAATAAATTAAATTAAGGTGATGTACATTGAATGTACATAAGAAGTGCCTAGAGCAGGGGTTTTCAAAGTGGGGGCCGCGGCACAACGGGGGGCCGCCAGGGGGCGCCAATTGGAAGGGAGAGGAAAATGGAAAATGCAAAAAAAAAAAAAAAAAAATATTTCTTTAAAAAATTAATTTCAATTCAATTCATAAGATTACTGTGCCGGTTTAAAATAAGATATAAATTGTTATAAATCCTTTCATATCGAAATTAGGTCTTTGCCATGCCCTTCTTTCAATCGCAGCCAATAACTAACCGTCTGCCTGTCAGTCAAAGCGTTACTTTGAGCTGCTAACGGCCCGATTATGGAATCAAAATAGGGTCAAAAGTATTGTGTTGTGTATTAAGAAGCTGTGTTAGATTTTTTAATATTTGCCAGTGTAATTAAAAAAATTTTTTTAAAAGAAGCCATTTCGCAATAGGGGGGCCCCAGCCAGAGGCATGGAAAAGTTTGGGAACCCCTGGCCTAGAGCATACAATGAGGTGCGATGAATGAGATTAATGCTGCTGGTTGAGAAGCCTGATGGCCTGGGGGAAAAAACTGTTTGTGAGTCTGGTAGTCCGTGCCCGAATGCTCCGGTAACGTCTACCAGACGGCAGCAGCGAGAACAGTCCATAGCCTGGGTGGCTGTAGTCTTTTATGATTTTCTGTGCTTTCTTAAGGCATCGCGTGTGGTAGATGCCTTGCACAGAGGGGAGGTGGCAGCCAATGATGCGCTCCGCTGTCTTCACCACCCTCTGGAGGGCCTTGCGATCAGCAGCGGAGCAGCTGCCATACCAGGTAGTAATGCAGCCAGTGAGAATGCTCTCAATGGTGCACCTGTAAAAGTTGGTGAGTTTTGGCAGACATGCCAAACTTCTTGAGTCTCCTCAGGAAGTATAGGCGCTTTTGGGCAGTTTTTACTGCCGCGACCGATTGCCTGGACCAGGATAGGTCATCACTGATGAACACACCGAGGAACTTGAAGCAGGAGACTCTCTCCACTTCAGCTCCATCGATGTGAATGGGGGCGTGACCCCCCCCCCTGTCGCTTCCTGAAGTCCACGATCATCTCCTTAGTCTTGCAGACGTTGAGAGAGAGGTTGTTGTCCTGGCACCATGTTGCTAAGATGCTGACCTCCTCTCTGTAGGCGGTCTCATCGTTGTTGGAGATGAGACCCAGGATGGTGGTGTCGTCTGCAAACTTAAGGATGGCGTTGGAGCTGCGCGTGGCCACACAGTCGTGTGTGAACAGGGCGTACAGGAGGGGACTGAGTACGCAGCCCTGAGGGGCTCCGGTGCTCAGGGTCAGTGCAGAGGAGAAGCGGTTACCCATTCTCACCACCTGGGGTCTGCCCGTCAGGAAGTCCAGGATCCAGTTGCAAAGGGAGGTGTTAAGACCCAGGATCCTGAGCTTGGGAATGAGCTTAGCGGGCACAATTGTGTTGAATGCTGAGCTGTAGTCTATAAACAGCATCCTCACGTATGTGTTACCCTTATACAGGTGGGAGAGGGCGGTGTGCACTGTCAGGGTGATGGCGTTGTCCGTAGATCTGTTGGGACGGTATGCAAATTGAAGGGGGTCCAAGGTGTCAGGAAGGGAGGAGCAAATGTGGGTTCTGACTAACCGCTCGAAGCACTTCATGATGATGGAGGTCAGTGCTACAGGGCGGTAGTCATTCAGGCAGGTGATGGAAGGTTTCTTTGGTACGGGGACAATGGTTGTCTGTTTGAAGCAGGTGGGGACTGCAGACTGTTTCAGGGAGAGGTTGAATATAGAGGTAAATACCTCCGCTAGCTGGTCAGCGCACGCTCTGAGGACACGGCCTGGAATGCCATCTGGCCCTGGTGACTTCCGAGGGTTTACTCTTTTAAAAGCTCTCCTCACGTCAGCCATAGATAGGTACAGAGTGCAGTCATCCTGGTCCTCAGCTAGTTTTACAGAAGGGATGGTGTTGCTCACCTCAAACCGTGCGTAAAAGGTGTTGAGCTCATCGGGAGGAGAGGCGGCGGGCTGGGCATCACTGCTATTTCTCCCTTTGTAGTCTGTGATGGAGCGCAGTCCACGCCACATGCGTCTGGGGTCGGAACTGTGGTAGTTGGACTCCAACTTGTCCCTGTAGGCTCTTTTTGCATCTCTGATGGTTTTCCGTAGGTCATATCTGGACTTCCTCAAGGCCTCCAGGTCCCCAGATCTATAGGCAGAAGATCGTGCTCTGAGCTTAGCACGGACATCACCATTAATCCAGGGCTTTTGGCTGGGGAAAGTCCTAACATTGACTCTCGGGACAACGTCATCTATGCACTTGGAGATGTAGGCTGAGACAGAGTCTGTGTATTCATCAATGTCCCCATCAGCTGCAACACAGAACATCTGCCAGTCTGTGGTTTCAAAACAGTCCTGCAGAGTGGCAATGGATTTCTCACTCCAGCGTTGAACTGCTCGAAAAACCGGTTTTTCCTGTTTTAGACGTTGTCTGTAGGTTGGGAGGAGAAGAATGGAGGTGTGATCCGCCTTACCAAAGGTAAGGGCGGGGGAGGGGTTTATAGCTGTCCCGTAGTTGAGAATAACAATGGTCAAGAGTCTGATCACCACGGGTAGGAAAGTTAATATGCTGGTGATATTTAGGCAATACTTTCCTCATATTAGCCCTGTTGAAGTCGCTAACAACAATAGAAGCTGCCTCAGGGTGAGCGTTCTCTAGTCCATTAATTACTCCGTAAAGGTCCTCTAGTGCGCGCGTTTTATCCGCCTGCGGGGGAATGTAAACTACGGTGATTATAGCGGAGCTCAATTCCCGAGGGAGGTAGAAGGGACGGACTTTTATAGTTAAGAGCTCCAGGTCTGGTGAGCAGTGTTTTGTAAGCACTGCTACATCCGAACCCCAGCGAGAGTTAACCATAATGCAGACCCCACCGCCTCTGCGTTTGCCTGACTTCTGTCCTGCCGGTAGATGGAAAATCCAGCCGGGGTAGCGGCCGAGTCAGGTACCATCGGGTCTAGCCAGGTCTCAGTAAACGCCAGCACGCAGCAGTTCGCAATGTCCCGCTGGAAGTTAATCCGTGCGTGTAGTTCGTCCATTTTATTGTCCAGGGATTGAACATTTGCCAGTAAAATGCTCGGTAACGGCGGTTTGCAGTATCTCGTCCGTGATCTGCATAGGATACCGGCACGTTTGCCTCTTTTCTTTCTCCTCCGTCGGCGTATTGGTAAACACAACGGCGGCAGGACAAAGGAATCACAGCACGTACTCCGGTAAATTGAGAAAAAGTCCGTGTCCAGTGACGAACGAACTTCCAAAAGTGCTTGTCGATCATACTGTATGAGCGACAGTGCAGTACGTACAAAAATAAAAACAATACAAATAATAATAGACAAAAAGCTACTAGTTGAATGCGGAGCCATTGTCAGTGCGACCTTCCACCGGCGCACCAGGACATCAAACTGTGTGAATGTCTTTATTTAACATGTTTGTTTGTGTTTGTGGGTCTGCCCGACTGTCTTTTTTACTGCTGGAAACTACAAAAGGGAAAATAAAAGTTATTCTATTCTATTCTGTGTCATGAGAGGTAAAAGTCACGTGACAGTGACATAACTCCTGCGCAAAAGTCATGTGATAGTGACATGCCTCGTACGCACGGGGTACGCAAGGAATCTCGGACCAATAAGGCTACTTCGTGTACATAGGTACATCATTTAAATCCAGAGAAGAAGAAGAAGGAAAAGAGAGCGTTTGAAAAAGACAGACAAGATCCAGATTTATTTTCGCAATGGGTTTAAGAAATTTTCGAGCTGCACTTGTTTATTAAGCAAAACCTCCACCCTCTGTTCTTAACTGGATTATCTGCATTTTTGAGACTCAAGTCGTGTAACGTTTTGATTATGACATGCTTATAGGCTATGTCGATTAGTCATCATCGACCATTAATCATCTTATTATGATAGTAATTCATGAATTGAACGCTGTTATTTTACCAGTAATAAGTGGGTAGACTCACCAGCTAATCTATAACAAAACCAGAAAGTGCTTTGGTCCTTGATGACTAGAGTTTTAAATTATGCTCCTTATGGGTCTAGTTAGAAATGGAGTGAGAAACTGAACAAAAAGATTATGTAAATTGGGCCATAATCCAACACTTGCACATGACATGAGTCACAAACATGGCCCAATTTCAATGATTTTTATTTAGTTTAGTTTCAGATTCAGAAAACGTATCTCATATGAGGTAAAACAATTGTCTTAAACATGAGCTTGTTACAGTAAAAACAATAAAAGCAACAAGCAAGCATACATATACATAATATAATCAACAGACACATACATCATAAAAACTACAACAGACACATACATCATAAAAACTACAACAGACACATACATCATAAAAACTACAACAGACACATACATCATAATAACTACAACAGACACATACATCATAAAAAAACCACAAGTGAAGTGTTCTTATTATTTGTTTATGATAGATATTGCAGAGGGAATGAATAATTTTTTGTAGATGTTTTTTTTTGGCCAGGGGAACTTTAAAACGGCATCCAGATGGGAGTGGTTGGAAGGAGTTGTGAAGGGGCAGTGTAATGAGAGAGGCCTTACTTCTCTTACAGATTCTTCTTACAGATTGTGTGTCGAGTTATGGTTGTTGGGTTTGGGTGGTGCCGGTTATTTTGCTTGCTTGGTTAATGAGCCTTGAGAGTTTTGTTTTGCTGTTGACGGAGAGGAAATTGTACCAGGATGTGATGTTGAAGGATTCAATAAGGGACTTGTAGACAGCTGTTAAAATGGCATTTCTGACGTTAAAACTCCTCAGCTTCCTCAACAGGAACAGACGCTGCTGGGCCTTTTTGAATATTGCATCAGCATTTTGGTTGAAGGACAGGAAGCTGTCAATCTCCGTGCCCAGGTATTTGAAAGATGGGACCTGCTCCATCACCTGCCCCTTTAGCTTTTTCAAATAGAGGGTGGGGGTGTTAGATGTTCGCTTCCCCCCACAGCACAGGTCTTTGGTTTTGTTGACATTGAGCTCCAGGGAGCTTTCCTTGATCCAGGAGGTCAGGGTTTCCACATAGTTCTGGTATGAGGCCACTCACTCCACTTGCTCACTTTCTTACTGGCATCCATACACTCTTAGAAAATAGGGTTTAAAAAAGGGTTCTCTCTTTGTCCAGGTGGGAGAACCTGTCATGGTTCTTGGTTTTTTATTTTATTTTATTTTGCGGTTCTCATCCTGGTTTCCCGATTGTGAATCAATCAGATTTTTTCCACGTTCCGTGCCGGGGTTTGCTTTCCTCATTATTATTTTCACCTGTGTTTCTACCTGCGGGGTATTTAAGTTCCTCACTTCTGCTTCCCCGATGCTTGTTTTTTCATTCGACATTGCATTGAGCCAGATATAGCAACCTTGTGATATTAAATGCTGTTTATGTTCACAAGGGGCTATTGTCAGGGATAGGTATTATTCCTCCTGTAAGCGTTCTGTGCTATTTATTTTGTCCGTTGCTGTTCTTACGGAGACAGTTTTTCTTTGTTCGTTTGTTTTGGTTTTACACTCTTCCGGCCCTGAGCTTATGTAGCCGAAGGTGTTCTTTTCTTTGCTAGATTTCCAGTTCTAGCTCCAGTATTGGGTACGGGAGATTTAGTTTGTATTACGCTCGTTCTCGAGTTCGCCCTATTCTAGTGGGTTCATTTTGTTTTGGCTGTTTAGCCACAAGGAATTAGTTTGCTCTGCTTGAGGGGGTTCTTCCCATGTCCGTTCCAAATAGGCTCAACAAAACAATCAACAAACCAATTCATCCGACTTTACAGTTGACTATCGAAGCTTCTGAGAAATGGCAGACCACTATTTCTATTTGAAGCTGAGTTTTGGCTTCACAATGCAATGTAGAATTCCACGAGCAGCGGTAAGTGGAACGGTCGCCCTTTCCACATCGCATTCCGCCGCGAGAGACCTTGTTAGCCTATGTCTGTATTGATTGATCCACAGGCTATTGATTTATTTAAACACTTGATTTATTTGAAACTGTAAATTTGTTGCAAATAATGATTAAATAACAGACTCATTATAAACATTGTGTTTATGCCCCAGAATAATTATGCCTAATCCTTTTATAAATTCCCCTTAAAAGGACACGGACATTTGTCAATAAATAAACAAATAAATAAAAACCAAAAGGCAAAAGCATATAATGAAGGACTCAGTAGGCTTATATTTGAAGTGTTTAACAAGAAAATAATGACACCAGTAAGTCAACCAATTACACACAATGTGATTTCCAAATAATTTCAGTTGCTACATGCTGCTGCCCTTTCTTCTGTATCGCATTTGGGAGCAGAAAATAGTAGTTCTGGTTTGCGATTTTCTGTACTGATAACAACACTAGTTTTTATGATCTCATGTATGAGTATCTGCTTATCTGCAGTGCATGCAAGTTTTATTTATGCATTTAAAATTCATGCTTCTGGAATCCCTCTGTACACAAAATTACGTCCTTACACGTGACGCCTTTACACAAAATCACGTCTTTACAGGTGGCGTCTTTACACGTGACGTGTAAAGACATATATATTGCTTTGGCCTTCCATACCGCTCAGTCTTTGCTGTGTGCACGTTGATTTTTGTGAGCTTGTAATTCCTGTACCCCACCCCCAACCCCTAAATATAACCTCACAGGAGTTCACGAAACTTGGGCTCAACTGTTAAGATAGTGGGCGAGCCCGACCACAGGAGTTCACGTAACTCTACCGGATGAAGAAAAAAAAAGCATAATATTGAAGTGCCACAACCAAAAAAATGTTAAGTGGCCACAAGCGTCAATATATGACGCAAAACGCTGCGTCAATATACGACGCAAAAGGCTACCTTTGGCGTCACATAGCGACGCTTAGGCAGAAGCATCGCTATGTGATGAGTACTGGTGATACCACATTTACATTACATTACATTATAGGCATTTAGCAGACGCTCTTATCCAGAGCGACTTACACAGCATTTTTTTTTGCATTTATACATAGTATCCATTGATACAGCTGGATATATACTGAAGCAATGCAGGTGAAGTACCTTGCTCAAGGGTACAACGGCAGTGTCCGACCTGGGAATCGAACCGGCAACCTTTCGGTTACAAACCCAGTTCCTTAACCATTATACCACACTGCCGCACCACGTTGGAATGAACGAATCATACACGGACCTGCATGGATTTAATTCTCTACAACATATTTATTTTGTAAGTATGCTATTGTATATGGCATATGTGGTTTTTACGTGTACATTTTGGCCAATCGTTTTCCGTTTCAGAAACAGAAATGATAAAACAACAAATAGTTATTCGATATTCTTTTTAAAAACAGAAATTTAAAAACGAGAATCAAATGTGTATTAGTTTTGCTGACTGATTTTAAACTGAAATTTATGTTTGATTTTCACCTTTCAAGCTCAATTCTGACATTTCCCCGCCAGTTTTCCGTAAAATATTTTCGCTAACTACACAGTCATTATGAGTGCATTAGAACATAATGCCAACATTATGACAGGAGATGGCAATACATAATTTGTCATATGCAAACATTGCATCACAACATTGTTTTGTGGATGCAGTTCGAAACGTAGGTTAATAAATTGACTGCCATCGTCATCATGTTTTTCATCACATATTATATAGAGTGATCTATGAAGTGTCTAGCTACTAAGTTATGAGAAAAAACTGTTTTGTGAGATGAGTGACGGTAGCTTACGGGATGGGAAGTTGCAGTTGGCATTCATTTACGACAATACAGGCCCAGCGTCTCGGAGCAATCAGCCAAACTGTGGGTTAAATCTAGCCAATGTGAAATCGATTGCTCCATACCTGTAATAATAAAAAATAAATTGGTGTTATGTTGTGTGTCTGTTTGTTTCAAATTATGTTTAACTAATATCTTATATTAGCTATAGCTGGCTAATTAGTAACATAGCCTAATGATACTAATAGCCTACATGTCTATGCAAAAGACACATCTCCCAGAAAATCTCTGGCTATGCTCCGTAGCCGCTAAACCACAGTTCTGTGCGCTGGCTGGAGAGTGGACCACAGTTCTTATATAGTTCTGTGGAGTGGACCCTTTTTCCTTAAGAAAACGGAAATCGGAACATGGTGCCATAAACTTTGGAAATCGAGACCAATTAAAATTTCCTGCTATGTTTAAAATCAGTCAGCAAAACAGTCTATGTATCATCATATAATTGATCATTCCTTTGTGACGAAAATCAAAAAACGCAGTAAAAATTTGTTTCAAAACCAAAAACCGTTTTTAGTTTTTTGTTGTCAGAATCAAAAAACGAGAAAACCAAATTCAAAAAACGGTCCAATTTTGCTTTTTTCATTTTTTATTTTTGAATTGAACAATGAAGAACGGTGGATGGATCGGAAGTGAAGTGTAAAAAAGTCATGATAAAAGTAGGCCTATGCAACGTGTTGTTGGGGAGAACTAAGCGCACATATTGCTGATCTGTAACTTCAGATTAAGATAATGTGAACTGGTGTGATATGTAGCCTAGGGTAATAGTTATAGCTATATTTTAGTTATTATTATTATTTAAGATATATTTTAGTTTCGTATCATTTATAAATATATGGCTATGTGGAAGCTCAGCCAGAACTCGTTCCGGCTACCTCAAGTGACCAGCAGAGGTCACCCACTACCCACTGCTAAGGTGCCATAGGCGTAATCTATAGGGGGGGTTTAAACCACAGGAAAAAAAATATATATATAGCCTATATATACAGTAGGCCTACAAACGGCGTCGCTCATAAAATAAATGTAAATTTAGCTTAATTTAACCTAGGTTTTACCTGGGTCTATCTGGCTACATCCTAGCTGGTTAAAAAACTTTCACTTTAGCCTGTTTTTCACCTAGACGCGAGTCTTTTCACCGACTTTTCGACACAAAAAATGTTCACTGGGAAATTTCGATCAGTAGAAAATGTATGAGCTTGTTGCAACGAAACATCAGTGGGCATCATTGGCAATTGGGCAATTTTTTTTTATTAAAAGCACAAATGTAATGGGTAATCGTACATGGAAAATGTAACATTGGCAATGCAGATAAATAACTATTGCTTTATATTTGGCCTAATAGAAGTTCAATAAAATAATCAATATATGAGGCCGCCGCGGTGGTACAGCGGTAAAGACCGCTGACTTTCAGTCAGCGCAGTTGTACTCCGAGGATCGGGGTTCGCGCCCCGGTCCTGCCATAGCCGAGCGTGGCCGGTGCCCTGTGGAAGCGACAATTGGCGGTCGCTTCCGGGTGGGGGGAGGGGCTCGGAGAGAACCGCTGCGCACAGGGGGACCCAGGGCGTGTCACGGTCAGGAGCTGCGCCCTGTAGAGGACGTAGCGTCCTCCCTAATAAATACCGATCGACGGGGTCGTGCAGCGGCGGTTCTCTAGCGGTTGCTACACGGGGGGGAATTGAATTAGAATAGGGGTTCAATTGGCTACTAAATTGGGAGAAAAAGGGAAAAATCAGAAACAAAATTTTTTAAATAATCAATATATGATGTTTATTTCCAAAAGGCAGTAGGCTATCCACAATTTGAAAAAAACTGAGGCCTACTCATGACTGCTTATTGACAAGCGAAAACTCGGTAACTGATTGCACGGAATGTTGCTAGCGCACGCACAGGAAATAGAAGTTCAATGTTCCTGCTCCAAACGTGGAGAGCAAAATCATGTCAAGCAAAGTGTGGAAAAATTTTAAGTTGTAAATTAATTTCAGAGAAAAGAATAGGCTACTATAATTTCGACCTCAATGACTAGTCTACTACTTGGGGGCAACCGTGGATAGGGACAAGGGGTAGCCTAATAATGAATGCAAACCGTGAAATGTCTGGACACAGAAAACCCAAAAGCAGACCCGGATCAGGCAAAGAACATTGTTTATTAGATCAAGTCTATAGGTCAAAGCCAGGTAAGCAGAGTAGAATCCAAAAATCAAAAACCAATAAGAAAGCAAAAGTCCAAACCAAGAAATCAGAAATGCAAAGGTACAAAATCGCTAGGCTAAATCAATGTCGGTAAATACATAAAGAAAAGTCGAAAACCAGAAATCAAAAGGTTAAGGTACAAAAGGGGCTAGGCTAAATCGAAGTCAAACAAAGGGTGTCTCAGGAATCTCAGGATATACTCAGGCTTAGTAAGGCGTAGGCACTGGCAAACTGATAAACGTTCTGACAACTAGGCAGAGGAAATGTGGGTCTTAAATACACAGAGGAAGGGGAGGGGTAACAAACAACGTGAGGTTAAAACATTAGGTAAACAATAATTAAATAACGAGGAAAGAACGAATACATGGAAGGGACTCGGAAAACATGCATGACAGACAATGGGCTCGAGTAGGAGCGGAGTGTGCACAGTAATAAGGGAAGGTGTGGTCTCTAAGGATAAGCATCTGAAACAAGTTAACAGGTAGCTCAAGGACAGCTTAGTAATGCAGGTAGAAAAGATAAAGCGGGGAAGCTGGTTAAATGTTAGTATCTAACTACAAGACAGACAATTAGTTTGTTAATACACATTTATGTTAATGAGTTTAGTAAAGTGCAAGTAACTAATAACGCACCTGAGTGATTGTTAACGTACGTGAGTTAGTAATATATACAATTATAAACGGGAACGAAAGCAGGAAGTAGCAGAAAAGGAGACTTCAGAAATACAGCGTTAACCCACGGAAAATCCCGAAGTCACCCGAATAGTGCATGCACGAGACTGAGTAAACAAACACACAGATGAGACTCGGACAACCCACAAACAGAGGGGGATGCAATGATAATGTGGAAAATAATAAATACATGAATGATAATGAAATAAAAATACAGAACAGACAGACAGATACTCAGAACATAACAAACCCATAGTTTTGTTATTCCAGGACATTGGATTCTGCAGAAATATAGCCCAGCTATAATTACAAAACGAGCTGGAATTCTTAGAGCAAGCTGCAAGTATATTAGATACCTTCGCTTTTCTTACCAACTCGTAGCCTACGGCTAAACGTCCCTCATTTCACAATGCTAGCGTATACTGATGTGTCTTGATGGAGATATTTATGCCATCATATTAAGTTATTGTATTTATGCCATACCATTTACTTAGGCTATATATTATGTACGCCTATTACTCACATTCTCAGCAAAAACCTTGTTTTTTTTAAATTTAGGTTTTATTTTTGAATTGGCTTGTTATAAACGTGAAAGATTTCTGCATATACGTTATTTTATTTCCAAATTTTTCAATTTTGGGCATTCACCGCCGAAACCATCTACATTTCAAAAAAGAGGGTAAAAAGGGTAGTTCGTAGTTGTCTTTGGAGGTAGGCTTGTGGCGGTTGTGGAAGTGGGTACTATATTCCTCTTGCCAGTTACATCTCGCAAACACACCTAACGTTTGTAGTTGCACAGACAGTGCAGAGAAGCACGCATCTGCAGAGTCGTGTAATTATTAAATGGCATCTCATAACCATGTTTAGGCTAAATTTGCAAGAGATTGGTCGCAGAAAAGAAAAAAACACTTGCTGATCGGGCAACCACCGAGTGAAGCCCACCTGCCTGAATAATTTTATTATTTTTTATTTTTACCTGCCCCGGGCAATCGTGATTGTGAAGTGTTTGTGACTTTATGATGATGATCATTTTCTGTGTGCTACCTTCTAAAAGCCATCATGATTGACAATTTCAACTACATGTCATGGATCGCGCCTTCCTTCCCTTATCTCCGCGTTTAGTATTTCTTTTTTCTTTTACCTGTAATCTATCATATTTTTCTGTGTTCCGCTACAGGTTTTGCTTTCGTCTCGGTGAATAGTGAGTTCACCTGTCCTGCATTTCCGCTCACTATTTATACCCCGCTTCCTCCTTTTCTCGTCGCTTTCATGTTATTTTCTGGTACCATTCTAGCCGGTACAGGTATAGGAAGTTGTGCTGCTATCGACTGCTTTGCTTCTTAACACGGGACTTGTTAGCAGTTACAATTTAAATAGTGCGCTTTTTTTCTCTCTCTTTATTCAGAGCAGAGGTTTATGGGTTTCGTTTCTCGCTCAGACCTACGAGTGCTCTCGCCCTAAAGTTTAGGGTTCTTTTATTTTTCTCCTTCTTTTCTTTTGTACACTCCACAACTAGAGTTAGATAAGTGTTTCGCTTATTTCTTTGGTTTGCTTGGATATCGAGCTGCTCGCTTATTTGTATCGCAAGGTTTTTTCTGTTCTCCTTATTTTTCCCGTCCACTACAGATTATTGTCCGTCTTCGTGGTGTTCGTCTAGAACACTTTTAGATTCCTTGTCTGTCGCACCTGGACCTCCAATATTTTCTCCGTGTCTCTGGGCATAGAGATCCCCAACACTACTGCTATAAAAAAAATTCTAACGCTAAACCACACACAATGTCTCTCCTCCCCCCCAATAAATCCAAATGAATTATGCCCTTGTAAGGTGCCCTACAAAAACAGAAGGCTATATTTCGGTTTCACCAAAATGTAAGCCTACACTTAGCTGTAATGATCACTGTGTACGTTATATGGTGATACTGGTTACTGGTAGCTAACTGCATCTGTCCGTTATAATTAAAATGCGCAATCCCATCGCTGCTGGTAGCCTACACTAGCGAATGGGTATAGTGGCACAAGCTTGAGCTTGAAATATAAATTTCTTATACGTTCGGTATACAGTCCCGGCCAAACGTTTTGTCGCATGAGTGGACAAAAGTGACAATTGCTAATTACCCAACTCTTAATTAGCTATTAAAGTTAAGAAACAACACAAATGAATCATAAGTGTCTAAAGTTTATTAGAAGCTAGCAAAATGACATTTCAAAATTGTTACTAAATGTTACAGCTTGATCATGATCAACAGGCCAGTTTTGGCCGGACAAAAGTCTTGTCGCAATGGCCAACTCCAATTTCTAGGCCACAGTGAATAAGGAAGAAACAAACAAGTGGCTTGATTAGTCAGCTGTAGATAACTTTGAACTATAAAAGCAGAAATAGATTTTTCAGATGAATCGTCAGTTGAGCTCCATCCCAAGCACCGCCAATATTGTCGACGACCCTCTGGGGCCCGTCTGGACCCACAGTTCACCCAGAAGACAGTCAAATTTGGAGGTGGAAAGATTATGGTTTGGGGTTACATCCAATACGGAGGTGCCAGGGAGATCTGTAAGGTGGATGGTAACATTGACAGTGCCAAATATCAACAGATTCTTGCCTCCCAGTACATTCCCAACTACAAGAGGGGTCAGATATTTCAACAGGATGGAGCTCCTTGCCATACCTCAGGTTCCACTATGAAGTTTCTCAGGGGGAAGAAGATCAAGGTCCTTCAGGGATGGCCAGCACAGTCTCCAGATATGAATATTATTGAGCATATCTGGGGAAGAATGAAGGAGGAAGCTTGGAGGACCAAGCCGAAGAACTTGGAGGAGCTTTGGGATGCCTGCAAGGTGGCCTTCCATGCCATCCCCGACGACTTCATCAACAAGCTCAAACCGGATGGCAACTGTTCTGCAGGTCAAAGGAACCCATACAAGATATTAATTTCTTAACTTATAGTCCATGATGAAATACTAGACTGATTTTTCATTTGGTATTTTATTAACTTTTTGAGAAAGATAGAATTTATTGATTATAATTTGATTTGCGACAAGACTTTTGTCCAGGTAGAAACTGGCTTGTTCATCATTATCAAGCAATAAACCTTATAAGCATCTATGAAATTTTTGTTTGGCTAGTATCTAAATAAACTTTAGACACTTATGATTAATTTGTGTTGTTTCCTAACTGTATTAGCTAATTAAGAGTTGGGTAATTAGCAATTGTCACTTTTGTCCACTCATGCGACAAAACTTTGGCCGGGACTGTATAATAATAGCGACTTTTAATATTGAAATATTGAAATATATTCCACCACATGATTCTGTAAATAATACACAGTTTTGGGCTATGTTTTATTAATTCTGCATTTTTTCATTTATTTCCCCCTTCAAGGCATGAGATTAGAGGTTGCCAGCTTCCTGTCTGTGTTTGCTCTAAGGTAGTCTAGTCCAGTGTAATCACCTCCAAGACCTTAACTGCACTGAGTAATATATGTGGATCAGTTGCTCTGCTTCAATGACCCAGCAGTGTATTTCGATGTCTTCCCTGTGTGGACCCTGGGTTGAGGAGTCTTGAATCACATACACCCAGCTAGTTAACAACAGGGGGAAAGCCACCTTCAAACACACACACGGGATGTTTTGAATTATTTGTACATTTATTTTCGGGGGGGGGAAATATATTCATAAATATTCACATGTATTATTATTATTATTATAAATTAATATAAATGGTTGTAGTGCCACCCTCTCCCCCGACCCAGCCATCACATAGGGGTTTCGGACACTGGCTGCAGTGTCACCCTTTCCCACCACCCAGACATCACCTACCTGTTTAAGTTTTTATTGTAAATAGTTTTTACAATACAAAACCAATAGTACTATTTGGTTGAACTTTGGGTTTTATAATTCCCTGGCCACGAGATAAATTCTCGTTTAGCTTCTTTTTTTTCTTGAGAATATTTGTGTTATAAGCGTTAATTTTTCTTTACATCTGTGGAGGTTGTAATTATAGAAGGTTATACTCTGTGGCCACGCGTTCCGTGTTCTAGGGACCAGTAGCAAGACATTGAGCTCCTGCTAAATAATCCATTTAATTTAATTAAATTTAAAAAGTTGTGAAAGATGTTATCCTAGCCCACCTACTGTATATAGGAAACACAATCAACAGTGTTTTGCTGAAAATGTATATTTTGGTTTGTAAAATATTATTTCCCTATCCAACAAATCTTGCATTTGTTCTGTTGGAAATAAAGTAACGTGTGTTATGCAGAAATTTCTCACGTTTATAATAAGCCAATAAAAAAATAAAACCTAAATTTAAAGATCTAGGTTTTTGCTGCAAGAACTGAGAATGTGAGTAATATGCCGACATTATATAGCCATATAGCCAAATGTTATGGCATAAATACAATAACTTAATATGATGGCATAAATCAGTATACGCTAGCTTTGTGAAATGAGGGACGTTTAGCCGTAGGCTACGAGTTGGTAAGAAAAGCAAAGGTGTCTCATATACTTTCTGCCCACCGCCGAAACGGAGCACCGACCTGCGTCAATCCTCCCAGTCGTCTCCTCATTCCTCCCCCGCATTATGTTCTCCTTCCCTGGCTGCCATTTGAAGATTGCCTGCACTCCCGGATCAGTCCCAAAATCTTCAACTCCGGTGAAGAGCGATGGTAAACTTTGTTGCTGCAGTCTGCAGATCCAACGGACATTCCCGAGCATATGTTGCGAATGCGTCTCCATGGTGACAACCACAAACAAAATTATATCGACTAGACAATTCGTCAATATTATCAAACGAGCAGCAGGAGTGCCCTGAAAAATCTCCAGCCCGCTTCCCCGTCCCACTACAGACACACAGCACATGAAAAAAACAAAGACAAAAGCCTGACACAACAAAACACATTCAAATTAACAAACACGAACACGAGAGACAGTTGGACTACATGTCGCCATTACAGCGCCACGTGACGCTAATACATTTTCTACTGACCAAAATGTTCCAGTGAACATTTTTTATGTCGAAAAGTCAGTGAAAAGACAGTGAAACGCCGTCTCACGTCTTGGTGAAAAACTGGCTAAAGTGAAAGTTTTTTA
This sequence comes from Ilyophis sp. 1 JC-2022, assembly GCA_022702515.1. Lineage (NCBI taxonomy): Eukaryota > Metazoa > Chordata > Actinopteri > Anguilliformes > Synaphobranchidae > Ilyophis > Ilyophis sp. 1 JC-2022. The sequence goes on along the minus strand of CM040403.1, from coordinate 68,527,040 downwards.
ACCAGGTAGAATGTAGCCAGGTAGACCCAGATAAAACCTGGGCTAAATTAAGGTAAATTTACACGTTCAATATTATTTTATGAGGGATGCCGTTTGTAGGCCTACTGTATATATAGGCTATATATTTATTTTTTTGCTGTGCTTTAAACCCCCCTCCTATAGATTACGCCTATGGCGCCTTAGCAGTGGGTAGTGGGTGACCCCTGCTGGTCACTTGAGGTAGCCGGAACGAGTTCTGGCTGAGCTTCCACATAGCCAAGTATTTATAAATGATACAAAACTAAAATATATCTTAAATAATAATAATAACTAAAATATAGCTATCACTACTACCCTAGGCTACATATCACACCAACTCACATTATCTTAATCTGAAGTTACAGATCACCAATATGTGCGCTTAGTTCTCCCTAACAACATGTTGCATAAGCCTACTTTTATCATTGCTTTTTTACACTTCACTTTCGGTCTGTCCACCGTTCTTCATTGTTCAATTCAAAAATAAAAAATAAAAAAACAAATTTCCAAAAACCAAAATTGGACCGTTTTTTAAATTTGGTTTTCTCGTTTTTTGTTATTCTGACAACAAAAAACTTTTTTTCCCTGACTTTTCTTCTTTTTGGGACCGAAAATATCCGTCCAGGTGGGATTTCTAAATTTCAAAAATGTCTGTTTAGGATTTCCTTGTTCCATAGACCATATATAAACAAAAAATAGCCTAGTATTATGCTCGTCTAACCCGGTCCTCTTTTTTTGAAATCCAAAATATGGTCACTCTAGAACAGGGGTCACCAACCTTTTTGAAACTGAGAGCAACTTCAAGGGTACTGAGTAGTACGGAGGGCTACTTGTTGGATTTTAGATTGTAATTGTTGACGGGGGGGGGGGGGGGGCGGGGGTGCTATCAAAACATTTCGCGGACCACGATTTAAGTTGTTGACGGGGGGGGGGGGGTGCTATCATCTTTTTTTGGCCACGTAGATACACGCGTTATATTGCTATTTTTAGAACATGCCTCGCGGGCGACTCACGTGGTCCCTGCGGGCACCGTGTTGGCTACCCCTGCTCTAGAAGCACCGCACAATGCAATTATCAAAACCAGTCGCATTGTAAAACGAATATAAACAAAAAGGGTTGTCATTCAATGTCAAAGAATGCCAAGTTACTCAAGCATATAGTACGGTGGCCCAGAGGTGCAATCCACATTTCTAAAAAGCAATCTTTGTTTCTAAATAGAAATCCTCTTTTCTAAAACACAATCCTCGTTTCTAAAACAAAATCCAATCCTCGGCCCTGCATTCATTTAAATACTACATACGTACTGTACTACATGCAATTAAAAATAAAAACCAAATTTAAATTTAACAAACACTCAAGCCGTCAAGGCATTACAAATATGTCCATCATTTTCTTAATTAGGCATGGAAAGGTAGAGGGTGTTTTCTCTTGTCTTAAACCATACCATACGCATATGGGACCATTACCACTGACCTGGCAGAGAACTGAGGAAGAAGTTGCTTTCCATCCAACACGACTGACTCTGTTCGCCCAGATTTCCCGTCTTTTTGCATCTGATGGAAATCTATATACCTTGAATCCCTTCTCCGTTCTATTTGTGCACCCACAAGCGCTACAACCTGTCATTTTGTCGTAAAATCGATATGCGTCCGATCCCGATCCTGTCCGCGATGGACTCAAAATGGCTCCACGCAATCACGTGACTAGATTTTTCCGGACCCTCTATGTCGCTACTCTCTCTATCAAGGGACTCTAGGCAGCACGATATGGCGCTATGGGAACCCCCCCCCCATCTATCCTCGAACTGATATTTGTATAACCACCAGCTACAGACGCAGTCTGCAAGAGCATCACAAAAATGTTGCTGTGCTCAAGTTCAGAATTGAACCAGTATATTTCATAGAGCTGCTATAAAACTAAAAACCGATGTGATTGGAACAAAAACCAGCACACAGACTAACCATAGACTGTCGAAAAAGTCTGTGTTCGAAACCGTACACTACTTGCTACATTTTGTTCAAATCGGCACGTACTACTGGTCGTCTATTAATGCGGTTTCGAACACAGTCAAGCTTCTGCTCTAAACCAAAGAAACTCGGCCAATCCGCGGCCAGGACTCCTCGTTCTACGTAACGTTGCTCACTCAAGTCGTGCCACTGCTACCGGAAAGTTTAACCTAACGCGTGCTTCGTGGACTTGAAAAGCTATTTACCAATTTGTTAGTACTTTTGTTATTTTACTTGTGTACTATACATTATTTTTTACACAAGCCAACTTATTCGCTGGCCTTGCTTGCTTAACGTTACCAAGCAAGGTATATTGCTTGATAGTTAACTTAGTTAGCCTCCAATACTCGCGTAAAACATTTTTTTCGTGTCGTATTTTTTCATTATGCTTTGTCCATTTTGTGGCAAGGTCCTTTCAGTTCTGCAGTCGTTCTGCAATCACTGCGGGGAATGTATAACATTTTTACCGAAGGAACCAAGCCCTTAAAGCAACAAATGTCATGTCCTCTTGGTTTATGTAATAATAAAGCAATCTACATACTATAATATCAGCCTTGTGTTTCATATTCTTGCTGTACTGATATACCTATTAGGCAATTATAATCATGATGAAATCCATTAGAAGGCTGCCTCTTGATATCTGAATTCTGCCTACACAGTAAAATTTCACATAACCTTAGAATTTAATTTCCAATTTTAACATGCCGATGTCGGTTTTACTTTTTAATCGCAAGTAATCGAGGCAGGGAAAACCACAGGAATGCGGTAGTGCTAACGTCATTTAAAAAATAATATCACTATATTTACCAGAGAGCACTTTCCACAAACTGGAAACTTTGCTGTTCCACTTTCAAAAGCGGTGTTTGTGATCTGAGCCATCGGCTCGTCTATAGCCTACCTTTCACGCGTTTAACTTATAAACAGTCATTATGTTCTGGTCTAGACAACGTCGCTAATTAAGAAACAAACATTGTTTCCCTTTTATGTAGCTACGTTCTGATTTTTTAAATCTCACAATTAGCCGAGTGTTCCCCCTCCATAAATAAAGTCACAAATTAAGGTTAATGAAAGCGTTATGAATTACCCTGCCCTATACACCTGAATAGCTCATTTGTTGTGCAGTTAGCGTCATGCTGCTACCAGTCCCGCTCTACTAGGTGAATCATGGCTAATACAGTAGCTATTTTCAAGGATTTACAGTATTTGTATATAGCTACCTGACAGTTAAGCTACCACTCAAGATAATATTCATTGGTCAAGCCATTATCATGTCCATAAAAAGTGTTGACTTCATTATTTTTTTAAAGAATCTAAACTTACTACAATTAGTAGCCTAGTTAGCAATTTGTCAGGACCACATGCAGGCTAAGTTAGTTCATTTTGCTTTGGCGAGAGATCAATTTCGTTTTACATCAAATAACAGCTAGTTAGTGTGTACCGTACTGTAGGCAACGTAGCCTACAATGAACGGGAAATGATAAGCCTGTTTTTTGTAGGTGACAAGTGAACCACACGATTTACTGTAATCAAGCTGCAGTTCCGTATAAGAACGAGTTTCCGTTATATTCCTAAAATTATTGGACTTGTTAACAGGCTTTATGTTAATATGTCTGCAAGAAAACTCAACTTTAATTTGTTCGGCAATTTAAAATTTAGAAAACTCTTAATTTTTTGAAATAAGGATTTTGTTTTATAAATGAAGATTTACATTTAGAAATAAGGATCTTGTTTTAGAAACGAGGATTTACATTTAGAAATAAGGATTTTGTTTTAGAAATGAGGATTTCTATTTAGAATTATGGATTTTATTTTGGAAACTAAGATTTATATTAAGAAACAAGGATTTCTATTTAGAAACAAGGATTGTGTTTTAGAAACAAGGATTTAATTTAGTAATAAGGATTTCTATTTTGAAATAAGGATTTTGTTTTAGAAACGAGTATTTTGTTTTAGAAACGAGGATTGTGTTTTAGAAACGAGGATTGTGTTTTAGAAACGAGGATTTACATTTAGAAACGAGGATTTACATTTAGAAACAAGGATTCAATTTAGAAATAAGGATTTTGTTTTAGAAACAAGGATGTCTTTTTAGAAAAGAGGATTTCTATTTAGAAACAAAGATTGCTTTTTAGAAATGTGGATTGCACCTCTGGGCTGTCAGGCCAAAATGTGTCCGGGTGCCAAAATGTGTCCGGGCACGTCATCCGAATGCTTGGAATGTCGTTGCTATGCCAACAGACACGCGAGCCTTGTGACGCGTAGCATTGTGACGAGCTTGCACTTGCTTTGACCTCAGAATCGCCGGAGATCGTTGGATGGAGATAGATCACTACATCACTCAAATAACCATCACTATCACTCAGATAACCTTTATAATTTCCTTTTGTATAGGCTACTGTGCTTTATATTGTTAATTGTTTTCGATTTTAGATTGTGTTAGCTAGTGATTAATTTTGAAGTAGATAGTCTTTTACTGAAACTAACTAGCTAGCAATACTGCATAGTAGTTTCCTGGTCAAATGTTGCTTTATAAAAAAATGTTAACAACGCCGGATTAAAAAAAAAACGCATTAGCCTGTTCGCACTGCAAGTTAAACCAGCAAGGTGGAAAGAGTAAGTAGGCCTATCGCGTTGTTAAATAGCCCAATAAAACTAATCTAATGTCACGTTGATCAGTACGCCTAATTGTTATTTTTTTGTGGGCCTATTGGTAGTTTTTCTGATGACCGATTATTATTTTTTTACTGTATTTGCTATGCGATCGCGTTCACCCAATGAAAATGCCGTTGTAATAATCAGGCACGTTTCCTAAAAATGTTTTGTTACGTTGAATATTGTTTTCAATAAATGTTATTTGTTAACTTTTATTTAGTGAGTTGTTGTCATGTTTTGTAGGATAAAAGCAAGCGCGAGCTTGTCACCCGGCGATTCTGAGGTCAAAGCAAGTGCGACCTCGTCACAATGCTATCGCGTCACAATGCTCGCGTGTCTGTTGGCATAGCAACGACATTCCAAGCATTCCGATGACGTGCCCGGACACATTTTGGCTCCCGGACACATTTTGGCCTGACAGCGCCACCGTAATATAGCCTAGAAAGCACTGTCTGTAAGTATTTAATTACAACTTTCAAAAACTTGGCCTGCCTTTAAACTGAAATCGAAATGTGGCCAAGTTGCAACTCACAATATCGCAGCTCACAGTAATTAAACAAACTCTATTCCAAAGCAATGCAATCTTTCCTCAATTATTTAATGTAACTTGTAATTTTTTTATTTTTAGTTTAATGTAGGCCTACCCGTCAGAGTGCAGAGAAAATAGAAACACGAAATGAGTAATTCCCGGTCCACCTTACATTTTCGGAACTGGTTTCTTATTTGCACCAGAGGGCGCTACCTCAAAAATGTGACAGTACTATATGTACAATACCTCTTGTCCTGAGGCCAATTAAATTTTGAAAAGAGATCATGGTCACAGTAATCTGAGGTGAGAACAATGTTCTAATTTTTCACCCTTAAACAGAAATATATGAGAATGTACATTTTATGTTAGAAAACTGATAAGTATGAATGTTCAATTGTATTATTTTTACACGGAACAGAGGAAAGAGTAATGTGTCTTTTGATATCTTAGCTGCAGTCCTGCACTTATGTTAGCCAGCACTATAGCTAGATTTAGCGCCAAAGTCAGTTTGAGGCAACCTGTCTCAATGCTGTCGGGGCAAGCCGTCACATGTGACACAACTTGCCTCAATATAAATATAAACTAATAGGCAGAGTTGCTTCCAGCTACAGTTGGTGGTTGCTGAGCAACATGTAAACAAATCAACGTGTGTTGATATGCTGTATCCAGAGTGTAGCCTATAGGAACTGGAGAGAGTGGGAGGGGCCAGGCAGTGAAGCACCCGGAAGTATGCTTGCTGAGCGCAAAAGCACTTTCTGCCCATTGAAATCAATGGAGAAAACCAAGCTGATTTGATTATAGCATTCATTATGTGTAGCAGTTTGTGAAACAATGATTGTTTCACCCAAAAGTGTTATCAAATTATTTATTTAAATGAAATTTTTCAAAAAAATGTCACAAACATTTTCAATGCTGCAAGTGGGCACATGAGGCTTGCACCCCAAGCCTCCCAGTTTATGTGTGCCAGAATTGTGACAATGAGGATGACACAGACTAGGTAAAAAGGAGAGTAAGAATGTATATGTATATATATTGCCCAGTCAATAATTTAAAAAGAAATTGTTGAAAAATCTTATTCTGCGAAAATACCCAGCGAAGAAGTGCGAGTTAAAATGTGATTCTGTGAACTGTAGGAGCTGGGAAGGAGGAGGCAGGAGGTGAGAGATAATGCTCAATAAACCCTGAGAACAGGAGTCACTTTATTCTCCGTTAACACGTTGTGAAAACCAGTGAAAAACCCAACATCAGAAAAACCGGGAAGCTTCTACGCTGCCCTGCTTTACGTGACAATGTCACCGACTGTCGCAATGTGAATTATCAGCATCTAGGTAGGTACCCCTACACACGCCCCCCCAGAATTCACCATGACAGACCAGTCCAAACGGCGAGGGGGTCGCAGTACGCGACCACGGTGGCTCCTAACACTCAGAGCGCAGGCCGTGGGAGGGGCAGAGGGGGCTGGGGCCGAGGGGGCTGAGGAGGCCGGGGGGGCCGCAGCTGAGGGCCGGGCAACCGGAGGCCGACCACGCCGTGGGGGCTGCGCCACCACCACTGTCCTGTCCAAATCCAGATGCGCCGGCTTGAGGCGGTCCACCGAGATCCGGTCCGGCCTGCCGCCGACATCGACGAGGAAGAACTTGTCCCCAGGCTCGAGCACTCGAAACGGCCCGTCGTAGGGCAGCCGCAGGGGTCCGCGGTGAGCGTCGTGGCGCACAAACATGTACGCGGCCTCTTGTAGCCCCGGCAGGATGTGAGACTGAGGCAACCCGTGCTGCGTCGTGGGTACGGGCGCGAAAAGCTTGGCGCGGCTCTGGAGGGCAGACCGTTGCTGGTCAGCAGACCACGGGCACGTGGTTGTCGGCAGAAAATCCCCAGGGACACGCAGGGGCTGCCCGTAAACGAACTCGGCGGGAGAGGCCTGCAGGTCCTCTTTGGGGGCAGTCCTGAGCCCCAACAGCACCCACGGAAGCCTATCCACCCAGGCGCCGTCCCGCAGGCTGGCACGGAGTGCGGCCTTCATCGAGCGGTGGAAACGCTCGCACAACCCATTGGCCTGGGGGTGATAGGCTGTGGTGCGGTGGAGTTTAACACCGAGGCCGCGGCCCATGGCACCCCAGAGTTCCGAAGTGAACTGCGACCCCCGGTCCGATGTGAGGTCAGACGGGACGCCGAACCGGGCGACCCACGTGCCAAGGAACGCCCGGGCCTCGTCGTCAGAGGAAGTCGAGTGCAGTGGAACCGCCTCAGGCCACCGGGTTGTCCTGTCCACCATCGTCAGCAGATGTGTGAACCCGCGCGAGGGCGGCAGGGGGCCCACCAGATCTACATGCACATGGTCCAAGCGCCTCTCCGGCACCACAAAAGTCTCCAATGGGGCCTTTGCGTGTCGGTGCACCTTCGACCACTGGCAGTCCACACAAGCAGCGGCCCAGTCACGGACGTTCTTCTTAAGCCCATGCCAGACGAACCTGGACGCCACAAGCCTCTGTTATGCTTTCCCGCCAGGGTGGGAGAGACTGTGAACGGTGTCGAACACCCGCCTGCGCCAGCTGTCCGGTACAATGGGCCTCGCCTGGCCCATCGAGACGTCGCAGAGCAGTGTGGTGCCGCAATCGCTGAAGGGGACGTCAGCCAACTGCAGGCCCGTGATCGCCGTCCTGTAGGCCTGGACATCCGCATCGGCAACCTGGTCGGCCGCCATCTGAACGTAGTCGATGCCCAGGTGCACAACACCAGTGAAAGAGCGGGAGAGGCAGTCCGCCACACGGTTGTCCTTGCCCGCGACATGGCGCACGTCCGTTGTGAACTCTGAGATGAACGCGAGCTGGCACTGCTGCCGGCCCGACCAAGGCTCAGACACCTTAGTCATGGCAAACGTCAGCGGCTTGTGATCCACGAACGCCACAAACGTGCGGCCCTCCAACAGGAAACGGAAGTGGCACACCGCCAGGTAGAGGCCGAGTAGTTCGCGGTCAAACGTGCTGTACTTCCTCTCGGGGGCCCGGAGCTGCCGGCTGAAAAAGGCGAGGGGTTGCCACACACCGTCCACCAACTGCTCGTAAACCGCTCCGACAGCGTAGTCCGACGCATCTGTGGTGAGGGCAATCGGAGCGTTGGGCAGCGGATGGGCCAGCATAGTTGCGTTGGCCAACGCCAGCTTGGTGTCCGCGAATGCTCTGGTGCGCTCCTCTGTCCAGTCGACGACATGCTTGACCGCCTTACCCTTGAGCGCCTCGTAGAGGGGCCGCATGAGCTGGGCAGCTTGCGGGACAAAACGGTGATAAAAATTCACCATGCCCAAGAACTCTTGCAGGGCTCTGACGGTGACGGGCTGCGGGAAATCAGTGACAGCCTCCACTTTGGCGGGCAGCGGAACAGCCCCCTCTGTTGTGACGCGGTGGCCGAGGAAGTCGATGGAGGCTGCACCGAACTGGCACTTCGCGGGGTTGACGATCAGGCCGTGTTCGCTGAGGCGCACGAACAGAGCCCTGAGGTGCGAAAGGTGTTCCTCTCTGGACGTGCTGCTACCAAGATGTCGTCCAGGTAGACGAAGAGGAACGGCATGTCCCGCAGCACGCTGTCCATCAGACGCTGAAACGTCTGAGCTGCATTCTTAAACCGAAGGGCATGCGGAGAAACTCGAACAGCCCAAACGGGGTGATCACCGCCGTCTTGGGCACATCCTGTGGGTGTACGGGAACCTGATGGTACCCGCGGACCAAGTCCACCTTCGAAAAAATCACCTTCCCTGCCAGCCCAGCTGAGAAATCCTGGATGTGGGGGACAGGGTAGCGGTCGGGTGTCGTGGCTTCATTGAGGCGCTGATAATCGCTGCATGGATGCCATCCACCGCCAGGCTTCTGCACGATGTGCAGGGGTGAAGCCCACGAGCTGTCGGAGCGGCGAACAATGCCCAGGCGCTCCAGCGCCTCGAACTCAGCCTTGGCGATGGCGAGCTTCCCCGGCTCCAGGCGCCTGGCGCGGGCGTGGACGGGGGGGCCGGCTGCGGTAATGTGATGCTCCACGCCGTGTCTGGTGGTGGAGGACGAGAAGGTGGGCTCGGTCAGGCTGGGGAAATCAGCGAGGAGGCGTGAGAAATCGTCCGAGGCAGAGAGGGCGCTGGACAATTTGGACGAGCCGGAAGCACTGAGGGAGCATGGAAGAGAGCTGAAGGTCTCCACGTTGACGAGGCGCCGGTTCTTGACATCCACCAGTAGGCTGTTGGCGCAGAGGAAGTCAGCGCCCAACAGAGGCGTGGACACCTTAGCCAACACAAAGTCCCACTCAAACTGCTGTCCACCGAAACGCACAACTGCCTTGCGCCTGCCGAACGTCTGGATGGGGCTACCATTGGCAGCCTCGAGCGCCAGACCCTGCCCCCCTCGCTGCACATCTAGGTCGGAAGCAGGCAAAACGCTCACCTGCGCACCTGTGTCGCAGAGGAAGCGACGTCCAGAGTCCGAATCGGTGACGGCCAGCACGGCCGACGCTCATAGCAGCTTGCGAGCGCCGGCCGCCGTTTCCCGACTCCTTGAAACAGCAGGGTGGGCGACACTTCTTCGCCGAGGAGCCAAAACGGGCGTGGTAAAAACACATTGACGCTGGAGCCTGGCCCTGGCGCTGTGCCACGGCGACTATGGCGTCCCCCGGTTGCGGCGCAACACTAGAGATGGTGTCATGTACGGCTGCGTGACAATGTTGCTTGACCGAAACAATCTTGTCTGCCTCCTTAGCCAGCTCCCGCAAGTCCTTCACAGGCTGGTTGGCCAGCACAGACCTCACTTCACCAGGCAGCTGCTGCATAAACAATTCCCTAAAGAGGAAACATGGGGTATGGTCGCCCAGGAGTGCCAGCATGTGATCCATCAACTCCGACGGCTTGGAGTCGCCTAAACCAGTCAGCGAGAGCAGGCGGCGGGCGCGCTCAGATTCATTCAGTTCAAAAGTGCCCAGCAACAGCTCCTTCAAACTCTTGTACTTGTCCTCAGCTGGAGGGTTTTTGAGAAGACTCACCACCCGTGTTGCAGTGGAGTTGCCCAGCACCGCAACAACATAGCAGTATTTCGTGTTGTCAGCTGCGATCTCCCGAATTGCGAACTGAGCCTCCGCCTGTGCGAACCAAACTGCGGCGTGGCCCTCCCAGAACTCCGGTAGCTTGATAGCAACGGCGTTCGTCGCCATTGTGCAAAAAAAAAAAAGGAAAAACAGCGCGATCAAACACACTCTGGAATCGTCCAAAGAGTTGCCGGGGTCACCAGTGTAGGAGCCGGGAAGGAGGAGGCAGGAGGCGAGATATAATGCTCAATAAACCCTGAGAACAGGAGTCACTTTATTCTCCGTTAACACGTTGTGAAAACCAGTGAAAAACCCAACATCAGAAAAACCGGGAAGCTTCTACGCTGCCCTGCTTTACGTGACAACGTCACCGACTGTCGCAATGTGAATTATCAGCATCTAGGTAGGTACCCCTACAGAACGCAGCTTTTCTTGTTTATGGTGTGTAAAAAATGACTTGAGGAGCAACAGTGGGGACACTCACAATAGCAACCCGGCTTTGCTGTCGATTAACTCCGGGCCTGATGAGCAGGACATCATTGATGATTTTGCCATGAACCTCAACAACAGGCGCATTGTCCTGCTATAGTATGAGAGACGTCCATTGGTGAGTAGGCTAACGTTGAATTTGATTATTTAGTTTAACACAGTAGACCTAACGTTAGTGCTATATGTGTAGTAACGCTATATGTGTTGGCAATGACAATCGGCCTAGGCTGTCGATAGGCTACCTGTTGATAGTATTGATCGCATCAATGTAGCCTATTCATATTAGAGTTTGCTTGAGAGATTTTTTTGTCATGTTGGCAACATGTGATGATGACAATAGGCTACTTTTATGCTTCATGTTAGGTCTAAATTGGACAATTGTATACATTTTTTATTGTGTGGTGGCAGTCGCATTGGGTGTTCGGTGTTCACGTGTTGTTGTTAGTAGCCTAGCCTTGTCTAGGCGACTATACATAGCTGGCTGACTGTTATAGTGTTATTGCACTCACTCTGTAGTCACTTTGGATAAACGTGCATTGTATTGACTCTGTAAGTCACTTTTAGTTTGAATAAAAGGGCATCGAATTTCAAAACGCTTGTAAATTCTAATCTAGTAGGATATATAGTAGACTATGGCTGCGTGCGGACATGTGTTGCGTGATTGTGGAAATTTGAGAAGCACCCCCACGATATAGCACCACCTAAAATACCCCAGTCAAAAATTCCTGGCCCCAGTCAAAAATTCCCACTGATGTTTGCCTGGCCCAGTACATGTTTCATGCTCAAAAACAAATGAAAAACAGGCTGAAGTTGGTTTCTTATTCGCAGTTCTGGACTTAGGCAATTATTATGGTGAATGATATGCAATCCAGTGAAATCAGGGTAGCTTTTAGATGGTTTATTCATTTTAGGCCAGTCATAATGCCACTGATTCTTGAAGAGAGGGTCCTCCCCTGTTCAACCAGCGTAATTTCTGCCTGGCCCAAATGGGTTTTCCATTGAAAATGTGGTGGCGAAAATGCGTCTGCGGGCTAATTTAGCCCCTCCTTTTAAATGAGAATACAAAGAGAACACAAAGAGGTGTGCCCTATGTGGGATTAAGTGTCAGATTTTTTATGATTAGTTTGACTTCATTGGATCATATGGCCTGGAAGCTATTGAAAAAAATATGTTTATGTCATTGGATTATATGACCTGTAAAATACTGAAAATAATTATTGTTCCATTCAAATAATGGAAATCCATTCTTTTTCCATGAAAATGTTTATTAAAAAATTAGGAAGCACATATTGAGAATAGAAACCTGTGCCCTATGTGGGATTTATAGAGTAGAATTTTTTTATTATTAGTTATTATTGTCATTGGGTCACGTGACTTGGAATCTATTGAAAATAATCCATTATTTCCCTATTAAAACAATAGACATCTATTATCTTTCTATTCAAATATTTACTTTAAAATAAATATGTGTATATTATTAAGACTAATGTGCGATTAGAAGTAAAATTATTATCCATTATTATCCATCCTGGAAGCTATTGAAAACAAATCTATTTTTCTATTATTTTCTCTTAAGATTAAGATAAGGAGTTATGTAAAGAGTTAAAAAATATGTATTGGTTGTGTGTTGTCATCAACTTGAACCCTTTTCGACATCTTTGTTCTCAGCATACAGGAATAAATAGATATAGATAAACTGAAATTGAATGAGATTGCAATGGAATTCATTGCTTGTGCTTTTTTGGTGCTCAATACATACCTTAATCGACTGCGGTAAAGTTAACTGGTATAGACATTATAACCTATGAAACATTTATCTCCAACCTAAGATCTATTGAAATGATAACACCAGTTAATTCCTAATAAATTCCTGTTGAGTTTCCAGATCAACATGCAATTGGTTTGGAGTATGTTTGTGCTGTCATATCAGAGCTTTTTCTGTAGGTGTAATATCACAAAAACAAAATAAATTTAATTAAATGAACCCAAATTGAAGCAAAAATAAAGCTTGTGCCCAAAACTCCATATCTCCCTTACCCTAAAAGAAATGGCTTGTACACTCTGAATGCTGTGATTAAAAAGCTATTCACATTTTAACTTGAGAACCAATCACAGACTTTTCAGACGGTCCCTACATGTTGGCTTGAGCAGTCCCAGCCTCAAAAGGAAGAATAATCGTTGCGCACATACAGCTCTGGAAAAAATTAAGAGACCACTACAAATTTTTCTTAAATCAGCATCTACATGTATGGCAGTCATTCCATTCCAGTGTCTGTTGAATTCCAACACAAGCACACTTCATTCTACTTAATGAGGTACTGATTAGGTGATCACCTGAACCAAATCTTATTTAATGAGGAAAAGTATAAAAACCACTGCTGTGGTCATCATTATCCTCTTGCAATAGGACCAGCTGGATGGCAAAAAACAGTGCTAGTAGTACCTCAAAAGTAATTGGAATCAGAAAATAACTATTGACCATGCCAAAGAGTTGAAAAGAAAAGTTTTGAGTGAGGAAAAGAAGAGTTCAATTCTGGCTTTACTGGCAGAGGGATACAGTGAGCATAAGGTTGCTTCCATCCTTAAAATTTCAAAGATGGCGGTTCATAAGAACAAGGTCAAGCAGCAGACATTGGGGACAACAAAGCTACAGACAGCAGAGGGCGAAAACGACCCTTTACTGACCGGGATGACCGCCAACTCATTTGAATGTCACAACAACCGTAGGATGACATCAAGTGACCTAAAAAAAGAATGGCAAACAGCAGCTGGGGTGAAGTGCACAGCGAGGACAGTTCGAAACAGGCTCCTCGGGGCAGGGCTGAAGTCGTGCAAAGCTAGAAAAAAGCCCTTCACCAATTATAAGCAAAGAAGAGCCAGTCTGAGGTTTGCAAAAGACCATAAGGATTGGACCATAGAGGACTGGAGTACGGTCATCTTCTCTGAATTTTCAGCTTTGCCCAACACCTGGTCGTCTAATGGTTAGACGGAGACCTGGAGAGGCCTACAAGCCACAGTGTCTCTCACCCACTGGGAAATTTGGTGAAGGATCGATGATGATCTGGGGGTGCTTCAGCAAGGCTGGAATCGGGCAGATTTGTTTTTGTGAAGGACGCACGAATCAAGCCACATACAAGGTTATCCTGGAAGGAAAATTGCTTCCTTCTGCTCTGAAAATGTTCCCCAATTCTGAGGATAAGTTTTTCCAGCAGGACAATGCTCCATGCCACACAGCCAGGTCAATCAAGGTGTGGATGGAGGACCACCAGACCCTGTCATGGCCAGCCCAATCTCCAGACCTGAACCCCATTGAAAACCTCTGGAATGTGATCAAGAGGAAAATGGATGGTCACAAGCTATCAAACAAGAGCTTATTCAATGAGCTGCTTCAATTTTTGCATTGGGAGTGGCATAATGTCACCCAACAGCAATGTGAAAGACTGGTGGAGAGCATGCCAAGACACATGAAAGCTGTGATTGCAAATCAGGGTTATTCCACCAAATATTGATTTCTGAACTCTTTCTGAGTTAAAACGTTAGTATTGTGTTTAAAAACGAATATGAACTTTTTGCATTATTCGAGGTCTGAAAACACTGCATCTTTTTTGTTATTTTGACCAGTTGTCATTTTCTGCAAATAAATGCTCTAAATGACAATATATTTATTTAGAATTTGGGAGAAATGTTCAGTAGTTTATAGAATAGAACAAAAATGTAAATTTTACTCAAATACATACCTATAAATGGTAAAACCAGAGGAACTGATAATTTTGCAGTGGTCTCTTCCATTTTTCCAGAGCTGTATAAATGTCGTTTAAAAATAAATTTTGGGCCTAATGGATAAATTAAATGTTGTGCCCTGGTGCTGAAAGGCCCGACATTATAACATAATTGTTCAGAATTGTTTAAAGTTATTGGCGAGATTTTCCGTAATATTAAAATAATGATGACAGATCAAACAAAGCGTTTGCTGCGTTCCCTGAGCTTCTCTGATTTAGAGCTGTTATTTTCAGCACATTGGCTTGTTCTGTTGAAGAGGTATTGACGTCCGAAAATCGAATATCAATCATCGAATATAAAACTAACTTTATCGCAGTAATATTATAATATAATAATAATATCACACCTTTTATACAAAGTACATGTATATTTGCATTGACATATTGGGCCTCATTTATGAAGTGTTCATAAATATACGCGTACATTTATGTCTGAAGGGAGTTGTTACGAAAAATTTACGCCGGATTCATCAAACCGTGTGGAAAAGGTAGATTTTTTCATATTCACGTACAATGCACGTCCACGTTATTTTGTAATTAGCATAAATCCACGCCCATGAATTGCCTTATATGGAGGCTGTCACTTTTAAAGATCTAGTCAGAATAGCCCAGAAAAAGCAAAGGAAATAATTATTCTGACACTGAAATCAAAGTTTTATTAGCAGATGTTCAATCAAAGAAAAACATTTGTTTAATATTGTCAGTACCGGCGTCAAGAACTGGTAAAGTAAAGGCCGAGCAGGAGACGTACCATCAATATGAGCGCATTGCATTAACGCAGCCTGGAAATAAATGAAACGTTATTCATTTTGTAATTATGTTGGGGTTCTGTGCATATGAGTTTTGGTTTCAAATCGGGTAATCACATGGGCTACCTTATTTTAGAATCTTTCTGGCGCGTTCTAATTGTCTATGGCAACGATAACATTGGGCAGGTTGGCAATTTCATAAAAAACCCGCGTTACCTCAACCTGGCTTTGCATCTTGTAGGGGAATTGGATGTACGCTGGCATTAGCTGGAATAGCTAGCACTTTTTGAATGGAAAACCCACTTAAAGCTTGGACTGAGAACTGAATCCCAAATGTTACATTATGTTGCATACTGTTGACTGTGACGCTGTATGGTAGCCTGAGTAAACTGTAAATTCACGTGATTACTGCAGTGTGCTGCTACTGTACGGTGCCTCGTAAACTGAGTTTTATTAAAGACAATACATTTTCTTGTAGGCTAATTCTATTTCCAGTGTGTTTTCATTACACTATTAACACTAATTATACATTAAAAAATCATATTTTTTAATTATGTCCAAATATGAACTTTGCTGTGGCTCTTCAGAAGAAATGCATCAGATGAATATGAAAAAATGGCTCTCCTGGGAAAAAAAGGTTCCAGACCCCTGCCTTAGACCCTTGATTAGTTACAGCCATTTAGCCAGCCATGTATTCCATACTGTACCAGTGTAATTTACAGCTGAACCTAGTCTCACCCCCAATTCTCATAGAGATCCATTCAAATGCAGAGAGGTTATAGTATCGGTTGTAACAGTACCTGAAAATAAGATATTGAGAGTCTTTTGATGTTGATGGGTCACAGACTTTAGGAAGTAACGAATTGATTTTAGTGGCGGATTATCAAACGCGAAGGTAGGGGGATCAAAACAAGTCACTCACGCCAGTGAGGACTAATAAAGGGAGTAATACTATAAATGCCAAGAAATAAAAGACAGGAAACTAATTCCTTGTAGCTAAACAGCCAAATGAAAACCAACCCACGAAAATAGGGCGAACTCGAATATACGAGTGAAACACAAACTAAATCTCCGGAGTTCAATACTGGAGCCAAAATGGGAAACTTAGCAAAGAAAAAAACACCTTCGGCACATAAGTTAGAACAGCCGGAAGAGTGTAAAACCAAAACAAAACAACAAAGAAAAACTGTCTCAGAGAGAACAGCAAAGGACAAAATAAATAGGAATAATACCTATACCTGAAAATAAGCTAAATAGCAAGTCCCTCGTGAACGTAAACAGCGTTTAATATCACAAGGTTGCTAGTACCTGGCTATACCTGGCTCAATGCAATGTCAAATGACAAATAAGCACCGGGGAAGCGGAAGTGAGGAACTTAAATACCCCGCAGGTAGAAGCACATGTGAAACGAATAACGAGTGAGGGAAAGCAAAACCTTGGTACGGAACGAGGAAAAAATCAGATAGATTCTCAATCGGGAAACCAGGACGAGAACCGCAATGGAAAAGAAAACAATAACCCACGAACCATGACAGTAACAGCATGCAAAGGATATGCGACCAAATATGAAATATGATACTTTAAAAATACATTAAAGCAAAGGGTATGAATACGTATGCATATGAGATATTTCAGTTTTAGAATTTTAATACATTCGCAAAAATTTGTGTGTTATTGAGTTATTGAGTGTAGATTGATGGGCAAACATGGCAATTTTATTGATTTAAAATTAAATCTACAACACAATAAAGTGTGCAAAAAGTGAAGGGGTATGAATACTTTCGAGCACCACTGTAGATATAAACGTTACATTCAGATATTAATAACCATATTTAGCCCATCAGACATAGTGTAATCATATGCACCATCTATGAAATATCTGCTGTAGTACTCACTATTGGTTGTCATACAGCTACAGAACAGAATCCTACACAGCATTTCATGAAGACAAACACAATTCACCCCTTTCTAAAATTCCAAGGGCCACTTAGTAGGGGTGGGTCCGAATGTTCGAATAATCGATTATTCGTTCATAAAGGTCAAAGTCGATTATGATTTTATTTTAATTTTAATTTTATTTTTTATTTTTATTTTTTAATGGGAGCTCAATTATTACAGCGTCAAAATAAATGGAATTGTGCTATTTACCTTTTTTCATTCAACTAAACATCTTTTTAAATAATTTATATTGAACGGAACTAATGTGTTGCGCTTTAACGGTTCTGTAGGGACGTCAGCGTCAGTGTTCCATTCGCTCGATAGATAGATAGCTAGCATAGCCTACATGATATGAACATGTCAAACTCAAAACTTCGCAAAAGCTCTGTCTGGATCAACTTCAAAAAAGTAAACGAAGCAGTCGTTAAGTGTGAGATATGTGGGACAGAATTGGCATATCATAGCTCCACATCTACAATGTTGTTTCATTTACGAAGAGTACACCCTACCGTCTCTGTTGCCGAAACTAAGGATAAACCTCACCAAAGCAGCCTGGATAGTTTTGTACAGCAAGCTCGAAAGTGTGACAAAACCCGCAGCGATAAAATTTCAGCTCTAATCGCGGGCATGGTGGCTAACGACATGCTGCCCATTAGTATAGTAGAGGGGAAGGGATTTCGAGAACTAATGTCATACATCGAGCCGGAGTACACAGTTCCATCTCGGAAGACGATCACCTTGCGCCTCGAAAACATGCATGCCGAGTACATTGAGACGGTTCGCCGTGCTTTAGTCAAAACTGACAGGGTGGCTATTACTACGGACGCCTGGACCTCACTCGCAGTGGAATCGTACGTTACAATAACGTGCCACTACATTGACCATAACTGGGATGTGAAGTGTGTGCTTTTACAAACACGGTCAATGCCCGAGAGACACACAGCAGAGCATCTAGCGGAGGTGCTGAAAACAGCGGTCAGTGACTGGGGATTGGAGGGGAAAGTCGTCGCGTGCGTCCACGACAACGCAAGTAACATTCTACTGGCCAACACACGGCTCCTAGAATGGGATTCAAACCCGTGCTTCGCACACACATTGCAACTGGCAATTAACGAGGGCTTTAAAATCGGAGACATCAACACTGTTGTTGCGGCTGCCAGCAGAGTGGTGTCCCACTTCCACCACAGCACGGTGGCAAGTCAGGCCTTGAAAACCAAACAAGAAGAACAAAGCCTGCCGATTCATCGTCTAGTCCAGTACGTCCGCACCAGGTGGAATTCCATATGTGATATGTTTCAGCGACTCATCGAGCAGAGGTGGGCCATTTCGGCAGTGCTGTCTGACAGAAGGTTCACGAAACTGGCAGAAGCGCGCACACTTGAGCCAACGGATGAGAGCTGGCACATAATGGAAGAACTGCTCCCGGTCCTGAAGTCGCTTAAAATGGCAACAACGGCTTTGTGCGGAGAGTCAGACGTGTCCATATCTGTAGTTTATCCAGTGACTACAACGCTGCTCACCAAACACCTGGCAGCATCCCCTGGTGATTCACGAAAGGTGGCCAACTTCAAGCGCACAGTGTCAGAGTCACTGAGACGACGCATGGCCCCCGAAGACACAGAGACAGCGCAGAGGGTCGCTCTCATAGCCTCTTACCTCGACCCGCGCCACAAGACTTTGCGGTTCACAACTGAAGAGGTTTGTGTTTCTCTTTTTGGCGCAATAGCCTATTAGTATAAATTTGATAGTAATTATCAGCAATATTATATTGCTGGCAATTATAACAATAATGCAATATAGCCTAATTATAGCATAGCCTTAGCCTACTTGGCTAAATAAGCGATTTCGACTAGCCTAAATATTAGAGAAATAACGTTATCCATTTGCTAAAAACTGAATTTTTGTTTAACAATTTAGCAATCGTTCTCATTACGTCTCCTAATTATTTAAACTACTAACTCATCTGACAGGTGAAAGACGCAGTCAAGGACAGAGTCGCTGCTGCTCTGTCAACCTTTGAGGGTGGTGGTAGTGCTAGTCGCCCTTGCCAAGCACCTGTCTTATCTGAGGAAGATGATGCACCTGGGTGCGTGCCCCGAAAGCGACAATGGTCCGACAACACCATGGCAATGGCCAACTTTTTCGGAGAGGAGTACTTCTCCAATGCTATGGAGCAAACTGGAGAGTTGGATAGATACTCCCAAGACCAATGCATCCCACCTGACCATGATCCACTGGACTGGTGGAAGAATAACCAACAACGATACCCAGAGCTGTCACGAGTTGCCAAGGCCTACCTCTCCATCCCAGCCACTTCTGTCCCTGCCGAGAGAATTTTTTCCGCAGCAGGGGTTTTGGTTAACAGGCTACGCACGCGTCTCCTCCCAGCACATGTGGACATGCTGCTGTTCCTGAATAAAAACTATTCAGCTTGATGTCAATTTAGGCTATCAAAGGCAATATAGCCTATTCTTGCTTAGTTTCCTGTGTTATTTATTTTATAGGCCTTATTTGCCTTTTGTTAGAGCTGTCATTTTTTCCTTCCTGCAAGACTCAAAGTAGGCTAATAAAAGTATCGCGCGATTAGGTCTATTAAGTTCTGGCGGAGCATTGTAACGTGCATTTTATTTTTTGTTTAATTGATATTGGACAAACATTTTTGTCTATGTCTATTTTTTATAAAACATATTTTGTAATCTTACAATTATTAGTTGAATAGCCTACATTGTTGATTAGCCTAATGTTTAAGCCTTGTACATTGGACTGTCTTCTGGGTTATCGTTCTCCCTAACGTTTACGTAAGCCTGTTTTTTTTTTTTCTCCACCAGCCCTCATAAAATTTTCGGAGGGTATATTAACAATAAAATGTGTGGTTGTTTAGCCTAATAGTTTAATTCTGTTCGAGCTTTTTTTTGTGTGTCGTTTCATACACAATGAAATGTCGCGTAATGCCGTGCCTGGCCGCATGGGTGGCTTACTGCGCAGTGCAGGTAAACTATTTGAATTGTTCACTATAATGAATGTTTTTTTTGCATTCCAAGTTTGCAAATGATCAATTAAATAAAACATATTTTATTTTAAGTATTTTTCTAAGAGAGCCATTCTGGTGTAACTTAAAAAAGTCCAAAAGCTAATTTTTAAATTAGCCTAATTAATTACCATATTTAATTAAAAACGATTAATCGATTAATCAATCATACTACCCACTGGTTAATCGACCATGAAAAGTGTGAGCTTTGCACATCCCTACCACTTAGCCATCTGAGTGACTTTTCTGTGAGCAAAAACATTATTTATTAAAAAAACCTTGAACCTGTCATTATAAAATGGGAATGAAAAGCAAGCCACGAAAATAAGAAAACAAAATAGGTGTTTTACTAAATATCATCTAATCACAATAGAGAGGGTAACAAAATGAAAAACAAAACCAACAAACAATAAAACACACACACACAAACCTTTGAGTGCTCCTTCCTCAAAATCTGAAGCCATCTGAGTTTTAAACAAATTAGTCACATTTCAGTCTCTGCTAATATAATAATATATATATAATATATATATATAATAATATAATAAGACTAAAATAAAATATCTTACAATTTAAACAACAGACAAAAATCCCACTGAAAGATTTCAATTGTAATTCTGTAAGAACAGAAAAAAGTAGTAGTATAAATAAATAAGGATTTATAAAAAAAGTAGTACAGGGAACAGCAGGAAGTCCATTTTTCAGTGCTGGTAAATTGGGACCTCTCTGGATTGTTATGGGAGTTGTGGCAACTGAAGAGAGAATCCAATTTACACCAGGACACAAAACCAGGACTCATTCTCACCATTCTGAGAATTTGAACATTATTCATATGACAAAACAAAGTTTATTTTTCAAATATGCTTCCTCCCAAATATAGGAAGAAAAAAAATACAGGTCTGATATATTGTCAGCACAGTGTACTGTCTGAAGCTACTGCATTAACAATAAATAGGAGGCTGACTTAGTGGACCCACAGAATGTAAATTTGAGTTTTATATTACCAAATAACAGCAAACAATATGAGTTGGATTTGAGTCCGATTCTTCAATAACACCAGGATAATAATTGCCCAAAGTGTACAGTAATGTATTTATTTCCATATCTCCGGTGAGTGTTTGTGCGTGTGTGTGTGTGTGTGTGTGTGTGTGTGTGAGTGGCTATGTGTTTTCCATCCATGTGTTTTTGAACCAGACTTACCAGGGGTAACCTCCACTGAGGTACCTGGTGGACATGGGCAGGGTCTGGAGCTGGAGAAAAAAAAAGGGGATGGGTGTTTTATAGTTTATCGAACTTTTATAAAGAGGGGCCAGAGAGAGAGAGAGAGAGAGAGAGCTTAACAGCATGAAAAAAAATTGCTCCCAATAGAAAATATTCTTTTTTGTTTTTTAGAGTAAAGTACAATAAAAAGAAAGGTATTATATTAAACGTGAAAAAGTATAGAACAAATTAGAAATGTTTTTTGAAAATTTGGACCAACAGGAAATGTTTTAAAACAAAATATTTTAAAAGATTAGCTTTCAAGCAAACAAGCACAATAGACAGCCAAGCTGAAGAGAGACAGCCAAAGACAGGACAAACAAGAAGAAAGGACCATTGTGAGGACACACACAATCCTGAAAGGAACCCTTCCTGTGACAGGGAAGAAAATAATAATATAAAGGGAGGTAGGCACTTTTTTATTCGTAAATTAACCACTGGTAGCTAGGCAATCTAGTTAGCCCAGAAGCTAAATTAGCCTCAGCTCTGTATATTAGCTACAGCAACAGGCAGATAATTCCCAGAGACTCTGAAGGCAGACATTTGTATTTTAAATGACAAGGAAATCAAAGCTGATCTGCTCTTCTATACAGAGCACCCAAATGGCTGGCACACAGCCCTCTGCTTAGCCAATAAGCAGCTAAAAATGACTGGTAATAAAGCCAAGACAAATTTAATTGGACACTGTACAAGTTCAATGTGAATATTTATAATAATGGAACTGTAATGATTCAAAGTTCAGAGGACAGTCTAGTGAAATTTGAAACTGACTTTACAAACCTAAAGTCTCTTGCTGAGAAGGAGAAAAAACCCCTGCCTCAAACAGCAGCATCAGTCAGCCCACAGAGAGCCAGTCCCTCCCTCCTCTTCTTGTGCCTCTGCCCTTCCCTCAGCCCCCCGCACTCCTCAGACCCCCAGAACACCTGTTTCTGTACAGCTTATTCAGGACTGTCTCTCACTGCTGGAGGTTGAGATCACAGAGTTCAAGGAGAACAAACTCCAAGAGGGACAACCCAGCCCAGCGGAGCCCAGTCCAGCGCAGCCCGACCCAGGCCAGGGGAGCCCAGCCCAGTGCAGCCCGACCCAGGATTACCCAGGCCAGCCGAGCCCAGCCGAGCCCGACCCAGGATTACCCAGGCCAGCCGAGCCCGACCCAGGATGACCCAGCCCAGCGGAACCCAATCCAACAGCATTTCCTACAGCTACCCCCAGCAGAGTAGAACATCACATGTGGCACCTTAGTTCATGCTTCCCACACAGCTCCAGCCCACCTATGCAGAGGTGGTACATGGTAACAAGCAACCAGACTATTCAGACATGGGAGAGGTCCGGCAACTGCTGCAACTAATATGCAGGATCATTGGATGAGCACATACACACACACGCACATGCAAGCACATACACACACATCTAATCTCTTTCACCACTGAAGAGCAGTTCAAATACTAGCTTTCTTTAGCGTTCTTTGCATTTAAATTATAGAAATGAGAGAGGGGAAATTGTAAAATATGTTGAAAACTTTCTTTCTATTGTACTTTACCCTATATAACAAAATCTATTGTATTACATTCATGAGATCATTTACTGTTAGCTCCTGGAATATTCAAGGTCTATATTCTTCGATCTTAGAAGCAAAAAGTACAAACCCAAATTTCCTGAGAAATATTAAAGACCAAGACGTTATTGTGCTGACCGAAACATGGTGTCCTGCAGACGTAGATACCCACTGTCCCTCTGGCTATGCAGAAATTTCACTATCCTCGCTGAAGCACAAAAATATAAAACATGGCAGAAACTCAGGTGGAGTTATTTGGTACAAAGAAAGCTTAGCATCCCAACTAACTCTAATAAAAAAAGGACTAACACACATTTGGCTCAAGCTCAAAAAAGCCAATATTCAATTTGACATTGACCTGGACATTTGTGCAGCATACACTCCCTCCGTGGAATCACCATATTATGATGATCAATTCTTCAGCAATCTCCACACAGAAACCAGCCATTTCCAGGCTCAGGGGAATGCGCTGTTGTGTGGGGATTTCAATGCCAGGACAGGTTCAGAACCAGACTACATTGAAACGTAGGGAAACAGCCACATATTCAGGCAACCCTCTCTGTACCTTATACCTACCACTGCAAAAATAAACAACACTGATAGCACTGTAAACAAAAATGGGAATGGGTTTGTGCATCTCTGTCGAGCCTTAGGCCTGTACATGCTTATTGCTAGGATCAGAGGGGACTCACTGCTCAGCTCTTGGGACTAGTGTAGTCGACTATACCATCACTGACATGGATCGCTCCTCCATTAATGCATTCACTGTTAGACCACAGACACCATTATCAGACCACTGCCAGATAAATGTGTTCTTAAAAATAATTGGACAACCAAAGAACACGCAATCAGAGCCCTGCATTCGAAATAAACCCAACGTACAAATGGGCTCCAAACAGCGGGGCTGAATTTAATAATGCAATCAGTTCTAAAGAGATTACTAACCTATTTCTTCTAACACCGTACCAACCTAATTCAGATGATGTAAACCTGGCAGTTAAACAAATTAATTAAATATTTAATAAATCAGCTATCCAAGCTAACCTGAACAAAATCAACAACAAGCGGAATCGGAGACCCCAAAAAGAAAAATGGTTTGATGAAAAATGCAGAAAATTAAGAAATAATCTACGACAATTATCTAACCAAAAACATCATCAACCACAAAAAAACTGAATTACGACAAAAATACTGTGAGGTACTCAAAAAATATAAACAAACTTTAAAACGGAAAAAGCAAGATCACTACAACAAAACTCTTAAGAGACAAGATTTTTTAAATGAAAACCAGTTCTGGGGAAAATGGAACAACTTGAAATTCCAAGAACTAGCCATTCAAAATGGACATTTGGAAAAAAATATTTTGAAAACCTTTACAAAGAAATACTGCCTGAAGACCTCATCTGAACAAAAACATATAAAGGAAAAGCTTGAAATACTGGAATCAACTATAAAAAAAAACTATCAGAACCCAATTGACTTCCAAATTTCTCTAGAAGAACTAAAAGATAAACTCAGATAAGAAGTTTAAATCTCAAACTGAAAAAAGCTTGTGGTCCCGACAGCATCAGGACAGAAATGCAGTCCTCTTGAGCTGCAGATGGCCCTGCTTAAACTATTCAATCTGATCCTACAAGCTGGCTACTTTCCCGACACCTGGAATAGGGGTTTATATCCCCAATGCACAAGAGTGGAGACAAATTCGACCTCAGTAACTACTGAGGCATCTGTGTGAGCAGTAATCTGGGGAAGGTTTTCTGCTGTATTCTCAATGCTCGAATACAGGCCTTCCTTATGGAACACAGTGTCTTGAGTAAGAGTCAGATTGGCTTCCTACCAAATTACCACACTAAATATCACATTTACACCCTACACTAGGGATGTTCCTAACGACTAATTTCCCTGACGGTTAAACGGAAGTTTAAACTTAGACTAGTCGACTAGTCTAAAAGTAAGAAAACACTCAGAAAACAGTCAAAATTGAGCACAATTTAATCTATAAGGTTAAACATTGTCCGTAAAAATATTGCGTATATTATAAGAGCCATTTGAAACCGTTAATCACATACTTCAATAACCAAATCGTATTTTAAATACCGCTGAAATGTGTGGCATTTAGCGGCTTGCATTATGAACATTGCACATTATCCTACAAAACGTGACAACAGCTCACTAAATAAAAGTTAACAAATATTGACAACAATATTCAATGTAACAAAACATTTTTAGGAAACGTGCCTGATTATTACAACGGCATTTTCATTGGGTGAACGCGATCGCATAGCAAAGACAGTAAAAAATAATAATCGGTCATCAGAAAAACTAACAATAATAGGCCCACAAAAAAAATAACAATTAGGCCTACTGATCGACGTGACATTAGATTAGTTTTATTGGGCGATAGGCCTACTTACTCTTTCCACCTCGCTGGTTTAACTTGCAGGGCGAACAGGCTAATGCGTTTTGTTTTTTTCCTTCATTTAAATTTTTTTTTTTTTTTATCCGGCGTTGTTAACATTAGTAACGGATGCTCGTTTTTTTATAAAGCAACATTTGACCAGGAAAACATGACATTTCAGTGCAAATTATGTCAAAATGTAATTTAAATGTGTACATTAATAAAATAATAAGTTTAACCGACTAGTATTTCTGGTGCCGACTAGCGAGGGTAGCAACGTTCAATCGACTAGTCGACTAAACGCGCACATCCCTACCCTACACACCCTAATTAATCAACATGTTCACCAAAAAAATTAAGGAAACATATTTGCATGCTTTGTTGATTTTTAAAAAGCATTTACTTCTATTTGGCACAATGAATTATACTATAAAATTAAAATCATCTGTATCTGCTAGATAAATACTGTCAGAACTGGGCCCTGGCAGTAAATTAAAAAAAGACAAAAATTATGATTTTCCAGAAGAAGCCCAGGTTTCAGGAAAGTAGACACCTATTTACTCTAGGTAGCACCGCCCTAGAACACACACTAAATTATCATTACCTGGGACTAAAAATCAGTGCCTCAGGAAACTTTGGTCTGGCAGTGAAATAGAAAGCCAGAAGAGCTTTCTATGCAATAAAAAGAAAATTCTATAAAATAGACATCCCAATTAAAATCTGGTCCAAATTCTTTGACAGTGTCATCCAGCCCATTGCAGTACAGTAAAACCTTGACATACGAGTGCACTAACTTACGAGTATTCCGAGTTACGAGCCGTTGCTCGGACAATTTCTTGCTTCGCCTTACGAGCCTAGACCCGAGTTACGAGCCGAGCAAGCGGAGCGAGCTTAGAAATTTCAGAATTTATAGAAAAGAAACATCCAGAAAAAGTGGCAACTGGTCGTGCGTTGGCGTTGTGTAATGACACTTGCCTAACGCATTTCCGAAAAATTCTGAAGGGAAGGAAGAAACAAACCACCATGGATAGTTTTTTATCGAAACGCCCTTCAGATCAGAGTCAGAAAAGCGCGACGAAAAAGCCAAAAATCAATGAAAAAGATGCAAACGTCACTGATGAAGATGAAAACATCACTGACGAAGATTAAGTGTAAGTGAAGAATAATAATGTAGCAATTAAGTTTAGAACCAGTTTATTTCTTTATATTCTATTTTATTATCTTTGTATTATGTTTTGTATTAATTATTTATTATTTATAAATACATTTTTATAACTACGTAACAAAGAAATGAGGGTGTTTTTTGGGGGGCTGGAACGGATTAACGGTATTTCAATTAATTTCAATGGGGAAAATTGATTTGATATGCGAGTAAACCGAGTTACGAGCTCGGTCACGGAACGAATTAAACTCGTATGTCAAGGTATTACTGTATATGGAAGTGAAGTATGGGGTCCACTCAGTCATCAAGACTACACTAGATGGAACAAGCATCCAATAGAAGCCCTGCATGCAGAATCTTGTCAAAATTTGCTAAATGTGCAAAGAAAAACACCAACAAATTCATGCAGGGCAGAATTAGGCCGCTTCCCATTACTAATAAATATCCCAAAAATATCACTTAAATTCTGGATGCAGCTTCAATCAAATTCCCATAATAAAGCATTCTAAAGCAATTTAAAGCGTTCCAAACCCAAGAACTAAGCCCCAAAAAGAGTCCCTTCAGTCAGCTGGGTCTGAAACTAAGTAACCTCGTAACCACAAACATAGATTGTAGTAAACCAAATCATCAAACAATGCAAAAACTACAAATTACAACACAAATTAAAATGTTATCTGGCCCTAAAAAGAGAATGCAAATTGGCTGACTATCTCTCTGCTGTCAGAGATAGAAAGCAGAGACTGATCCTTACCAAGTACAGGCTCAGTGACCACAGTCTAGCCATTAAAAAAGGCAGACATAAAAAATCTTGGTTACCAAAAGAGCAAAGAATATGTGGTCACTGTATGACAGGTAAGGTTGAGACAGAGATGCACTTCCTCCTAAATTGTGAGTAATTCAAAAATATTAGAGAACAATACCAGAAGAAATTTGAAACTCATTCTAGGAGAGGGACAAATGACACACCTTGCGGCACAATACATGTCAGAATGCCATAGCCACAGAGACAGTGGGTAACTGAAATACTGTTTTTTGTTGGGGTTCTCTGTGCCAGAGACACGGAGGAAATATTGGAGGTCCAGGTGCGACAGATAGGGAATCTTAAAGTGTTCCTATGAACACCGCTGAAACTGACAATAATCCGTAGTGGAAAAGGAGAAAATAAGGGGAACACAAATAACCTTGCGAAAGTAACGAGGAACTCGATATCCGAGCAAAACAAAGAAATAAGCAGTAACACTTATCTAACGAGGAACTCGATATCCAAGCAAAACAAAGAAATAAGCAGTAACGCTTATCTAACTCCCATTTGTGGAGCGAACAACAGAAAGAAAAGAAAAACTCAAAAGAACTTAGGGTAAGAGCACTCATAGGTATGAGTGGAAAAACAAAGAAACGAAAAAACCTCTGCTCTGAAATAAGAGCGAAAAGATAACTTTGCTTTCTTTCTAAATTGTACTGCTAACAAGTCCCGTGTTGAGAAGCAAAGCGGTCGATAGCAGCACAACTTCCTATACCTTTTTTACCGGCTCGAATGTTACATGAAATAACATGGAAGCAACGAGAACAGGAGGAAGCGGGGTATAAATAGCGAGAGGAAATGCAGTACAGGTGAACTCACTAATCACAGAGGCGAACGCAAAACCCATAGCGGAACACAGAAAATCCGATAGATTTACAGGTAGATGAGAAAAGGAATGAAAAACGCGGAGATAAGGAAAGAAAGGCATGATCCATGACAGTTTTTAAAATATTTTTTTATTTCTGCATTACCTTATTACCATTTATTACTATTCCCTTATGATTATAATCATATCTATGTACCTGTTGCAATTTGCTTTGGCAACATTGTAACAGTTTGTATGCAGTCATGCCAATAAAGCATTATTGAATTGAATTGAATTGAGAGAGAAAGAGAGAGATCTACTGTAATGATTGCGCAACTGTGACATCTTGAAATATATTGAGTAATTGTACAGGTTGTATCATATTGCATGTTGAAATGATATTGCATGAGTATCAATATTATGACATACAGTATATAATCAATCTTGATCTTATTTACATTATTAGCTACATTAACTACTTGAATCAATCTCTTATTTATTATATTATTACATGAACTACAACAGTCACAAATTTTTGACATTAATACAGTTGTCAGTTGACAAAGACAGCAACCTCTTTCCCACCTTTAAGGTAAAATTCAGAATGTAGCCGCTTATTACTGTTTATTAATGGTGTACAGTTCTGGCCACTATTATTGGCACCCCTGGTAAAGATAAGTAAAAAGGGTTATAAAAAATTAATCATTTGGTGAATTAGCTTAATTTCACACTGAAAAAATGAAAATCCAACCTTTAATTGAAGTAAATTTATTATGAGAAAAAAAAATCTCTCATCAAGAAATAATTATTTTTAACAAACCACGTGTGCCACATATTGGCACCCCTGCATTTATATATAAAATAAAAATTTTAATATTTGGTCGCATATCCTTTGCATGCCATGACTTCCTGATGTCTGTGACCCAACAACATCAAAAGACTTAATATCTTATTTTCTGGTGATACTATAACCTCTCTGCATTTGAATGGATCTCTATGGGAATTGGGGGGTGGGACTAAATTACACTGGAACAGTATGGAACACATGGTTGGCTAAATGGCTCTAAGTCATCAAGGGTCTGACGTATCAAACAAGTTTTATACCATCACTCTGCTGCCAGAAATACAGTAGATATGGATGGATTACCTGAAGGATTTCTTCTCCTGACTTATTTTTCCATAGAGTTCAATAGGAAAATAAGTCAGGAGAAACAACCCTTAAAGTGATCCATCCATATCTACTGCATATCTGGCAGCAGAGTGATGGTTTGAGGCTTGTTTGATATCTCAGACCCTTGATGACATACAGCCATTTTACCAACCATGTATTCCATACTGTTCCAGCATAATTTACAGCTAAATCTAGTCCCACCCCCAAATTCCCATAGAGATCCATTCAAATGCAGAGACGTTATAATATCGCTTGTAAGAGTACCAGAAAATAAAATATCAAGAGTATTTTGATGTTGTTGGGTCACAGACATGGCATGCAAAAGATATGCGACCAAATATTAAAAATGATTACTTTATTCTATATATAAATGTGGTTTTGTTAAAAATTATTATTTTTTGACAAGGGATTTTTTAGTAAAGTAAATTTACTTCAATTAAAGGTTGGATTTTTCCATTTTTTTCAGTGTGAGATTAAGCTAATTCACCAAACGGTGAATTTTTATAACCATTTTTACTCATCTTTACCAGGGGTGCCAATAATAGGGGCCGGAACTGTATATATGTTTGTGATGCATACCGTAAATATGGATGCATGCTTACGATGTTTAAGTGTTACTTTATTGGTCGTAATGCAATCGAGCGCAATTTTTTTTCCAATTTGTATTTAGCAAGTGCACATGTAGGCCAAATGCATAATCAGTTGAGGTTAAGTAAAGAAAGGGATCATCTGATGCTTTCTTTGTAGCTCAAAAACAATATTTGTTCTCAAATTAGTGTAAAATTTCCACAGCTTGCGCACTACGTGCACTCGCATACCATCCTTACCAGAACTGGAAACAAACCTACGCCCCTGCAGCTTGGGTAAAGTGTATCAGGTCGATTGAGACTGTCAGTGACGCAAGGTCAAAGATTTCTCAACAAACAAGAAGAGAATTACTAACACCAAGTAAAAAAGAAACAACCCAATTCAATTGTGTTTTGTACAAAATGCACCAAATGTTCAGAAAATATTAAAAGTATTCTGAACAAACATTAGCACATCTTAAATTCAGACAAACAAATTACCTGTTCCAGGAGCGCTCCCGTATGGTTTTCAGACGTGGCCGTAATATTGGCTGAACATAGGAGCAGAATAAGATGCCAGGACATGGATTATCCAGTAGCAGCTCACTTTATGGAGGCCAACCCTTCCATCTCTTCTCTCAGATAAACTGGGATAGAGAGAGTGCCTTTTCCCAGGAGATCTTGATAACCTTTTATTACAAAGGGAGGCCTATTGGGTTTCTAAAATGTTTATTTATAATATATAAAAATATTTAACCATAATAAGTACTTTATCTAGAATCTGAATATCTATTAAATATAATTATGGATCTTATCGAGTCCACATCACAAGATTAGATATTGTTCAGCCAGAGCTGAACACACTTCTCGGCATCTTCATTATAGGCAGCGAGATCAGCAGCTGTGCATTGATTTTCCAGTTCAGGGCATTTCAGCAGGTGTTTAATTGTTTGTGGTTCAATTCCACATTCACAGGTGACATCGTTGGAGTTATATCCCCACTTCTTTAGAGACACCTTGGCTCTGCAAACACCAGTTCTCAATCGATTGAAGCATTTACATCTGACCCAAATTGTGTGTGCGCCAGGAGGGAGTTGCTCACTTGCTGGTAGTTAAGGGAGGTAGAGTGGATATTCTATCACCCTATATCACTTGTGCTTCTCTTGTTGACTTTAGTCGACTCGAAAATGGTGTCTGGCCAAACATTGTATGTCGTTCATCCGTTTTCTGTCGCTGGTCTTCCTTCATGCTGGTTCCTGTTATTCTGATATCTGGCGGGGCTATGCCTACCAGGAGGTAGAGACTGTCAGTATTTGTTAGCTTGGGACAACCTGTGGTAAGTCTGCAGGAAGCATTGAGGGCTGGGTCCAGCTTCTTAGCATTGGTAGATCTTTCCCGTACTGGGCATGCATCCTCAGCAGTAGAATAGCAGAGGGCTAAGGCAGTGGAACGTAGGGTCTGTGCACCCCATCTTGTGTTGGTGAGCTTACTAACAACATTGTTGCGTACGCTCACTTTCACCTTTGTCTTCTCAATATGGGTCTTGAAGGTAAGACATCGGTCAAGGGTTACACAAAGGTAAACCGGATGCTCACAGTGTTCCAATGTTGTTCCAGACCAGTTCCCCTGAAGTTGTCTCTTGGCTTCTCGGTTTCTCAAGTGGAAGACACACACCTGTGTCTTAGACGGGTTTGCATGGAGGTGCTCCTCATAGTATGGTGTTAGTTTATTGAGAGAATCGGTCAGCCTTTCCTCTACTACTGAAAAATCAGTGTCTTAGGCGGCAACACCCAGGTCATCAGCATATGCAAAGCGACGAGTTCCATCACTTATTAGTTAGTCATAGATGTTGAAGAGTAAGGGAGCAAGCACGCTCCCTTGGGGGAGACCATTCTTCAGGCTATGCCATCTACTTTATTTGCCACCCAATTCCAGAAAGAACATACTATTCTACAGCATACTTTCAATCAGCTCTGTGAGCCGAATGTCTTTTGTCAGGTCCAAGATCTTGCTAAGCAGAAATCTGTGGTTGACTGCGTCATATGCTGCAGATAGGTCAACAAAGACTATGCTTGTCACCATCCCTTTCTCAAATCCATCTTCGATGTGTTGTGTGAGGTTGAGAACTTAGCTTGTTGTTGATTTTCCAGGGCGGAATCCTGCTTGCTCTGGGATGAGGCCTTCATCTACTGTTGGAGCTATTCTATTTAGGATCAGGCATTAAAACAGCTTGTAGGTGTGACTCAGAAGAGAGATTAGCCTGTAGCTCTTTGGTATTGATGGATCTTTCCCTGGTTTTAACAATGCTATCACATGTGCTTTCTTCCAGATCTGAGGCAGCGTGTTAGTTAGTTTACATCAGATATTCAAATATAACATGGAACATTCTCCAATCTTTTAACTGCTAATATGGGTAACTACTTGTCACATGCTTCACGGTCATGGGCAACGTCCAATAACAATCACCTACACGATATACAGTATGTAGGACTTCACTCAGCATTTGCACAGCATACACCCTGAGGAAGACACTGTGTGTCATAATACATTATGTGAGCATTATAGAATGTACGACGATCCTCTTTTTTCTGAACTTTATATGAAAGCATATCTCGTATAGGGCTTTGAAAAATAAATCTTCTCCAAAATGTTCATAAATAAATTATTTTATTTTAGAAAATGCCATGTGTAAGGTTGTGTAGAAATGCAAGAAATTCGTTTTTAAAAAATTAAATTTTTTGGGGTTCTCCAGAGCCTCCTTCGTTCCCGCCTTCTGCCCCACCAACATCTCTTGATTCTCCCCCCCCCCCAATCTAAGCCGTCGAGAAACGGTCCTGGCATTGAAGCTATTCTGGCGGCTTGTGGTGGCCCAACACCTTACTAAGACACTTTATGTTGGGTTTTCCTTCATTTCGTCTGAGGTATGTATGTATGTATGTATGGGAGGATTTCTGCGTGAATGGAGAGGGGATCTTGCTGTGATCATTGTAGTACGCACACAGAAAGCCGCACAGCGCGACACAGCTGCCGCTAGCACTGGGGGCCTCAATAGGCAAGGGTTAGTTCAGCCTCTGTGCAGTGAGGGAGCAGGAACAGGAGGAGGGGCAAGGGCAACGCTTTCCTCTCCAAAACTGTGCAACCTTATCTTATTCATTCAGTCCTCGCGTAGCTCATATGTACAGTGAATTGCAGCTTTATAAATGCGCATTCTATGATCACGGATGTGACCAAACTGCTCACTTGTAGTCGTACAAAAATAAATCTGTTTGGATGAAACTAATTACATTTCCAACTTTTGGATTTGGGAAAGGGCACTATTGTTCCGATCCCTCCCCCTTTCAAGGGAAGTGGGAGGATCCGAGAAGGAGAAGCAAAGGAGAGAATTGTTTGGGAACTCAGTCATCCAAAAAACGGCCTTTCAATTTGAGAGCTTGGGGAGCCCAACAAAATATCTGTGGCGTCGTTGTAATGACTAAAGAGGTAACGCCTAAGAGTTAAACTAAAACCGTCTTTTCGGATATAAGTTCATAAAAAGAGGAAAATAGATTTGCACAGCATTCGTGGGAAAAACACAACGGTGCAACTTTAGGTAAGTTTTTAAAAAAAATGTCTTTATTATAAGTTTTCACTTATTTTTCTGAACAGCGTTTGGAACGGCTGCTGGCTGAAAATTTTCATATAAAGTATTAATAGAATTGTTTGTTTATGCATGAATATCATTCGCTTATCAAGACATGGCTTGCTTTAGTTTGTGCCCACGCTTGGAGTGGTGCGTGCTTGTAGTAGTTAATACGGTTGTGTGCAACAGTTGTTTTGTTTCGACGACATTGGGGCTACGACGAAAATTTTTATTTTCCCTCTATCTCATTTGGGAGCAATATATACAATTAGAGATTCGTCTTTGAAGACGAAATATGTGCGCAGTATCAAACATTATACGGATACGGGAGAATTTGGCATTAGTAAAAAAAAAAAAAGTTTTTTTGTTTTTTTTTAAATGAACGCACTCGATCTCCTGCGTGGTCCAGTAGCCTAGTTAAAGTAGCCTAGCTATAACTGCTATTTTCAAAAAAAATATTTAATCTGTTTCACTGTCGGTGTGTTTGTCTGTTTGTATTCAGAAGAAAGCCTCAATGGAAATATTGTTTTAAAAGTCTGTTTCCACCTTACGGGTAGAAAATGTTAAATGTGCTAACAGGCCTCACACCCGAGTCGCCATGGATAACTGGTCCGAGGCACTGCAGTACCATCAGAAAATTACTCCATTGAGCCAAAGGGATTGTTAGCGTTGCTGCATTGTAGGCTATGGGCAACTGTTAGGCACGCTAGTATAATTTCTGTACAGAATTTGTGACTTTTAATGTTATGAAAACTTGGGAATCAGTCAAGCTCATGACTCAGAAATTCCGTTTGGAAATTTTAATGTGTTATCTACTCCCTCGGCCATGGACCCAGATTATAATATGAATCAGAAAATTATTTTAGCGAATTAGTTCCTCGGAAAATATTGGCCAGATGTTTGGGGTAACTTTATTAGGTTTATAGGTTTATTGTTGATTTTTATCATGGAATACCTCACACTGTTGTAAAGCATAATTAAACAATATCAATCGCTCATTTCCGTTTAGACATGTATATAGTTATGCGATCGTGTGAGCGCGCGACCCCGCAAGGACAATCGCTTGGAAATTGCGGAATGATGGGGCTCAGGTTTCAAACCCCAGGTGCAGTTGTGTTATTTGCATTACTACTCTGGCCGACAACCTCCCCAGAAGTTTTGTAGATATTTAATTGACTTGAATCGGCCATTTTTTGAATATGCTGACATTTAGACAACGATATTGCTTTGGTTTGTCTGCAAAGTGCCAGAACGAAACGATGCAGTCAACTCAAGAATTATTGCCACTCTTAATGAAAATGAACAAACATGGTTGTAAAATGTAGTCCTACAATCAGCCATATTTTTGGCTCAAACAGAGGGGAACCGAATACTTTTATTTTAACAAATTTTCAAACAGTTTTATTGAGTCGTAAATATTTTTTCTGCAGAACTTAGGCATCAAAATGTTTGGCACCCCTACAATTAATATTTATTGAAGATTCCCTTGGAGAGGATAACTGCATTGAGCCTCTTCCTCTAATGTCTGAAAAGGATGGAGAACATTTTGAGGGATCTTGGGCCACTCCTCCATGCAGAAAATGTCAAGATCCTTGATATTCTTAGGTTTGTGCTTGTAGACTGCCCCCTTTAATTCCGACCATAGATTTTCAATACCGTTCAAGTCCTGAGACTGTGATAGCTGTCGCAAAACATTGATTTTGTGTTCCCGCAACCATTTCTGTGTTGATTTTGATGTATGTTTGTGGTCATTGTCTCGTTGAAAGGTCAATCTATGGCCAAGTGTCAACCTCCTGGCTGAGGCAACCAGGTTTTGTGAATTCAGTGGAATTTAGTGGAATTCATTATGCCATCGATCTGAACAAGAGCATCTGTAACACTAGCACCAAAACAGCCCCAAAATATCAATGATCCACCATCATATTTTACTGTGGGTATCAGGTACTTTTTCATGCAGTTTCCTCCGTATGCACTTGTCTTGTCGCCAAATATGCTAATAGTGTGCATGACCAAAAAGTAAAATCTTGGTCTCATCTGACCACAACGCATAATTCCATTTGTAGTTCCAATGATGCTTGGTAAAGTTCAGACACTTCAATTCATGGGTTGTTGGGGCATTCTGTCAGATATCAATCATTTTCTAACCTCACACTTTTAGATTTGTGCACATTTGTTATACATGTTAACCTGTATGAGAGAGTTTTAGAATGTGGTTTGATTAACCAGAATGACCAACCATTCTGGAGACGGGACCCTCAAAGTTAATCTATATTGGGGCCCCCACCCTACCATCATTTTAAAAAATGAACATAGCAGTATGGTTCTCTGGTTAACAGAAAGCTTACAAACATCCACAATTTCAATACTTTTGGTCCAAAATAATAAATATACAAATTACGTGATTTATTTTGTTTTTAAACCTCCATTTGCAAAAAGTGCGTAAACCCAGATAAAAAAATGTTGTCTGCTCCTGTTATAAGGTAGACATTTCTTTACATCTCCTGAAGTTTTCATGTTGTGCCAACTAATGGTTGAGCAACAGCAGACTTCTGCTTATATGGTGGGTAGGCCCCCTAGTGGTGTTGATGCTGGCGTCTACACTTTGCAAAAATCTGAAATGTATTGCTAGTACCATGAGAATGGATGTTATCACCAAAACCCACATATGAACATAATCCGTACATATTATTCTATCAGCGAGTTAAATTACATTTCTATTTGCTGCTGTTGACTTGGAATTCATAAAAGTATCATGCTACAAAGGAGCCGACCTAGGAGCCACTCCAAAATGGCCCTGCGTTACTGTGTGCATTCGGGTTACGTCGTAGTAAAACTTGGAATTTAACTGACACTTCTCCAATCCAATAGAGCACATCCTAAGCTTTCTAAAAAGGTATGGCATGCCTGATCTTAGTTTTTACAGGCTGATAGGCATGCTTGCGCAACACAACTTGACGTTTCACTTCACCAGAAGTAATTTTGTGCATTCTCCAATTACACACCACATGTCTAAATAGATGCTGATTTATGCAGATTTTCACTATTTATTCAAGCTCTTTAACCTATTTCATATATATAATGAAAATATATGTCCCTCATGGAGGTAGAAGAGATTTTTAGTGAGTCGGAGGGAGAGAGGGACAGTTGCTCTGACTGGGACTGAACGTACCGGCGCATAGGCACAGCTATGTTATTTGTTCTATGGGTGCCTAAAGTGCAATATTACGGATATTCTTTAATGGATTGTATAGGATCGGATTTAGGCCACATAGACTTAGTGTAATTGTGTAACAGTGTGCTTGTTTGCATTATAGCATAAAGGGTGATTAGAATTGATTTGCATAACAAACCGCAATATATGGCAATGATGAGCTTTCAAGAAGCTAGTAATAGGGCATGTCATTACAGTGTTTCCCCCAGGTTGTATTTGTAGGCGGGGGTGATGAGATGGCATGACGATATGGGTATCCGCGATTATTGACGGGGGGGTTTTTACTTTCGCTTTCTTGAGTTAACGTAACCGAAACAACTCTTTCTATGGCCGCAAATTGGCATGAATCAAAACACTATCTGCATTTTGTATTTTCAGGCGGGGTGGCAAACTCCGTAGGCGGGTAGGGGAAATGCTGCATAAGTCATATTATGTAGTGTAGCATGAGTATTGATACATAGTTTAGCCATGAATTAGCCTGTGTTGAGCCCATACAGGTCAATTGGCTGAAATGTATAATCTTTCTTGTAGTTGTTATCACCCAGTCAATATTGTTTCACCAGTGGGAGGGAGACTTTATTGGTATTGAAATTTTACTCACAACTGTTTACTTCAGGGAAGTTAGACATCGCCCATGATTTAAACTCAATCAATGTCGGAGGAGCAACAACTAACGAAAGTAAGCCAAGTTCAAAGTGGATAATTTTTTGACTGTGGTCCCGGCAAATACGCGACCTGTCGCGTGGCGAATAAATAAAAAGCAATTCAAAGCATTTAGCCTCTTGTTCGATGAATGGTACGTCGACAAGATGCTACTTCTAATTTATTTGAAGAAATCAACAACATGGTTTGGTGACAGTTGAGATTTAAATGACGTAAGTGAAACTACCTAGATAATGCCAGATACTTGAAAACAACAGAAAGCCATATGTTTACATTGAATAATATTGGTATATAAGGTTGAACGTGTCAAACAACACAAGTATTTAGGTATTTGGTTGGATTGTGATCTTTCTTTCAGATCTTTTGTAACACCTTTGACAAAAAACTGAAACCTAAACTTGGCTT